>JBBGZY010000268.1:7612500-7935000 GCA_037952925.1 Lithobates clamitans | reverse complement strand
AGGGACAAGAATATGTTTCAACTTTTCCAGGTACAGAGTAGTAAAGCCACCAGGCTTTGGACTCTTGCCCTTTGGGGAAGTTTTCAGCGCTGCCAAGATTTCTTCTTCACTTATCGGTCTATCAAGGATGGTTCTCTCTTCCTCAGTGAGCTCCGCAACTCCTGCCCCCTTCAAAAATTCCTCGGCCCTGCCCATCTGTGTTGGGTTGCCTACTCTATCTTGTCCAATAGAATATAGTGTCTCATAAAACTTTTTGAACTCATTCGCTATGCCTTTACTAGTCGTTATTAATTCACCTTTGTTATTTTGTACTTTTTCAATGAAATTTCTGTCTCTTTTCTTTCTCACTAAATTGGCCAGATGCTTACTAGTCTTATTTGCCCATAGATAATTATCCTTTGTTATCCTATTGAGAGCTCACTTAGATTCCTGTTCCATAGCGTCCCTCAACTCTTCCCTTTTGGCAGCTAGTTGTCGGAAGACTTCCTGGTTCGGCCCCTTAGACTTCTTGTGGGTCTGTTCCAATAAATGAATTTCCTCAATCATCCTTTCCCTTTCTTCCTTTCTCTTTTTTTTATCCCGGCTCCTATGGAAATGAAGACCCCTCTAATGTATGCCTTGTGCGCCTCCCATACAACCGAGGGGGAAACCTCTCCTGTGTCATTAGATTTAAAGAAAAACTCCACCTCTTCCTGTACCTTTTCCAATATTTCTGGTTCCCTTAACAAAGACTCATTCAGCTTCCACGAGAAGGGCCGCTCCTCCCTATTCGGGAGCCTCATCCTCATCGTGACCGGCGAATGATCCGACAGAGACAGAATTTCTATTCTAGTCTCCTCCACCCATTCCAGGAGACTATGGTCCACGAAGATATAGTCCAGTCTCGAATACGTCCCGTGCACAGGTGAAAAGAAGGTGTAATCTCTATCCTTGGCATGTTGCAGCCTCCATGCGTCCATCAGTCGGCAGCCAAACAGCCGTCGTCTGATTGTGCTCAATGAAGCCTTCCTTATCCCCTGGGCCCGGGACGTACTATCGAGACTGGGGTCGAGGCAGAAGTTGAGGTCTCCTGCCAGCACCACCTCCCCCTCCCTAAACTTCATCAGCCTCGTCAACACCTGTCCCAGAAATACAGTTGGGTTTTTATTAGGACAATAAATGTTCACTAAAGTCAACGTTTTATTCCCAATTTTACCCTTCCAAAAAATATACCGGCCATCCGGGTCCGTCATTCTGTCTACCAGGGTGAAGTTAGATGCTCTCGAGAGCCCTATTGAGACTCCATTCGACCTCCTAATAGGGGAGTCGCTATGGAACCATTGCGGCAGGCCTGGAAAAAAAAGTCTAATCCTAGAGTCTAAAGCTAAGTGAGTCTCCTGTAGGAAAACTATATCGGCCCCGTACTGTTGGAGTTCCTTCATAAATTTATGTCTTTTTATAGGCGAATTTAAACCTTTTACGTTATAGGATGCAAACTTGAGATCATACATTCCCCTGGCTCTCTCCCTTTACACCTTTCAAATGCTCCCCTAGACCAATTCTGCAGGATCTCCCCCCCTCCCACCCCCTCCCTCCCCCTCCCTCCCCCTCCCCATCCTCTCCCTCAACCCCATCCTCTCCCTCAACCCCCCCCTCCCCCCTCCCGGCTGCAACCCAGCCCCAAGCCCGCATGTAGGAGATACTCCTGATCCCATATTGCATGCTTCCTACCTAGGGGTGATGCTCCAATGACGGCTCCCGATACCCCCTCCGTCCAACAATGAGGCGGAGTATGGTAAGGAAGGCGAGATGCCAGCACCCCGATTGGGAGTCACCCCCTCCCCTGTCCCCCGCCCCCCAGCAGCTCGCTCCTTTACCACATGTTCAAGTATCAAAAGTCCAGCATCCCGGCATCGTATAAACTCCCCGGGTCACCTGGTTGGGAGGAAAAAAAAAAAAAAAAACAAAAGCACGGAAGGACAACACACTTTGCCCCCCTGCACCCCCCCTCAGATGACCCACAGTTCCCAATCCTTCTAATGCCGCTGTGTCCTTATCAATCCCTTCTTGAGTCTTCAGGTATCGGAATACCCAGGTTGTCGCAAAAATCCTGCATCTCTTCCAGGAATCTCATCTTGAAAGATCTCCTTTCCTTAACAACTATCAGGGATGTTGGGAACCCCCAGCTGTACTTCAGGTTGGCCTTCCGAAGTTGTTCTAAGAGTGGTCTCATCTGTCTTCTCCGAGCCAAGCATCCAGCTGATAGGTCCGCAAATATCTGTATATTATTGTTCTCAAAACAAATTGGGGGGCCCCCCTGAGATTCTTCCAAATTTTTTCTTTGTCCTCGTATGCATGGAACTTCACGATTACGTCTCTAGGAATATCTTGCTTAATATTGGGGGGTTTCCTCACCCTATGGACCCGATCGATCCTTAGCACCTCCTCCTCCTTTCTGCCCAGGATAGGGTTGAATATTTTTCTCACCTTCTCCCCCAAGTCCTCATTAAGTTGCTCCGGAATTGATCTAATACGCAGGTTTTGTCGCCTGCTCTGATTCTCCTGCTCTTCCATTCTATATACCATCATGCGATTTTCATTCTGCATTTTCCTGACCTGCTCTTTAAGAGCCAGGATCTCTTTTGCTTGATTGCCTGTTGCCTCCTCGGCCTCTTCCAATCTATGCAGTAGCTGACCCATGTCTGTGCGCACATTCATGATTTCGGTTTTTATAACGTTTTCAAGTTTAGCAAACATTTCCAGCATTACTGTTTTATTCAGACCGGGCTCCATGATTCTTTGGTCTTCCAAGATGCAGCTAGCTACTGCTCCTTCTAGTTCGAGCTCCTCCTTGGTCCTGTCCCCCTGTCCCACCTTCTGTTTCTGCTTATCTTTTTTCTTATCTTTTGTTCCTGACTGTTTCATGTCCATTCCGGGGCTCTTTTGGCTTGCCTCTTTGAGATATTTTTGTATAGAGCTAGAGTTAAGGCTCTCCCTTGGATTTTTAGGCTCTGTTGTTCTTAGGGACCGTCCTCTCATACTTCAGTTTACTGCCCGCTTTCTTGCGCAGACAGCTTGATTTTTTCTATTTACGTTTGCGATTCCCAGGCCTCCTCCTACCAGCTCCGACCACATTACCTGCAGTCTACTAGCACCCTCCCACCGGTGCGTCTCCACTGCTGTAATTATTTATAGCAGAAAAGTCCTTGCCTTCCCCTCTACCCTCCTCCTTTCCTTTTACTCTCCTTTATTTCATACCCCCTATAGACGCGGGGACTTTCATAAGTTGCATCAGATCTGCCCAATTCATGGGGTCACATTTAGCTCAAATACCCCACCATTGGAGCGGGGCAGGGAGAAGAGGCAGATAAGAAAACAAGACTCCAAGCATTAATCGGCAAATAAAGATTAATCGACAGTTAATCAGTAATCAAAAAAAGGATCCCCCAGCAGTCCAGAACATAAAAGATCATATATCTCAGCTCTCCAGAGCTTGATAAGGAGACTAAGCACTGAGCCTTATAGTTCATCAGCATTTAACTATGGTAAAGAGGGCTTTCATACCTTTTGTCTTCTGATTCATGTCACTCACCAACAGCGCTGCTCCACTTCTGTTACTCTGCAACCTCTGCGACATACATGAACCTGGGTTCTTGGTGCTGGTGGAGGGGGGATGGAGGTGGAAGGTGGAACAGGGCAGGCAGCAGGATATCCAGCAATTACGTGGTAACTGATCACTCTAAGACATTACACCGACTCCAAGGCTGTTAGACCCGCCGAGTCCTCTCTCTTTCTGGTTCCTTAATTCCTGTGCGTCCGGTGCTATTAATGATCCGCCATTACCCGGAAAAGATGCAGAGAGGTAAGTCCGCCTCTATGTTGAGCTGCTGTTTGTGGCTGTGGGGCACGGGAGGTGATGCAGCCGCACGGGAGGTCATATATCCCAGTCAGTATTCCTCCTGGGTATGCTGCAGGCTCTCACCCACTCGGTGTCTCTCTCCCGTTCGGAGCGACTCGTCTTCCGCCCTCACATCGGCGCTGCCATCAGGCACCTCCCCCTGTACGGGCGTCACACGTCACGTCCGCATCCTCCCTTTGCCTCACCGCTACTCGCCGCATCTCCCATTTTAATAAAATATGGGAACCATGGGATCTTTCGGAATACGGGAACCCCATACTACCAAACACGCCCTAACCTTCTATTGATTCTACACTGATTATATCTATTTGACTTCTCCCCTCCCCCTTTCCGATACTTATCATTTGATGCCGCACTAGGTTGTATATTATATAATCTGCACCTTTCGTGGAATTCTTTGCCTACTATATGGTTTTGATTAATCTTGAGGTCAAAGGGAAATGATGCAATTCACACTTGTGCCTAGTATCTGTGAACATTTTTCTTTTTACTTATAATTGTTATATTCTATTTTGTTTTTCCTTTGTATTATGATTGTTTATAATGCACTTTCACTGATAGTGTAATGTACATTTTGTTACAATTTTGTACTTGTTTTCTGATATCCCAATAAAAATAAAATTTTGAAAAAAGAGTTAATATGGGGAAAAGGTGTCTCCACTGATGCTTTATCTGAATGTAAAAGATAAATCAGCGCGTATATGTAAATGAGCAGCTGAACACCAGGGTCAAAAAATCAAATCCCTCAAATGAATATTAAATAAGGTGCAGCGCTAGGTAGAACAAAACATATTACATAAAAGGATAATATAAATAGTACAACTAGATGCAAGGACAACAATATGGTGTGGAAATGTCCTTAAGACAATAGTGTGATAAAATCAATAGAGAGAGCAATAGCAAACAAGTCCAAAAAACTCCTGTAAGATTCCACCATTCAAGCGTGATGTCATGCCAGTAAAAGTGACTGATAGATGTACCCTTCACCGATATAAATAATGGCCTCTCACCTGATGACCAGGACCCTTTAATTACAGAGGGTCAAATAGGCATTCCCATAAGGGTCATAAAGAAATGTTGCACTCCAAATCGGAAATCAGGATCTCCGTCACATAACAGGTTGATGAGCATCAGGATAATCTCGATCGTATATAAAACACTTCCTCCTCGTTCCTTGGATCGTAGCTGTGTGGCCCTGCCCTGGTGTTGCACAGCGTTTGATCGAGATTATCCTGATCCTCATCAACCTGTTATGTGACGAAGATCCTGATTTCCGATTTGGAGTGCAACATTTCTTTATGACCCTTATGGGAATGCCTATTTAACCCTCTGTATTTAAAGGGTTCTGGTCGTCAGGTGAGAGGTCATTCTTCATATCGGTGAAGGGTACATCTATCAGTCACTTTTACTGGCATGACATCACGCTTGAATGGTGGAATCTTACAGGAGTTTTTTGGACTTTTTTGCTATTGCTCTCTGGATGATTTTATCACACTATTGTCTTAAGGACATTTCCACACCATATTGTTGTCCTTGCATCTAGTTGTACTATTTATATTATCCTTTTATGTAATATGTTTTGTTCTATCTAGCGCTGCACCTTATTTAATACTGATGCTTTATCAGCAACCCTTGTTTTCCTAAAAACCCCAAATTTTCAAAATCCAATTGTCATTGGGACAGAAAGTAAGGTAAAATCTTCTGAACAGCAAAACAAATGTTACAGGGGTGATGATAACCTTAGAAAAAGTGCCTGTTGCAAATTACAAACAGATTCAACTCAAGAACAAACCTACAGTCCCTATCTTGTTTGTAACCCAGGGACCGCCTGTATACTGCTGTTAAGAGTATATAGGGTCTGGGGGCCCCACGCCTTTTCTTTTTTTAATTTGGGTGTGGGGTTACCCTTAATATCCATACAAGACCCAAAGGGCCTGGTGATGGGCTGGGGGGGTTACCTATGCTGTTTTTCTCAATAATTTTCAACCATATTGCCAGGACCCGACATTACATTACAGCCGCAAGCAGTTTTAAATTACTTTTATTCCTTTAGAAATGTCATTTTGTGCAGGGACTGTTCTAAACACAGGAAATGCGCCACTTTACAAGCATACTATAGACACCTCCCAGGTATGATATTTAAAGGAATATTTCACTTTTATTTTTTCACTTTAAGCATCATTAAAATCACTGCTCCCGAAAAAACGGGCGTTTTTAAAACTTTCTTTTGCATTGATACATGTTCCATGGGGCAGGACCCGGGTCCTCAAACCTTTTTTAGGGCAATAACTTGCATATTAGCCTTTAAAATTCGCACTTTTGATTTCTCATGTTCGAGTCCCATAGATTTTAACAGTATTCGAATGTTCACGCAAAATTTCGGTCCGTTCGCATGTTCTGGAACCAAACCGGGGGGTGTTTGGCTCATCCCTAGTGGCTAGGCTGTTGAAAAGTCTCACATATGTATTTCACCCATACCTGGAATGAGTAGCAAACTGTGTTTTGGGGTATAATCATAAGTATTCCTATGCTGTGTGTAATAAATAAATAAATTGATAAAATTACAGCTTAGTATAAAAAAACAAAAAAAAAACAAAAACATTTTATTTAGATTCTTCTTTTAAAACAGAAATAGTAGAAAAAGCAGATTTTTTAAATACTCACAATGCCTCTAACTAAATAGTTTAGGGTTTAGGGTTTTCAAACAGGGGTCATATTGGGGGTGTTTATTCTATCCTGGCATTTTAACACCACAAGATATGCCAATAAACATCCACATGCATGAACCCTAAGGAGGAGAAAGAAAATAATCTCCTTTCTCACATGGATGAAAAGCAGAGAAACAAGGTAATATTAGTATTATGGGAGATTTTAAATATCCAGTTATTAATTGGACAAATGGTACTGAACATTCAGCTAAGGGTTCTTGAACATATTCCAAGACAACTTTGTGGGGCAAATGATATAAGCTCTAATTATAAAAAAATACTTTTTAGATTTAATAATCTTGCATAATATGCAACTCATAACAGACATGCAAAATAGGGACAACCTAGGCCAGTGATGGCAAACCTTGGCACCCCAGATGTTTTGGAACTACATTTCCCATGATGCTCATACACTCTGCATTGTAGTTGAGCATCATGAGAAATTTAGTTCCAAAACTTCTGGAGTGCCAAGGTTTGCCATCACTGACCTAGACAGTAGCGGTCGTATTGTAATTGCGTTTGTCGTAACTTACAGGAAAGAAAAACATATGGGTAGTGTAAGACTTCTAAACTTTAAAAATTCCAACTTTAATATCTCTTTACTTGTGACCTGAAATAGAAATTCATATTCTCCACAAAGTACAAAGAAGATGTGGGAGTGTTTTAAAGATGTTTTAAACAATGGCATTTTCATTGCATTCCACTGAGTAACAAATATTAGACAACAAAAGTTATACCTATGTGGATCAATTCTGGTCCTTAATGTATTTGTAGAATATTTCCGGGTTTGTCTTACTTTATGTATCAATATATTTTTCAGGGTCTATCATAGCTGCTCTGATTGCTTTTTTCAATTTGCTATTGCATTCATTATATCCCCAAAAGGGCAGAGCTGTTCATTTTTTGTCGTATTTTAAAAGCCAGTTCTTTTCCCTTACTAGCTTTTAAACAGCAAAGGGGTATGGACAGAACACATGAACAAAAAGTCAAAATTTGAGGTTAGAGGAAAAGACATTTCATCTGAAATTGTCTGGAGGGTTCTTGCGCCAACATTGTAGAGCTCCCTTCCATAGATAATGGAAAGTGCTGGGATTATTACCAAATCCAAAAAACATTTTGAAAAATGTTTGATGTCTTCCTCAATCAGAAAAATATACAGGGGCACATAAATTCTTAGAAAATTCTAATTGACACAAGCACACACACACAAACACACAAACCTAGACCTTTGACTTTTTTAACCATAGCTATGTAACTAAAATATTTACCACAAGCATCTAACTGTGAAGGAGTGATGCAACCATGGACCCCAAATCAATTTTTTGGATGCATACATAGTCAGTATAAATCAATCTATACACGAGGGGAGATGTTTTGACAAGTTGAATGACCATATCACAAATGGGGGGGGTTTATTTTGCCAATTGAGAAGGAAATACTTTCCAGACATACTGTAGAAGCGGCTCAGTTAAAACATGGTCCTAGATTGTATTTAAGGGTAGGGATGAGCCGAACACCCCCCGGTTCGGTTCGCACCAGAACCCACGAACGGACCGCAAGTTCGCACGAACGTTAGAACCCCATTGACGTCTATGGGACTCGAACGTTCGAAATCAAAAGTGCTCATTTTAAAGGCTAATTTGCATGGTATTGTCCTAAAAAGGGTGTGGGGACCCGGGTCCTACCCCAGGGGACATGTATCAATGCAAAAAAAACTTTTAAAAACGGCCGTTTTTTCGGGAGCAGTGATTTTAATGATGCTTAAAGTAAAAAAAAAAAAGTGAAATATTCCTTTAAATATCGTACCTGGGGGGTGTCTATAGTATGCCTGTAAAGTGACGCGTGTTTCCCATGTTTAGAACAGTCCCTGCACCAAATGTCATTTTTAAAGGAAAAAATCTCATTTAAAACTGCTTGCGGGTTTAATGTCATGTCGGGTCATGGCAATATGGATGAAAATCAGTGAGACAAACGGCATGGGTACCCCCCAGTCCATTACCAGGCCCTTTGGGTCTTGTATGGATATTAAGGGGAACCCCGCACCCAAATTAAAATAAGGAAAGGTCCCTATTAGGGATGAGCTTCGTGTTCGAGTCGAACCCATGTTCGACTCGAACATCGGCTGTTCGACCGTCCGTCGAATTGCGAACGATATGGGCCGTTCGCGCCAAATTCGTGTGGCGCGTCACGGCCCATAATTCACTGCGGCATCGCAGTGCATTGCTGGCTGATGATTGGCCAAGCATGCACTATGACCCGCATGCTTGGCCAATCACAGCGCCGTCAGTAGAGAGAGCTGTAATTGGCCAAAGCCAGGGTGGCTTTGGCCAATTATGGCTCAGGGGATTTAGTACACACCCCACACTATATAAGGCCGCCTGCACGGCGGCCCTGTGTAGTGTGTGTTCCGGTGTGCTGAGCGATAGAGAGAGAGAGAGACAGTGTCATTTGATTTGAGTTAGATAGATTAGGCAGAACAGTCAGTCAGTTAGCTGCACTTACAGTGTATTGTGTATATATATGCATCCCAGGTGTTGCATATATATATATACACTGTATTCAGTTTAGCTAGATCCGTTCCTGTTATCTTCTATCTAGACTATTTACATTCAGTGCAGTGTGTCCTGCTCACAGTGTTCAGCTAGATCCGTTCCTGCTATTTACATTCAGTACAGTGCTTCCTGCTCACAGTGTTCAGCTAGATCCGTTCCTGCTATTTACATTCAGTGCAGTGCGTCCTGCTCACAGTGTTCAGCTAGATCCGTTCCTGCTATTTACATTCAGTGCAGTGCGTGCTGCTCACAGTGTTCAGCTAGATCCGTTCCTGCTATTTACATTCAGTGCAGTGCGTCCTGCTCACAGTGTTCAGCTAGATCCGTTCCTGCTATTTACATTCAGTGCAGTGCGTCCTGCTCACAGTGTTTAGCTACATCCGTTCCTGCTGTTTACATTCAGTGCAGTGCGTCCTGCTCACAGTGTTCAGCTAGATCCGTTCCTGCTATTTACATTCAGTGCAGTGCGTCCTGCTCACAGTGTTCAGCTAGATCCGTTCCTGCTATTTACATTCAGTGCAGTGCGTCCTGCTCACAGTGTTCAGCTAGATCCGTTCCTGCTATATACATTTAGTGCAGTACGTCCTGCTCACAGTGTTCAGCTAGATCCGTTCCTGTTATCTTCCTACTGACAGGCAGGCTTGTCTGGTTACAGTATATAAAGCTACCTGAAGAAAATTACAGGTGTTCTTTTTGATCCTATTAGTACCACGGTCAGGCAGCTAGACTATTTACATTTAGTACAGTGTGTCCTGCTCACAGTGTTCAGCTAGATCCGTTCCTGTTATTTACATTCAGTGCAGTGCGTCCTGCTCACAGTGTTCAGCTAGATCCGTTCCTGCTATTTACATTCAGTGCAGTGCGTGCTGCTCACAGTGTTCAGCTAGATCCGTTCCTGCTATTTACATTCAGTGCAGTGCGTCCTGCTCACAGTGTTCAGCTAGATCCGTTCCTGCTATTTACATTCAGTGCAGTGCGTCCTGCTCACAATGTTTAGCTACATCCGTTCCTGCTGTTTACATTCAGTGCAGTGCGTCCTGCTCACAGTGTTCAGCTAGATCCGTTCCTGCTATTTACATTCAGTGCAGTGCGTCCTGCTCACAGTGTTCAGCTAGATCCGTTCCTGCTATTTACATTCAGTGCAGTGCGTCCTGCTCACAGTGTTCAGCTAGATCCGTTCCTGCTATATACATTTAGTGCAGTACGTCCTGCTCACAGTGTTCAGCTAGATCCGTTCCTGTTATCTTCCTACTGACAGGCAGGCTTGTCTGGTTACAGTATATAAAGCTACCTGAAGAAAATTACAGGTGTTCTTTTTGATCCTATTAGTACCACGGTCAGGCAGCTAGACTATTTACATTTAGTACAGTGTGTCCTGCTCACAGTGTTCAGCTAGATCCGTTCCTGTTATTTACATTCAGTGCAGTGCGTCCTGCTCACAGTGTTCAGCTAGATCCGTTCCTGCTATTTACATTCAGTGCAGTGCGTCCTGCTCACAGTGTTCAGCTAGATCCGTTGCTGCTATTTACATTCAGTGCAGTGCGTCCTGCTCACAGTGTTCAGCTAGATCCGTTCCTGCTATATACATTTAGTGCAGTACGTCCTGCTCACAGTGTTCAGCTAGATCCGTTCCTGTTATCTTCCTACTGACAGGCAGGCTTGTCTGGTTACAGTATATAAAGCTACCTGAAGAAAATTACAGGTGTTCTTTTTGATCCTATTAGTACCACGGTCAGGCAGCTAGACTATTTACATTTAGTACAGTGTGTCCTGCTCACAGTGTTCAGCTAGATCCGTTCCTGCTATTTACATTCAGTGCAGTGCGTGCTGCTCACAGTGTTTAGCTACATCCGTTCCTGCTGTTTACATTCAGTGCAGTGCGTCCTGCTCACAGTGTTCAGCTAGATCCGTTCCTGCTATTTACATTCAGTGCAGTGCGTCCTGCTCACAGTGTTCAGCTAGATCCGTTGCTGCTATTTACATTCAGTGCAGTGCGTCCTGCTCACAGTGTTCAGCTAGATCCGTTCCTGCTATATACATTTAGTGCAGTACGTCCTGCTCACAGTGTTCAGCTAGATCCGTTCCTGTTATCTTCCTACTGACAGGCAGGCTTGTCTGGTTACAGTATATAAAGCTACCTGAAGAAAATTACAGGTGTTCTTTTTGATCCTATTAGTACCACGGTCAGGCAGCTAGACTATTTACATTTAGTACAGTGTGTCCTGCTCACAGTGTTCAGCTAGATCCGTTCCTGTTATTTACATTCAGTGCAGTGCGTGCTGCTCACAGTGTTCAGCTAGATCCGTTCCTGCTATTTACATTCAGTGCAGTGCGTCCTGCTCACAGTGTTCAGCTAGATCCGTTCCTGCTATTTACATTCAGTGCAGTGCGTCCTGCTCACAGTGTTCAGCTAGATCCGTTCCTGCTATTTACATTCAGTGCAGTGCGTCCTGCTCACAGTGTTCAGCTAGATCCGTTCCTGCTATATACATTTAGTGCAGTACGTCCTGCTCACAGTGTTCAGCTAGATCCGTTCCTGTTATCTTCCTACTGACAGGCAGGCTTGTCTGGTTACAGTATATAAAGCTACCTGAAGAAAATTACAGGTGTTCTTTTTGATCCTATTAGTACCACGGTCAGGCAGCTAGACTATTTACATTTAGTACAGTGTGTCCTGCTCACAGTGTTCAGCTAGATCCATTCCTGTTATTTACATTCAGTGCAGTGCGTCCTGCTCACAGTGTTCAGCTAGATCCGTTCCTGCTATTTACATTCAGTGCAGTGCGTCCTGCTCACAGTGTTCAGCTAGATCCGTTCCTGCTATTTACATTCAGTGCAGTGCGTCCTGCTCACAGTGTTCAGCTAGATCCGTTCCTGCTATATACATTTAGTGCAGTACGTCCTGCTCACAGTGTTCAGCTAGATCCGTTCCTGTTATCTTCCTACTGACAGGCAGGCTTGTCTGGTTACAGTATATAAAGCTACCTGAAGAAAATTACAGGTGTTCTTTTTGATCCTATTAGTACCACGGTCAGGCAGCTAGACTATTTACATTTAGTACAGTGTGTCCTGCTCACAGTGTTCAGCTAGATCCGTTCCTGTTATTTACATTCAGTGCAGTGCGTCCTGCTCACAGTGTTCAGCTAGATCCGTTCCTGCTATTTACATTCAGTGCAGTGCGTCCTGCTCACAGTGTTCAGCTAGATCCGTTCCTGCTATTTACATTCAGTGCAGTGCGTCCTGCTCACAGTGTTCAGCTAGATCCGTTCCTGCTATTTACATTCAGTGCAGTGCGTCCTGCTCACAGTGTTTAGCTACATCCGTTCCTGCTGTTTACATTCAGTGCAGTGCGTCCTGCTCACAGTGTTCAGCTAGATCCGTTCCTGCTATTTACATTCAGTGCAGTGCGTCCTGCTCACAGTGTTCAGCTAGATCCGTTCCTGCTATATACATTTAGTGCAGTACGTCCTGCTCACAGTGTTCAGCTAGATCCGTTCCTGTTATCTTCCTACTGACAGGCAGGCTTGTCTGGTTACAGTATATAAAGCTACCTGAAGAAAATTACAGGTGTTCTTTTTGATCCTATTAGTACCACGGTCAGGCAGCTAGACTATTTACATTTAGTACAGTGTGTCCTGCTCACAGTGTTCAGCTAGATCCGTTCCTGCTATTTACATTCAGTGCAGTGCGTCCTGCTCACAGTGTTCAGCTAGATCCGTTCCTGCTATTTACATTCAGTGCAGTGCGTCCTGCTCACAGTGTTCAGCTAGATCCGTTCCTGCTATTTACATTCAGTGCAGTGCGTGCTGCTCACAGTGTTCAGCTAGATCCGTTCCTGCTATTTACATTCAGTGCAGTGCGTCCTGCTCACAGTGTTCAGCTAGATCCGTTCCTGCTATTTACATTCAGTGCAGTGCGTCCTGCTCACAGTGTTTAGCTACATCCGTTCCTGCTGTTTACATTCAGTGCAGTGCGTCCTGCTCACAGTGTTCAGCTAGATCCGTTCCTGCTATTTACATTCAGTGCAGTGCGTCCTGCTCACAGTGTTCAGCTAGATCCGTTCCTGCTATATACATTTAGTGCAGTACGTCCTGCTCACAGTGTTCAGCTAGATCCGTTCCTGTTATCTTCCTACTGACAGGCAGGCTTGTCTGGTTACAGTATATAAAGCTACCTGAAGAAAATTACAGGTGTTCTATCCCAGCTTAGTGCAGCTACAGGCCATTAGTATGTCTGGAAGGCCAAGAAGGAGAGGCAGACAGTCACAAGCCAATAAGAGAGGGCAAGCAGGCTCTGTGTCTAGTGCTGGTCGTGGAGACGGTGCATCCTCATCAGCACGTGGCCATGGGACACGCTTGGCCTTTTTTTCGGCAGCTGGCCGTGTTGAGCCGCAACATGCGGAAGACTTGGTCGAGTGGATGACCAAGCCGTCCTCATCCTCCTCATCCTCTCTCACCCATGCCCAGGGTGCTTTGTCTGGCAAAGCAGCGGCCTCTTCCCTCAGCTCAATGTCATCAGTGACTCCTTCCCTAGCCCCACCATGTCCTCCTGAGGATTCCCTCGAACTGTTTGACCACAGTGTTGGGTACATGCTCCAGGAGGATGCCCAGCGTTTGGAAGGCTCTGATGATGATACTGAGCTCAATGAAGGCAGTAACATGAGCACGGACAGAGGGGGTGCCCAAGAAGGACAGCAATCTGGCAGTCATGCTCCCCCTGCTGCAGCATACTGCCAGGTTTGCTCCAGTGATGAGGAGGGAGGGGATGATGAGGTCACTGACTCAACGTGGGTGCCTGATAGGAGAGAGGAGGAGGAGGAGGAGGAGGAGGAGGAGGAGGTGGCACATCACCAACTAGGCAGGATGCCCTCCAGGGGCCAGCCTAAGGGCAGCACATTGACTGCATCACACCCCAAAGCTCCACATGTGCAGGGCGCTGCAGTCTCTGCGCGTTATTCAAAAAGTTCTTTGGTGTGGGCCTTTTTTGAGACGAGTGCATCAGATCGCACCGCTGCTATTTGCAATATATGTCTCAAGCGTATCTCGCGTGGCCAAAACATCTCCCGCTTGGGTACCACATGCTTGACCAGACATATGTTGACCTACCATGCAGTTCGTTGGCAAGCGTATCTAAAAGACCCACACCAAAGAACAAAGACGATCTCTCCTTGCTCCTCATCAGCTGAGATTTCCAACCCCACTAGACCTTCAGTCCTCTCTGCGACCTGCAGTGAGAGGAATGAAGGTGTAGAATTAGGTGTGTCACAGCCAAGTACTTATGGGCAATCTGCTTTTGGTACACCGACGTCAGATTGTACCAGGCAAATTTCCCTGCCCCAGCTGCTGCACCGCCGAAAGAAGTTTGCTCCCAGCCATCCACATGCCCAGCGGTTGAATGCTAGCTTGGCAAAATTGCTAGCACTTCAACTGCTGCCTTTTCAGTTGGTAGACTCTGCCCCCTTCCGTGAGTTTGTGGAATGTGCGGTTCCTCAGTGGCAGGTACCCAAACGCCACTTTTTCTCACGGAAGGCGATTCCGGCTCTCTACCGGCATGTGGAAGGCAATGTCCATGCCTCGCTGGACAGGGCGGTCAGCGGTAAGGTGCATATTACCGCTGACTCATGGTCCAGCAGGCATGGACAGGGACGTTACTTAAGTTTCACGGCGCATTGGGTGACTCTGCTGGCAGCTGGGAAGGATGCAGGACAAGGTGCAGTAGTGTTGGAGGTTGTTCCGCCACCACGCCTCCAAAATGCTGATTGTGACACACCTCTCTCCTCCACCCCCTCCTCTTCTTCTTCCTCCATGGCCTCTTCCTCGGAACCAGCGGTGCTCCGTAGGCGTTCAAGGGGCTACGCAAGTACGCAGGCCAAAAGATGCCATGCGGTGCTTGAGCTGGTGTGCTTGGGGGACAGGAGCCACACTGGGGCAGAGGTTCTGTCAGCTCTGCAGGGGCAGGTTCAGAGGTGGTTGACGCCACGCCAACTTAAGGCAGGAATGGTGGTTTGCGACAATGGCACCAACCTCCTCTCTGCCCTCCGACAGGGACAACTGACCCATGTGCCCTGTTTGGCTCACGTCCTTAACTTGGTGGTGCAGCGGTTCTTGGGCAGGTACCCGGGCTTACAGGATGTCCTGAGGCAGGCCAGGAAAGTCTGTGTGCATTTCCGCCGGTCATATAATGCCAGTGCTCGGCTGACGGACCTCCAAAAGGAGTTTAACCTGCCCAAGAACCGCCTAATCTGTGACATGCCCACCAGGTGGAACTCGACGTTGGCCATGCTGCAGCGGCTGCACACGCAGCAGAGGGCCATCAATGAGTACCTGTGCGACTATGGCACCAGGACAGGGTCAGGGGACCTTGGTTTTTTTTCCCCACGCCAGTGGGCCATGATCAGGGATGCATGCACTGTCCTGTCACCATTCGAGGAGGCCACGAGGATGGTGAGCACTGACAGTGCATGCATCAGTGACACTGTCCCCCTTGTCCACCTGTTGGAGCACACGCTGCGTGGGATAATGGACAGGGCACTTGAGGCAGAACAGAGGCAGGAAGAGGAGGACTTCCTTAGCTCTCAAGGCCCCCTTTATCCAGACAGTGTTCCTGCGTGCCCGCCGATCACACAGGAAGAGGACGAGGAGGAGGAGGAGGAGGAGGAAGATTGTGTCAGTATGGAGGTGGAGCCTGGCACTCAGCATCAGCAGTCTTTAAGGGATCAGTCCCAAGGAACACATGGACTTGTACGTGGCTGGGAGGAGGTGGCTGCGGACGTTGTTGTCCTTAGTGACCCAGAGGACTCCGGACCGAATGCCTCAGCAAACCTACGCTGCATGGCCTCCCTGATCCTGCAAAGCCTGCGTAAGGATCCTCGTATTCGTGGTATCAAGGAGAAGGACCAATACTGGCTGGCAACCCTCCTTGATCCACGTTACAAGGGTAAGGTTGCGGACCTTATCTTGCCATCGCAGAGGGAGCAGAGGATGAAACATCTTCGGGAGGCCTTGCAGAAAGGTCTGTGCAACGCGTTCCCAGAGACTGGGAGGTTACAAACTCCTGTTTCTGGACAACGTGTTGCTGAGGCTTCGGTCAGTCAAAGAAGGAGCGGTGGAGAAGGTGGCCGTCTGACCGATGCGTTCAGACAATTTTTTGGTCCGCAGCCCCAAGGTATGATCGGTTCCAGCAACCATCGCCAGCGTCTGTTTTACATGGTGCAGGAATACCTAGGGGCAAGATCAGACTTGGACACCTTTCCCACCGAAAATCCTCTGGGTTACTGGGTCTTGAGGATGGATCACTGGCCAGAGCTTGCACAGTATGCAATTGAGCTACTGGCCTGTCCTGCATCCAGCGTTCTTTCGGAACGCACATTCAGTGCTGCTGGAGGCGTGGTAACCGATCACAGGGTGCGTCTGTCCACCGACTCGGTCGATCGGCTGACCTTCATAAAAATGAATCAGTCTTGGATCACCACCAGCTACCAAGCACCTGATGCAGATGTAACCGAATAATTTTTTTTGAAATCTCAGATCCCTTCAAAGACTGCCTATGCTGATGCTGAGTGACTATCCCTGAGTAATTATCCTCTTCCTCCTCAATCATCACGCTGATAGCTTGTAAGAACATTTTTGGTTCTGGGCGCCACCACCAGTGCCTAAGGCACAATTTTTCAGCCCCTGTTTAACAGGGGCGTGTAATTACAATTTTTGATGTAATACTTTGCAGCAGGGCTCGTTCCTGCATTCCAACTAGAGTGTCTGTGAGGGGTTGCAGTGTTGTGGCACCAGCACCAGTGCCTAAGACCCAATTTTTCAGCCCCTGTCTAACAGGGGCGTGTAATTACAATTTTTGATGCAATACTTTGCAGCAGGGCTCGTTCCTGCATTCCAACTAGAGTGTCTGTGAGGGGTTGCAGTGTTGTGGCACCAGCACCAGTGCCTAAGACCCAATTTTTCAGCCCCTGTCTAACAGGGGCGTGTAATTACAATTTTTGATGCAATACTTTGCAGCAGGGCTTGTTCCTGCATTCCAACTAGAGTGTCTGTGAGGGGTTGCAGTGTTGTGGCACCAGCACCAGTGCCTAAGACCCAATTTTTCAGCCCCTGTCTAACAGGGGCGTGTAATTACAATTTTTGATGCAATACTTTGCAGCAGGGCTTGTTCCTGCGTTTCAACTAGAGTGTCTGTGAGGGGTTGCAGTGTTGTGGCACCAGCACCAGTGCCTAAGACCCAATTTTTCAGCCCCTGTCTAACAGGGGCGTGTAATTACAATTTTTGATGCAATACTTTGCAGCAGGGCTTGTTCCTGCGTTTCAACTAGAGTGTCTGTGAGGGGTTGCAGTGTTGTGGCACCAGCACCAGTGCCTAAGACCCAATTTTTCTGCCCCTGTCTAACAGGGGCGTGTAATTACAATTTTTGATGCAATACTTTGCAGCAGGGCTCGTTCCTGCGTTCCAACTAGAGTGTCTGTGAGGGGTTGCAGTGTTGTGGCACCAGCACCAGTGCCTAAGGCCTAATTTTTCAGCTCCTGTTCAACAGGGGCATGTAATTACAATTCTTGATCTAATATTTCACAGCAGGGCCCTGTGAGGGCTTACAGTGTTTTGGCCACAGCAACACCTAAGGCCCAAATTTCTGCTGAGTATATAGGGCAGGACCCTACTTTCAAACATCTAACTTACAAACGACTCCTACTTGCAAACGGAAGGAGACAACAGGAAGTGAGATGAAATCTACCCCTAAGGAAGGGAAATTCTCTCCTGTAAGAGTTAATATGGGAAAACAATTTTTCCTTTCCACTGATGCTTTCCAATCCTTGTTCCACAAAAAAACACAAATTTTCAAAAAACATTTTTCATTGGGACAAAAAAGTGAGGTGAAATCTTCTGAAGAGGAGGAAAGACGCAAAACAAATGTCACAGGGGTGATAACCCTTCCCTATGTTTTCCAAAAAGCTTAGAAAAGATTTTTTGGCTGGAGCTAAACACATTAAAAATGTTCAAAATTACAAACAGATTCTACTTAACAACAAACCTACAGTCCCTGTCTTGTTTGCACCGCCTGTATACTGCTGTTCAGAGTATATAGGGACCTTTCCTTATTTTAATTTGGGTGCGGGGTTCCCCTTAATATCCATACAAGACCCAAAGGGCCTGGTAATGGACTGGGGGGTACCCATGCCGTTTGTCTCACTGATTTTCATCCATATTGCCATGACCCGACATGACATTAAACCCGCAAGCAGTTTTAAATGAGATTTTTTCCTTTAAAAATGACATTTGGTGCAGGGACTGTTCTAAACATGGGAAACACGCGTCACTTTACAGGCATACTATAGACACCCCCCAGGTACGATATTTAAAGGAATATTTCACTTTTTTTTTTTTACTTTAAGCATCATTAAAATCACTGCTCCCGAAAAAACGGCCGTTTTTAAAAGTTTTTTTTGCATTGATACATGTCCCCTGGGGTAGGACCCGGGTCCCCAAACCCTTTTTAGGACAATACCATGCAAATTAGCCTTTAAAATGAGCACTTTTGATTTCGAACGTTCGAGTCCCATAGACGTCAATGGGGTTCTAACGTTCGTGCGAACTTGCGGTCCGTTCGCGGGTTCTGGTGCGAACCGAACCGGGGGGTGTTCGGCTCATCCCTAGTCCCTATATACTCTGAACAGCAGTATACAGGCGGTGCAAACAAGACAGGGACTGTAGGTTTGTTGTTAAGTAGAATCTGTTTGTAATTTTGAACATTTTTAACGTGTTTAGCTCCAGCCAAAAAATCTTTTCTAAGCTTTTTGGAAAACATAGGGAAGGGTTATCACCCCTGTGACATTTGTTTTGCGTCTTTCCTCCTCTTCAGAAGATTTCACCTCACTTTTTTGTCCCAATGAAAAATGTTTTTTGAAAATTTGGGTTTTTTTGTGGAACAAGGATTGGAAAGCATCAGTGGAAAGGAGAAATTGTTTTCCCATATTAACTCTTACATGAGAGAATTTCCCTTCCTAGGGGTAGATTTCATCTCACTTCCTGTTGTCTCCTTCCGTTTGCAAGTAGGAGTCGTTTGTAAGTTAGATGTTTGAAAGTAGGGTCCTGCCCTATATACTCAGCAGAAATTTGGGCCTTAGGTGTTGCTGTGGCCAAAACACTGTAAGCCCTCACAGGGCCCTGCTGTGAAATATTAGATCAAGAATTGTAATTACATGCCCCTGTTGAACAGGAGCTGAAAAATTAGGCCTTAGGCACTGGTGCTGGTGCCACAACACTGCAACCCCTCACAGACACTCTAGTTGGAACGCAGGAACGAGCCCTGCTGCAAAGTATTGCAACAAAAATTGTAATTACACGCCCCTGTTAGACAGGGGCAGAAAAATTGGGCCTTAGGCACTGGTGCTGGTGCCACAACACTGCAACCCCTCACAGACACTCTAGTTGGAATGCAGGAACGAGCCCTGCTGCAAAGTATTACATCAAAAATTGTAATTACACGCCCCTGTTAAACAGGGGCTGAAAAATTGTGCCTTAGGCACTGGTGGTGGCGCCCAGAACCAAAAATGTTCTTACAAGCTATCAGCGTGATGATTGAGGAGGAAGAGGATAATTACTCAGGGATAGTCACTCAGCATCAGCATAGGCAGTCTTTGAAGGGATCAGAAAAAAATTATTCAGTTACATCAGCATCAGGTGCTTGGTAGCTGGTGGTGATCCAAGACTGATTCATTTTTATGAAGGTCAGCCGATCGACCGAGTCAGTGGACAGACGCACCCTGTGATCGGTTACCACGCCTCCAGCAGCACTGAATGTGCGTTCCGAAAGAACACTGGATGCAGGACAGGCCAGTAGCTCAATTGCATACTGTGCAAGCTCTGGCCAGTGATCCATCCTCAAGACCCAGTAACCCAGAGGATTTTCGGTGGGAAAGGTGTCCAAGTCTGATCTTGCCCCTAGGTATTCCTGCACCATGTAAAACAGACGCTGGCGATGGTTGCTGGAACCGATCATACCTTGGGGCTGCGGACCAAAAAATTGTCTGAACGCATCGGTCAGACGGCCACCTTCTCCACCGCTCCTTCTTTGACTGACCGAAGCCTCAGCAACACGTTGTCCAGAAACAGGAGTTTGTAACCTCCCAGTCTCTGGGAACGCGTTGCACAGACCTTTCTGCAAGGCCTCCCGAAGATGTTTCATCCTCTGCTCCATCTGCGATGGCAAGATAAGGTCCGCAACCTTACCCTTGTAACGTGGATCAAGGAGGGTTGCCAGCCAGTATTGGTCCTTCTCCTTGATACCACGAATACGAGGATCCTTACGCAGGCTTTGCAGGATCAGGGAGGCCATGCAGCGTAGGTTTGCTGAGGCATTCGGTCCGGAGTCCTCTGGGTCACTAAGGACAACAACGTCCGCAGCCACCTCCTCCCAGCCACGTACAAGTCCATGTGTTCCTTGGGACTGATCCCTTAAAGACTGCTGATGCTGAGTGCCAGGCTCCACCTCCATACTGACACAATCTTCCTCCTCCTCCTCCTCCTCCTCCTCCTCCTCGTCCTCTTCCTGTGTGATCGGCGGGCACGCAGGAACACTGTCTGGATAAAGGGGGCCTTGAGAGTTCTGCCTCAAGTGCCCTGTCCATTATTCCACGCAGCGTGTGCTCCAACAGGTGGACAAGGGGGACAGTGTCACTGATGCATGCACTGTCAGTGCTCACCATCCTCGTGGCCTCCTCGAATGGTGACAGGACAGTGCATGCATCCCTGATCATGGCCCACTGGCGTGGGGAAAAAAAACCAAGGTCCCCTGACCCTGTCCTGGTGCCATAGTCGCACAGGTACTCATTGATTGCCCTCTGCTGCGTGTGCAGCCGCTGCAGCATGGCCAATGTCGAGTTCCACCTGGTGGGCATGTCACAGATTAGGCGGTTCTTGGGCAGGTTAAACTCCTTTTGGAGGTCCGTAAGCTGAGCACTGGCATTATATGACCGGCGGAAATGCACACAGACTTTCCTGGCCTGCCTCAGGACATCCTGTAAGCCCGGGTACCTGCCCAAGAACCGCTGCACCACCAAGTTAAGGACGTGAGCCAAACAGGGCACATGGGTCAGTTGTCCCTGTCGGAGGGCAGAGAGGAGGTTGGTGCCATTGTCGCAAACCACCATTCCTGCCTTAAGTTGGCGTGGCGTCAACCACCTCTGAACCTGCCCCTGCAGAGCTGACAGAACCTCTGCCCCAGTGTGGCTCCTGTCCCCCAAGCACACCAGCTCAAGCACCGCATGGCATCTTTTGGCCTGCGTACTTGCGTAGCCCCTTGAACGCCTACGGAGCACCGCTGGTTCCGAGGAAGAGGCCATGGAGGAAGAAGAAGAGGAGGGGGTGGAGGAGAGAGGTGTGTCACAATCAGCATTTTGGAGGCGTGGTGGCGGAACAACCTCCAACACTACTGCACCTTGTCCTGCATCCTTCCCAGCTGCCAGCAGAGTCACCCAATGCGCCGTGAAACTTAAGTAACGTCCCTGTCCATGCCTGCTGGACCATGAGTCAGCGGTAATATGCACCTTACCGCTGACCGCCCT
Source organism: Lithobates clamitans (assembly GCA_037952925.1). Classification (NCBI taxonomy): domain Eukaryota; kingdom Metazoa; phylum Chordata; class Amphibia; order Anura; family Ranidae; genus Lithobates; species Lithobates clamitans. The sequence continues at coordinate 7,913,279 of JBBGZY010000268.1, read as the reverse complement.
GTCCAGCGAGGCATGGACATTGCCTTCCACATGCCGGTAGAGAGCCGGAATCGCCTTCCGTGAGAAAAAGTGGCGTTTGGGTACCTGCCACTGAGGAACCGCACATTCCACAAACTCACGGAAGGGGGCAGAGTCTACCAACTGAAAAGGCAGCAGTTGAAGTGCTAGCAATTTTGCCAAGCTAGCATTCAACCGCTGGGCATGTGGATGGCTGGGAGCGAACTTCTTTCGGCGGTGCAGCAGCTGGGGCAGGGAAATTTGCCTGGTACAATCTGACGTCGGTGTACCAAAAGCAGATTGCCCACAAGTACTTGGCTGTGACACACCTAATTCTACACCTTCATTCCTCTCACTGCAGGTCTCAGAGAGGACTGAAGGTCTAGTGGGGTTGGAAATCTCAGCTGATGAGGAGCAAGGAGAGATCCTCTTTGTTCTTTGGTGTGGGTCTTTTAGATATGCTTGCCAACGAACTGCATGGCAGGTCAACATATGTCTGGTCAAGCATGTGGTACCCAAGCAGGAGATGTTTTGGCCACGCGAGATACGCTTGAGACATATGTTACAAATAGCAGCGGTGCGATCTGATGCACTCGTCTCAAAAAAGGCCCACACCAAAGAACTTTTTGAATAACGCGCAGAGACTGCAGCGCCCTGCACATGTGGAGCTTTGGGGTGTTATGCAGTCAATGTGCTGCCCTTAGGCTGGCCCCTGGAGGGCATCCTGCCTCGTTGGTGATGTGCCGCCTCCTCCTCCTCTCTCCTATCAGGCACCCACGTTGAGTCAGTGACCTCATCATCCCCTCCCTCCTCATCACTGGAGCAAACCTGGCAGTATGCTGCAGCAGGGGGAGCATGACTGCCAGATTGCTGTCCTTCTTGGGCACCCCCTCTGTCCGTGCTCATGTTACTGCCTTCATCGAGCTCAGTATCATCATCAGAGCCTTCCAAACGCTGGGCATCCTCCTGGAGCATGTACCCAACACTGTGGTCAAACAGTTCGAGGGAATCCTCAGGAGGACATGGTGGAGCTAGGGAAGGAGTCACTGATGACATTGAGCTGAGGGAAGAGGCCGCTGCTTTGCCAGACAAAGCACCCTGGGCATGGGTGAGAGAGGATGAGGACGGCTTGGTCATCCACTCGACCAAGTTTTCTGCATGTTGCGGCTCAACACGGCCAGCTGCCGAAAAAAAGGCCAAGCGTGTCCCATGGCCACGGGCTGATGAGGATGCACCGTCTCCACGACCAGCACTAGACACAGAGCCTGCTTGCCCTCTCTTATTGGCTTTTGACTGTCTGCCTCTCCTTCTTGGCCTTCCAGACATACTAATGGTCTGTAGCTGCACTAAGCTGGGATAGAACACCTGTAATTTTCTTCAGGTAGCTTTATATACTGTAACCAGACAAGCCTGCCTGTCAGTAGGAAGATAACAGGAACGGATCTAGCTGAACACTGTGAGCAGGACGCACTGCACTAAATGTAAATAGCAGGAACGGATCTAGCTGAACACTGTGAGCAGGACGCACTGCACTAAATGTAAATAGCAGGAACAGATCTAGCTGAACACTGTGAGCAGGACGCACTGCACTAAATGTAAATAGCAGGAACGGATCTAGCTGAACACTGTGAGCAGGACGCACTGACTGCACTAAATGTAAATAGCAGGAACAGATCTAGCTGAACACTGTGAGCAGGACGCACTGACTGCACTAAATGTAAATAGCAGGAACGGATCTAGCTGAACACTGTGAGCAGGACGCACTGCACTAAATGTAAATAGCAGGAACAGATCTAGCTGAACACTGTGAGCAGGACGCACTGCACTAAATGTAAATAGCAGGAACGGATCTAGCTGAACACTGTGAGCAGGACGCACTGACTGCACTAAATGTAAATAGCAGGAACAGATCTAGCTGAACACTGTGAGCAGGACGCACTGCACTAAATGTAAATAGCAGGAACGGATCTAGCTGAACACTGTGAGCAGGACGCACTGCACTAAATGTAAATAGCAGGAACGGATCTAGCTGAACACTGTGAGCAGGACGCACTGCACTAAATGTAAATAGCAGGAACGGATCTAGCTGAACACTGTGAGCAGGACGCACTGACTGCACTAAATGTAAATAGCAGGAACAGATCTAGCTGAACACTGTGAGCAGGACGCACTGCACTAAATGTAAATAGCAGGAACGGATCTAGCTGAACACTGTGAGCAGGACGCACTGACTGCACTAAATGTAAAAAGCAGGAACAGATCTAGCTGAACACTGTGAGCAGGACGCACTGACTGCACTAAATGTAAATAGCAGGAACGGATCTAGCTGAACACTGTGAGCAGGACGCACTGCACTAAATGTAAATAGCAGGAACAGATCTAGCTGAACACTGTGAGCAGGACGCACTGCACTAAATGTAAATAGCAGGAACGGATCTAGCTGAACACTGTGAGCAGGACGCACTGACTGCACTAAATGTAAATAGCAGGAACAGATCTAGCTGAACACTGTGAGCAGGACGCACTGACTACACTAAATGTAAATAGCAGGAACGGATCTAGCTGAACACTGTGAGCAGGACGCACTGCACTAAATGTAAATAGCAGGAACGGATCTAGCTGAACACTGTGAGCAGGACGCACTGACTGCACTAAATGTAAAAAGCAGGAACAGATCTAGCTGAACACTGTGAGCAGGACGCACTGACTGCACTAAATGTAAATAGCAGGAACGGATCTAGCTGAACACTGTGAGCAGGACGCACTGCACTAAATGTAAATAGCAGGAACAGATCTAGCTGAACACTGTGAGCAGGACGCACTGCACTAAATGTAAATAGCAGGAACGGATCTAGCTGAACACTGTGAGCAGGACGCACTGACTGCACTAAATGTAAATAGCAGGAACAGATCTAGCTGAACACTGTGAGCAGGACGCACTGACTACACTAAATGTAAATAGCAGGAACGGATCTAGCTGAACACTGTGAGCAGGACGCACTGCACTAAATGTAAATAGCAGGAACGGATCTAGCTGAACACTGTGAGCAGGACGCACTGACTGCACTAAATGTAAATAGCAGGAACGGATCTAGCTGAACACTGTGAGCAGGACGCACTGCACTAAATGTAAATAGCAGGAACAGATCTAGCTGAACACTGTGAGCAGGACGCACTGCACTAAATGTAAATAGCAGGAACGGATCTAGCTGAACACTGTGAGCAGGACGCACTGCACTAAATGTAAATAGCAGGAACAGATCTAGCTGAACACTGTGAGCAGGACGCACTGCACTAAATGTAAATAGCAGGAACGGATCTAGCTGAACACTGTGAGCAGGACGCACTGACTGCACTAAATGTAAATAGCAGGAACAGATCTAGCTGAACACTGTGAGCAGGACGCACTGACTACACTAAATGTAAATAGCAGGAACGGATCTAGCTGAACACTGTGAGCAGGACGCACTGCACTCAATGTAAATAGCAGGAACGGATCTAGCTGAACACTGTGAGCAGGACGCACTGACTGCACTAAATGTAAATAGCAGGAACGAATCTAGCTGAACACTGTGAGCAGGACGCACTGCACTAAATGTAAATAGCAGGAACAGATCTAGCTGAACACTGTGAGCAGGACGCACTGCACTAAATGTAAATAGCAGGAACAGATCTAGCTGAACACTGTGAGCAGGACGCACTGCACTAAATGTAAATAGCAGGAACAGATCTAGCTGAACACTGTGAGCAGGACGCACTGCACTAAATGTAAATAGCAGGAACGGATCTAGCTGAACACTGTGAGCAGGACGCACTGACTGCACTAAATGTAAATAGCAGGAACGGATCTAGCTGAACACTGTGAGCAGGACGCACTGCACTAAATGTAAATAGCAGGTACAGATCTAGCCTAATCTAGCTAACTCAAATCAAATGACACTGTCTGTCTCTCTCTCTATCAGCACACCGGAACACACTACACAGGGCCGCCGTGCAGGCGGCCTTATATAGTGTGGGGCGTGTACTAAATCCCCTGAGCCATAATTGGCCAAAGCCACCCTGGCTTTGGCCAATTACAGCTCTCTCTACTGACGACGCTGTGATTGGCCAAGCATGCGGGTCATAGTGCATGCTTGGCCAATCATCAGCCAGCAATGCACTGCGATGCCGCAGTGAATTATGGGCCGTGACGCGCCACACGAATTTGGCGCGAACGGCCCATAACGTTCGCAATTCGACGGACGGTCGAACAGCCGATGTTCGAGTCGAACATGGGTTCGACTCGAACACGAAGCTCATCCCTATTTAAGGGATAAAGTACTTGTCAACAGCAAGTTGGAGAGTTTGAGAAGTAATAGCTATTGTAAAGCCCAATTGGTCATTTAGAAAGACATAACGTTGGTACCAGGAGATAGAAATCCTGGGACAAGACCAAAAAAGAGAACAAATCAGTCAGCAACATTTTCTTTACATCCAATAAGGCAAACATTGATCTTTACTAATAAATGTGGGGTGTAAAGTGAATAAACTTAAGTTGAATCAACTTGTCTGCTTTGCTAACATCTTGTAGCTAAAGTTGTTCAATCTCACCTTAGACATCCTTATTTAGGATAGATTCGCAGGTCACCCATTATCATAGGAGGCTGCAAAAAAAAGCAGTCCAGCTAATTGTAAAAGATTGTAAATGTTATGCCGTGTACACACGATCTGAATTTTGGTCGAAAAAAGCTATGATGGTTTTTCCGATGGGATTCCGCTCAAGCTTGTTTTGCATACACATGGTCACACCAAATTCCGACCCTCAAGAACGCGATGATGTAAAACACGTACGACGGCACTAGAAAAATGAAGGTCAATAGTAGGGATGAGCCGAACACCCCCAGGTTCGGTTCGCACCAGAACCTACGAACGAACCGAAAATTTGCACAAATTTTAGAACCCCATTGATGTCTATGGGACTCGAACGTTCAAAATCAAAAGTGCTCATTTTAAAGGCTAATTTGCATGGTATTGTCCTAAAAAGGGTTTAGGGACCCGGGTCCTGCCCCAGGGGACATGTATCAATGCAAAAAAAAGTTTTAAAAACAGTTTTTTCGGGAGCAGTGATTTTAATGATGCTTAAAGTAAAAAAAAAAGTGAAATATTCCTTTAAATATCGTACCTATAGTATGCCTGTAAAGTGGCACATGTTTCCCATGCTTAGAACAGTCCCTGCACAAAATGACATTTTTAAAGGAATAAAAGTCATTTAAAACTGCTTGCGGCTTTAATGTAATGTCGGGTCCTGGCAATATGAATGAAAATCAGTGAGACAAACGGCATGGGTACCCCCCAGTCCATTACCGGGCCTTTTGGGTCTTGTATGGATATTAAGGGGAACCCCGCACCCAAATTAACTACTTGACGACCGCCTCACGCCGATGTACGTCGGCAAGGTGGCACGGACAGGCAAAATCACGTGATGTACGTGATTTGCCTTCCGCGGGTGGGGGGTCCGATCGGTCCCCCCCCCGGTGCCCGAGGTGGTCGCCATTTCTTCCCGGGCGATGAGAGGTGAGGGGGCGGCCATCCATTGTTGGCCACCCCCTCCCGATCGCTCCCGGCGAATGAAAATGCTTCCTTTCCCTCTGTAATGTAAACAGAGGGAAAGGAAGTGATGTCATCTCTCCTCGAGCCGGTCTTTTCGTCGCCGCGCCGAGGAGAGAAGACATCCAAGTAAGTCTGCACAACACTACACATTCAGTAGAACACGCCAGGCACACTTGTCACCCCCCATCACCCCCCGATCACCCCCTGATCACCCCCCTGTACCCCCTGTCACTCTGACACCAATAGCATTTTTTTTTTTTTTTGCATTGGTGTCAGTTTGTGTCAGTTAAAAGTTTTAGGGCAGTTAGGTTAGCCCCCTTTAGGTCTAGGGTACCCCCCCTTAGGTCCAGGGTACCCCCCTAACCCCCCCTAATAAAAGTTAACCCCTTGATTACCCCCCGTCACCAGTGTCGCTAAGCGATCGTTTTTCTGATCGCTGTATTAGTGACACAGGTGACGCTAGTTAGGGAGGTAAGTATATAGGTTCGCTGTCAGTGTTTTATAGCGACAGGGACCCCCATATACTACCTGCTAAAGGTTTTAACCCCTTGATTGCCCCCTAGTTAACCCTTTCACCAGCGATCACCGTATAAGTGTTACGGGTGACGCTGGTTAGCTAGTTTGTTTTTTGTAGTTTATTATAGTTTATTACAGTTTATTATAGTTTATTATAGTTTTAGGGCACCCGCCGTTTATTACCCTATAAAGTTTAACCCCCTAATTGCCCGGCGGTGATAGAAGTTAAGTTTTTAGGATCAGATAAGGTCTGCGTCGCCCCAGGCAGCGTCAGGTTAGCAACAGTACCGCTAAAACCCACGCACGCAGCATACACCTCCCTTAGTGCTATAGTATCTGAGCGGATCGATATCTGATCCGATCAGATCTATACTCTCCAGCAGTTTAGGGTTCCCTGAAACGCAGTGTTAGCGGGATCAGCCTAGATACCTGCTAGCACCTGCGTTTTGCTCCTCGGCCCAGCCCTGCCCAGCCCACCCAAGTGCAGTATCGATCGATAACTGTCACTTACAAAACACTAAGCACACATAACTGCAGCGTTCGCAGAGTCAGACCTGATCCCTGTGATCGCTAACAGTTTTTTGGTAGCGTTTTGATACAGTCGCCAACAGTCAGGAGCTTTTTTGCCTGTGAGTCTCACTAGTGTACCCCTAAATTTAGAGCCCAAAATGGCAAATAGAAGGTACACTAGTGAAGAGGCCTACAGGATTCTGAGCATGACAGATAGTGAAGAGGAAGTCACTCATCTGTCAAGTTCAGGCTCAGAATACGAACCTGTAGAGGACAGCGGCTCCATGACAGATAGCTCTGACGACAGAGTTGTGGTCCCTGCTAAGGTCAGGCGTACCAGACCCCAATCTTCTTCTGTCCTTGAAGTGCAAGAACCGCAGGGCTCTCGTATGGAGCAGAGCAGTACTAGCGCCGCTACTCCTTCTGGTGAACTGGCAAGCACCAGCGGCCTAGTACACCCTGGTCGTACATCCAGCACTGCAGTATCACGTGGTGACGTGGCGAGTCCCATAAGTGCAGTTCAAGCTGGCGAGGTGGCAAGCACTAGTAGTGTCCCGCTGCCACCAAGAAGACAAAGACAGGCCCGTCGTGCCCATAGTGCCCTTCCTGCTGCATTGGCCAATCCGAATTGGGAACCTTCCACTTCTGCAGCACCCGTACTTCCCCCTTTCACTGGCCAACCCGGAATTCAGGTGGAAACAGTTGACTTTATGCCACTGGATTTTTATTCACTGTTTTTCACCGAAGATCTCTATAGATCTATTGTGGACCAAAGCAATTTATACGCTGGTCAACACATCGCCGCTAATCCCCAGTCCTCCCTTGCCAGAGATTGGAGACCAATTACGGTCTCCGAATTTAAGACCTTTCTGGGCCTTTCCCTCCTCATGGGGTTGAATAAAAAGAGTAAGTTGCGGTCATATTGGTCCACTGACCCAATTTACCATTCACCCTTGTTCTCTGCTTCCATGGCCAGGGCACGATACGAGCAGATTTTGCGGTTCATGCACTTCAACGACAATGAACTCTGTCGTCCTCGTGGAGACCCTGCATACGATCGGCTCTACAAAATTCGGCCCCCCGTAAACCACTTCAACCAACGTTTTGCAGACTTGTTTACCCCCCATCAAGTTGTCTGCGTTGATGAGTCCCTGATTAAGTTTTCTGGCCGCTTTTACAACCTTAATATGGGAGGGGTGGACCTCAACGACCAGTTGTTGGCACCGTACTTAGTTGCCCGTAAGGCCAGACGCTGGTACAAAAAAGTGTCTGTATACTTATTTCAATTGGCTTTGCTGAATGCTCATGTTCTATACAGAGCTTCAGGACAGACTGGATCCTTCCTTAAATTCCAGGAAGAGATCGTCAGAGCCCTTCTGTTTCCAGACGGTGCTCTACCTCACCTTCCCCAACCAAATGCAGTAAGCCGGCTGCATGAGCGGCATTTTCTTTATGCCATCCCGAGTACCCCTACCCAACGAGCCCCCCAAAAAAGATGTCGTGTCTGCAGCAAGCGCGGATTTAGGCGTGACACCCGGTCTTATTGTCCCTCCTGTCCTGGCAATCCTGGTCTTTGCATGGGTGAATGCTTTGAACGCTACCATACATTAGTTGAATATTAGCGTAGGGTTCAGCACTGCACAGACTAGGCACACTAACACAGGGTCTCCCAAGATGCCATTGCATTTTGAGAGACCCAAACCTGGAACAAAAGTTACAAAAGTTAAAAGTTACTAAAAAAAAGTGTAAAAAAAAAAATTAAAAAAAAATTAAAAAAAATAAAAACACAAAAAAAAAATATAAAATAAAAAAACCAAAAATAGTTGTTGTTTTATTGTTCTCTCTCTCTCTCTATTCTCTCTCTATTGTTCTTCTCTTTTTTACTCTATTCTATTCTGCAATGTTTTATTGTTATTATGTTTTACCATGTTTCCTTTTCAGATTTTTCATACTTTACCGTTTACTGTGTTTTGTTGGTAACCATTTTATTGTTTTCAGGTACGCCATTCAGTTGCAGCGCAGATTTATTTATCTTGACAGCAACAGCGTTTGCTCCCACGATATATAAAGCCATGACTCCAACGCTGTCAGAGGTGATTTCACCACCACAGTTACATACTTCAGCATATATGCCGAAGCGTGAGGGCAGCAGTGGGTGGAGGAGCAATTTGCTCCTGCCTTTTGCGGGAGGATGCCCCCATGCTTCGGCATATATATATTTTAGGCACAGGTTGCGTTAAATGTTTTATTTTTTACTATGTTTTTTTTTGTATTTGCTTTGCAGGTATGGTAAGTCTTACTGTTATACTGTAATGTTACTTTGTTTTATTGTTAACCATCATTTGCTTAGCAGGTACGCCATTCAGTTGCAGCGCGGATTTATTTATCTTGACAGCAACAGCGTTTGCTCCCACGATATATAAAGCCGTGACTCCAACGCTGTCGGAGGTGATTTCACCACCACAGTTACATACTTCAGCATATATGCCGAAGCGTGGGGGCAGCAGTGGGTGGAGGAGCAATTTGCTCCTGCCTTTTGCGGGAGGATGCCCCCATGCTTCGGCATATATATATTTTAGGCACAGGTTGCGTTAAATGTTTTATTTTTTACTATGTTTTTTTTTGTATTTGCTTTGCAGGTATGGTAAGTCTTACTGTTATACTGTAATGTTACTTTGTTTTATTGTTAACCATCATTTGCTTAGCAGGTACGCCATTCAGTTGCAGCGCGGATTTATTTATCTTGACAGCAACAGCGTTTGCTCCCACGATATATAAAGCCGTGACTCCAACACTGTCGGAGGTGATTTCACCACCACAGTTACATACTTCAGCATATATGCCGAAGCGTGGGGGCAGCAGTGGGTGGAGGAGCAATTTGCTCCTGCCTTTTGCGGGAGGATGCCCCCATGCTTCGGCATATATATATTTTAGGCACAGGTTGCGTTAAATGTTTTATTTTTTACTATGTTTTTTTTTTTGTATTTGCTTTGCAGGTATGGTAAGTCTTACTGTTATACTGTAATGTTACTTTGTTTTATTGTTAACCATCATTTGCTTAGCAGGTACGCCATTCAGTTGCAGCGCGGATTTATTTATCTTGACAGCAACAGCGTTTGCTCCCACGATATATAAAGCCGTGACTCCAACGCTGTCGGAGGTGATTTCACCACCACAGTTACATACTTCAGCATATATGCCGAAGCGAGGGGGGAGTGGGTGGAGGAGCAATTTGCTTCTGCCTTTTGCGGGAGGATGCCCCCATGCTTCGGCATATATAAATGGTGCATGTATGCCCATCATTAGAAGTGGGTGGATGAAGGGAGGTATTCTAATGGTGGGCATACCCACCGATCAATATCTTTTTTTCGTTCAGCCCACAGGCTGCATGAAAAAAAAGTTTACAATATATGCCTAACAAGGACCAGCAACGTACTGGTATGTTGCTGGACTTTGAGTGGTTATACCAGAATGATGCCTGCAGGTTTAGGTATCATCTTGGTATCATTCTTTTCAGCCAGCAGTCGGCTTTCATGTAAAAACAATCCTAGCGGCTAATTAGCCTCTAGACTGCTTTTGCAAGCAGTGGGAGGGAATGCCCCCCCCCCCTCCCCCACCGTCTTCCATGTTTTTCTCTGGCTTTCCTGTCCCAACAGGGAACCTGAAAATGCAGCCGGTGATTCAGCCAGCTGACCATAGAGCTGATCAGAGACCAGAATGGCTCCAAACATCTCTATGGCCTAAGAAACCGGAAGCTACGAGCATTTCATGGCTTAGATTTCGCCGAATGTAAACAGCGCCATTGGGAAATTGGGAAAGCATTTTATCACACCGATCTTGGTGTGGTCAGATGCTTTGAGGGCAGAGGAGAGATCTAGGGTCTAATAGAGCCCAATTTTTTAAAAAAAGAGTACCTGTCACTACCTATTGCTATCATAGGGGATATTTACATTCCCTGAGATAACAATAAAATTAATTAAAAAAAAATAAAAATGAAAGGAAAAGTTTAAAAATAAGATAAAAAAGCAAAAAAATAATAAAGAAAAAAAAAAAAAAAAAAAAGCACCCCTGTCCCCCCCTGCTCTCGCGCAAAGGCGAACGCAAGCATTGGTCTGGCGTCAAATGTAAACAGCAATTGCACCATGCATGTGAGGTATCACCGCGAAGGACAGAACGAGGGCAGTAATTTTAGCAGTAGACCTCCTCTGTAAATCTAAAGTGGTAACCTGTAAAGGCTTTTAAAGGCTTTTAAAAATGTATTTATTTTGTCGCCGCTGCGCGTTTGTGCGCAATTTTAAAGCATGTCATGTTTGGTATCCATGTACTCGGCCTAAGATCATCTTTTTTATTCCATCAAATATTTGGGCAATATAGTGTGTTTTAGTGCATTAAAATTTAAAAAAGTGTGTTTTTTCCCCAAAAAAATGCGTTTGAAAAATCGCTGCGCAAATACTGTGTGAAAAAAAAATATGAAACACCCACCATTTTAATCTGTAGGGCATTTGCTTTAAAAAAAATATATAATGTTTGGGGGTTCAAAGTAATTTTCTTGCAAAAAAAAATTATTTTTTTCATGTAATCAAAAAGTGTCAGAAAGGGCTTTGTCTTCAAGTGGTTAGAAGAGTGGGTGATGTGTGACATAAGCTTCTAAATGTTGTGCATAAAATGCCAGGACAGTTCAAACCCCCCCCAAATGACCCCATTTTGGAAAGTAGACACCCCAAGCTATTTGCTGAGAGGCATGTCGAGTCCATGGAATATTTTATATAGTGACACAAGTTGCGGGAAAGAGACAAATCTTTTTTTTTTTTTTTTTTGCACAAAGATGTCACTAAATGATATATTGCTCAAACATGCCATGGGAATATGTGAAATTACACCCCAAAATACATTCTGTTGCTTCTCCTGAGTATGGGGATACCACATGTGTGGGACTTTTTGGGAGCCTAGCCGCGCACGGGACCCCGAAAACCAAGCCCCGCCTTCAGGCTTTCTAAGGGCATAAATTTTTGATTTCACTCTTCACTGCCTAGCACAGTTTCGGAGGCCATGGAATGCCCAGATGGCACAACCCCCCCCCCAAATGACCCCATTTTGGAAAATAGACACCCCAAGCTATTTGCTGAGAGGTATAGTGAGTATTTTGCAGACCTCACTTTTTGTCACAAACTTTCGAAAATTGAAAAAAGAAAAAAAAAATACATTTTTCTTGTCTTTTTTCATTTTCAAAAACAAATGAGAGCTGCAAAATACTCACCATGCCTCTCAGCAAATAGCTTGGGGTGTCTACTTTCCAAAATGGGGTCATTTGGGGGGGTTTTGTGCCATCTGGGCTTTTTATGGCCTTCAAAACTGTGATAGGCAGTGAGGAGTGAAATCACCACTTTACGCCCTTAGAAATCCTGAAGGCGGTGCTTGGTTTTCGGGGCCCCGTATGCGGCTAGGCTCCCAAAAAGTCCCACACATGTGGTATTCCCTTACTCAGGAGAAGCAGCAGAATGTATTTTGGGGTGTAATTCCACATATGCCCATGGCATGTTTGAGCAATATATCATTTAGTGACAACTTTGTGCAAAAAAAAAAAAATTGTCACTTTCCCGCAACTTGTGTCAAAAAATAAAATATTCCATGGACTCAACATGCCTCTCAGCAATTACCTTGGGGTGTCTACTTTCCAAAATGGGGTCATTTGGGGGGGTTTTGTGCCATCTTGGCATTTTATGGCCTTCAAAACTGTGATAGGTAGTGAGGAGTCAAATCACAACATTACGCCCTTAGAAATCCTGAAGGCGGTGCTTGGTTTTCGGGGCCCCGTACGCGGCTAGGCTCCAAAAAAGTCCCACACATGTGGTATCCCCATACTCAGGAGAAGCAGCTAAATGTATTTTGGGGTGCAATTCCACATATGCCCATGGCCTGTGTGAGAAATATATCATTTAGTGACAACTTTGTGCAAAAAAAAAAAAATTGTCACTTTCCCGCAACTTGTGTCAAAAAAGAAAGTATTCCATGGACTCAACATGCCTCTCAGCAAATAGCTTGGAGTGTCTACTTTCCAAAATGGGGTCATTTGGGGGGGTTTTGTGCCATCTGGGCATTTTATGGCCTTCAAAACTGTGATAGGTAGTGAGGAATGAAATCAAAAATGTATGCCCTTAGAAATCCTGAAGGCGGTGATTGGTTTTCGGGGCCCCGTACGCGGCTAGGCTCCCAAAAAGTCCCACACATGTGGTATCCCCATACTCCGGAGAAGCAGCTGAATGTATTTTGGGGTGCAATTCCACATAGGCCCATGGCCTGTGTGAGCAATATATCATTTAGTGACAACTTTTTGTAAATATTTTTTTTTTTTTTTTTTTTTGTCATTATTCAATCACTTGGGACAAAAAAATTAAATATTCAATGGGTTCAACATGCCTCTCAGCAATTTCCTTGGGGTGTCTACTTTCCAAAATGGGGTCATTTGGGGGGGTTTTGTACTGCCCTGCCATTTTAGCACCTCATGAAATGACATAGGCAGTCATAAACTAAAAGCTGTGTAAATTCCAGAAAATGTACCCTAGTTTGTAGACGCTATAACTTTTGCGCAAACCAATAAATATACGCTTATTAACTTTTTTTTTACCAAAGACATGTGGCCGAATAAATTTTGGCCTAAATGTATGACTAAAATTGAGTTTATTGGATTTTTTTTATAACAAAAAGTAGAAAATATCATTTTTTTTCAAAATTTTCGGTCTTTTTCCATTTATAGCGCAAAAAATAAAAACGGCAGAGGTGATCAAATGCCATCAAAAGAAAGCTCTATTTGTGGGAAGAAAAGGACGCAAATTTCGTTTGGGTACAGCATTGCATGACCGCGCAATTAAAAGTTAAAGTGATGCAGTGCCAAATTGGAAAAAGACCTCTGGTCCTTAGGCAGCATAATGGTCCGGGGCTCAAGTGGTTAAAAAAACAGGAAAGGTGTGGGTCCTCCAGGCCCTATATACTCTGAACAGCAGTATACAGGTGGTGCAAACAAGACAGGGACTGTAGGTTTGTTGTAAAGTAGAATCTGTTTGTAGTTTTGAACTGGTACATTTTTAATGTGTTTAGCTCCAGCCCAAAAATCTATTTTTAAGCTTTTTGGAAAACATAGGGAAGGGTTATCACCCCTGTGAGATTTGTTTTGCTGTCTGTGCACCTCTTCAGAAGATTTTACCTCACTTTTTGTCCCGATGACAAATGTTGTATGAAAATTTGGGGTTTTTAGTGAAACAAGGATTGGTGATAAAGCATCAGTGTAAAGGAGAAAAGTTTTTCCCATATTAACTCTTACAGGAGAGAATTTCCCTTCCTAGGGGTAGATTTCATCTCACTTCCTGAGTCGTTTGTAAGTTGGATGTTTGAAAGTAGGGGCCTGCCCTATATACTCTGCAGAAATTTGGGCCTTAGGCCACAACACTGTAAGCCCTCACAGGGCCCTGCTGTGAAATATTAGATCAAGAATTGTAATTACATGCCCCTGTGGAACAGGGGCAGAAAAATTGGGCCTTTGGTGGTGGTGGTGGTGGCGGTGGTGCTGGTGCCACAACACTGTAAGTCCTCACAGTTACTCTTGGTGGGCGCAGAAACTGGCCCTGCTGTGAAATATTAGATCAAGAATTCTAATTACATGTCCCTGTTGAACAGGGGCTGAAAAATTGGGCTTTAGGCACTGGTGCTGGTGCCACAACACTGCAACCCCTCACAGATACTCTAGTTGGAGCGCAGGAAGTAGCCCTGCTGCAAAGAATTGCACCAAAAATTGTAATTGTACGCCCCTGTTAAACAGGGGCTGCAAAATTGGGCCTTAGGCACTGGTGCTGGTGCCACAACACTGCAACCCCTCACAGATACTCTAGTTGGAGCACAGGAACTAGTCCTGCTGCACAGAATTGCATCAAAAATTGTAATTACACGTCCCTATTAAACAGGGGCTGAGAAATTGGGCCTCAGGCACTGGTGCTGGTGCCACAACACTGCAACCCCTCACAGATACTCTAGTTGGAGCACAGGAACTAGCCCTGCTGCAAAGAATTGCTTCAAAAATTGTAATTACACGCCCCTATTAAACAGGGGCTGAGAAATTGGGCCTTAGGCACTGGTGCTGGTGCCACAACACTGCAACCCCTCACAGATACTCTAGTTGGAGCACAGGAACTAGCCCTGCTGCAAAGAATTGCATCAAAAATTGTAATTACACGCCTCTGTTAAACAGGGGCTGAGAAATTGGGCCTTAGGCACTGGTGCTGGTGCCACAACACTGCAACCCCTCACAGATACTCTAGTTGGAGCGCAGGAACTAGCCCTGCTGCAAAGAATTGCATCAAAAATTGTAATTACACGTCCCTATTAAACAGGGGCTGAGAAATTGGGCCTCAGGCACTGGTGCTGGTGCCACAACACTGCAACCCCTCACAGATACTCTAGTTGGAGCGCAGGAACTAGCCCTGCTGCAAAGAATTGCATCAAAAATTGTAATTACACGCCCCTATTAAACAGGTGCTGAGAAATTGGGCCTTAGGCACTGGTGCTGGTGCCACAACACTGCAACCCCTCACAGATACTCTAGTTGGAGCGCAGGAACTAGCCCTGCTGCAAAGAATTGCATCAAAAATTGTAATTACACGCCTCTGTTAAACAGGGGCTGAGAAATTGGGCCTTAGGCACTGGTGCTGGTGCCACAACACTGCAACCCCTCACAGATACTCTAGTTGGAGCACAGGAACTATCCCTGCTGCAAAGAATTGCATCAAAAATTGTAATTACACGCCCCTGGTAAACAGGGGCTGAGAAATTGGGCCTTAGGCACTGGTGCTGGTGCCACAACACTGCAACCCCTCACAGATACTCTAGTTGGAGCGCAGGAACTATCCCTGCTGCAAAGAATTGCATCAAAAATTGTAATTACACGCCCCTGTTAAACAGGGGCTGAAAAATTGGGCCTTAGGCACTGGTGGCAGTGCCCAGAACCAGAAATGTTCTTACAAGCTATCAGCATGATCATTGAGGAGGAAGAGGATAATTACTTAGCATAACAGGATAGTCACTCAGCATCAGCATAGGCAGTCTTTGAAGGGATCTGACATTTCAAAAAAAGATTATTCGGTTACATCAGCATCAGGTGCTTGGTAGCTGGTGGTGATCCAAGACTGATTTGTTTTTATGAAGGTCAGTCGATCGACTGAGTCGGTGGACAGACGCACCCTGTGATCGGTTACAAAGCCTCCAGAAGAACTGAATGTGCGTTCCGAAAGAACACTGGATGCAGGACAGGCCAGTAGCTCAATTGCATACTGTGCAAGCTCTGGCCAGTGATCCATCCTCAAGACCCAATAACCCAGAGAATTTTCAGTAGGAAAGGTGTCCAAGTCATATCTTCCCCCTAGGTATTCCTGCACGATGTAAAACAGACACTGGCGATGGTTGCTGGAACCGATCATACCTTGGGGCTGCGGACTAGAAAAGTGACTGAACACATAGGTCAGACGGCCATCTTCTCCACAGCTCCTTCTTTGACTGACCGAAGCCTCAGAAACACGTTGTCCAGAAACAGGAGTTTGTAACCTCCCGGTCTCTGGGAACGCGTTGCACAGACCTTTCTGCAAGGCCTCCCGAAGATGTTTCATCCTCTGCTCCCTCTGCGACGGCAAGATAAGTTCCGCAACCTTACCCTTGTAACGTGGATCAAGGAGGGTTGCCAGCCAGTATTGTTCCTTCTCCTTGATACCACGAATATGAGGATCCTTCCGCAGGCTTTGCAGGATCAGGGAGGCCATGCAGCGTAGGTTTGCTGAGTCATTCGGTCTGGAGTCCTCTGGGTCACTAAGGACAACATGATCCACAGCCACCTCCTCCCAGCCACGTACAAGTCCATGTGTTTCTTAGGGACTGTAAATGATTCCTTAAAGACTGCTGCTGATGCTGAGTGCCAGGCTCCACCTCCATACTGACACAATCCTCCTCGTCCTCTTCCTGTGTGATCGGCGGGCATGCAGGAACACTGTCTGGATAAAGGGGGCCTTGAGAGCTAAGGAAGTCCTCCTCTTCCTGCCTCTGTTCTGCCTCAAGTGCCCTGTCCATTATTCCACACAGCGTGTGCTCCAACAGGTGGACAAGGGGGACAGCTCACTGATGCATGCACTGTCTCTGCTCACCATCCTCGTGGCCTCCTCAAATGGTGACAGGACAGTGCATGCATCCCTGATCATGGCCCACTGGCGTGGGGAAAAAAAACAAGCTCCCCTGACCCTGTCCTGGTGCCATAGTCGCACAGGTACAGGTATTGATGACCCTCTGCTGCGTGTGCAGCCGCTGCAGCATGGCCAAGGTTGAGTTCCACCTGATGGGCATGTCACAGATTAGGCAGTTCTTGGGCAGGTTAAATTCCTTTCGGAGGTCTGCAAGCTGAGCACTGGCATTATATGACCGGCGGAAATGCACACAGACTTTCCTGGCCTGCCTCAGGACATACTGTAAGCCCGGCTACCTGCCCAAGAACCACCAAGTTAAGGATGTGAGCCAAACAGGGCACATGGGTCAGTTGTCCCTGTCAGAGGAGGTTGGTGCCATTGTCGCAAACCACCATTCCTGCCTTAAGTTGGTGTGGCCTCAACCACCTCTGAACCTGCCCCTGCAGAGCTGACAGAACCTCTGCCCCAGTGTGACTCCTGTCCCCCAAGCACACCATCTCAAGCACCGCATGGCATCTTTTGGCCTGCGTACTTGCGCAGCCCCTTGAACGCCTACGGAGCACAGCTGGTTCCAAGGACAAAGCACAGGAAGAGGCCATGGAGGAAGAAAAAGAGGAGGGGGTGGAGGAGAGAGGTGTGTCAGAATCACTAGTAGTGGCATTTTGGAGGCGTGGTGGTAGAACAACCTCCAACACTACTGCACCTTGTCCTGCATCCTTCCCAGCTGCCAGAATAGTCACCCAAAGCGCCGTGAAACTTAGGTAACATCCCTATCCATGCCTGCTGGACCATGAGTCAGCGGTAATATGTACCTTACCTCTGACCACCCTGTCCAGCAAGGCCAAGACATTGCCTTCCACATGCCGTTAGAGAGCCTGAATCACCTTCAATGAGATAAAGTGGTGTTTGGGAACCTGCCACTGAGGAACCGCACTTTCCACAAACTCACGGAAGAGGGCAGAATCTACCAACTGAAAAGGTAGCAGTTGAAGTGCTAGCAATTTTGCCAAGCTAGCATTCAACTGCTGGGCATATGGATGGCTGGGAGCGAACTTCTTTTTTGTGGTGCAGCAGCTGGGGCAGGGAAATTTGCTTGGTACAATCTGACGTCGGTGTACCGATAGCAGATTGCCCGCAAGTACTTGGCTGGGACACACCTAATTCTACACCTTCATTCCTCTCAGTGCAGGTCTCAGAGAGGACTGAAGGTATAGTGGGGTTGGAGATCCCAGCTGATGAGGAATAAGGAGAGGTCCCCTTTGTTTTTTGGTGTGGGTCTTTTAGGTGCGCTTGCCAACGAACTGCATGGAAGGTCAACATATGTCTGGTCAAGCACTTGGTGCCCAAGTGGGAGATGTTTTGGCCACGCGAGATACACTTGAGACATATGTTGCAAATAGCAGCGGTGCCATCTGATGCACTCGTCTCAAAAAAGGCCCACACCAAAGAACTTTTGGAATAACGTGCAGAGACAGCAGCGCCCTGCACATGCGGAGCTCTGAGGTGTGATGCAGTCAGTGTGCTGCCCTTAGGCTGGCCCCTGAAGGGCATCCTGCCTCGTCGGTGATGTGCCTCCTCCTCCTCCATCTCTCTCCTATCAGGCACCCACGTTGAGTCAGTGGCCTCATCATCCCCTCCCTCCTTATCACTGGAGAAAACCTGGCAGTATGCTGCAGCAGGGGGAACATGACTTCCAGATTGCTGTCCTTCTTGGGTACCCCCTCTGTCCGTGCTCATGTTACTGCCTTCATCTAGCTTAGTATCATCATTAGAGCCTTCTAAACGCTGGGCATCCTCCTGGAGCACGTACCCAACACTGTGGTCAAACAGTTCGAGAAACTCCTCAGGAGGACATGGTGGGGCTAGGGAAGGAGTCACTGATGCCATTGAGCCGAGGGAAGAGGACATGTTGGCAGCTGTTTTGCCAAAGTACCCCGAGCATGGGTGAGAGAAGATGAGGAGGATGAGGACGGCTTGGTCATCCACTCGACCAAGTCTTCCACATGCCAGCTGCCGAAAAAAAGGCCAAGCGTGTTCCACGGCCACGTGCTGATGAGGATGCACCGTGTCCATATATATACTGTTCCTGCAGCTAGAAAAATCAACTGCCTGCCTGTAGTAGTATTAGTATGAGAACACCACCAATCTTCTACAGGTAGCTTTAGCTGAACACTGTGCAGAGGTCGCACTACACTAACGTGTAAATAATGTAGCTGCCTGCGGTAGTGATAGGATAAGGAAAACACCACCAACCTTCTACAGGTAGCTTTAGTTGAACACTGTACAGTAGTCGCAATACACTAACGTGTAAATAATGTAGCTGCCTGCGGTAGTAATAGGATCAGGAAAACACCACCAACCTTCTACAGGTAGCTTTAGCTGAACACTGTGCAGAGGTCGCACTACACTAACTTGTAGCTTTAGCTGAACACTGTGCAGAGGTCGCACTACACTAACTTGTACAGTACCTGACCGCGAGATTGTGTTTCCAGCGCGATACCATCGCACTGGTTCTCGGCGACAGGGTACTGTGCATGTCGCGCTGGCTTACTCATCGGGAAAGGAAAACTTTGTTTTCCTCCCGCAATGAGTGACAGGCAGCGCTGACAGCTGTCTGGTATGAATCCTGAGGCAGGAACACTGCGCCAAATTTTAAATGAAAAAAACCGGCGTGGGTTCCCCCCCAGGAGCATACCAGGCCCTTAGGTCTGGATTGTAAGGGGAACCTCCCTACGCCAAAAAATTGGCGTGGGGGTCCCCCCCAATCCATACCAGACCCTTATCCGAGCACGCAGCCCGGCCGGCCAGGAAAGGGGTGGGGACGAGCGAGCGAGCGCCCCCCCTCCTGAGCCGTACCAGGCCACATGCCCTCAACATGGGGGGGTGGGTGCCTTGGGGGAGGGGGGCGCCCTGCGGGGGCCCCCCACCCCAAAGCACCTTGTCCTTATGTTGATGAGGACAAGGGCCTCTTCCCGACAACCCTGGCCGTTGGTTGTCGGGGTCTGCGGGCGGGGGGCTTATCGGAATCCGGGAGCCCCCTTTAACAAGGGGGCCCCCAGATCCCGGCCCCCCACCCTGTGTGAATGAGTTTGGGGTACATGGTACCCCTACCCATTCACCTAGGGAAAAATGTCAATATAAAAAAAACACAGTACACAGGTTTTAAGAGGAATTTATTAGTCAGCTCCGGGGCCTTCTTCCTATTTCGGTGGGTCTCCTTCCAACTTCTCCCGGTGTTGGGCCTCTTCTCCCGGGCCCCGCCGCTATCTTCTTCCAGCTCTATTGCCAGCGAGGGGCCCGGTCTGCTGCCGCTGTCTCGCCGCCGCTGTCTCGCCGCCGCTGTCTCGCCGCTTCTTCTCTTCTTCCCCGATGTTGACACAACGCTCTCTCCGGCTCGAATGCTGTGTGCAAGCTGCGGAGCCATTTATATAGGCGGTGACCCCGCCCCCTTATGACGCCAGAGTCCCTGCGCATGCTGGGACCATGACATCGTAAGGGGGCGGGGTCACCGCCTATATTAATGGCTCCGCAGCTCGCACACAGCATTCGAGCCGGAGAGAGCGTCATGTCAACATTGGGGAAGAAGAGAAGAAGCAGCGAGACAGCGGCGGCGAGACAGCAACGGCGAGACAGCGGCGACAAGACAGTGGCAGCAGATCGGGCCCCTCGCTGGCAATAGAGCTGGAAGAAGTTAGCGGCGGGGCCCGGGAGAAGAGGCCCAACACCGGGAGAAGAGAAGAGGCCGAACACCGGGAGAAGTCGGAAGGAGACCCCCCGAAGTCGGAAGAAGACTCCGGAGCTGACTAATAAATTCCTCTTAAAACCTGTGTACTGTGTTTTTTTTATATTGACACTTTTCCCTAGGTGAATGGGTAGGGGTACCATGTACCCCAAACTCATTCACACAGGGTGGGGGGCCGGGATCTGGGGGCCCCCTTATTAAAGGGGGCTCCCGGATTCCGATAAGCCCCCCCGCCCGCAGACCCCGACAACCAACGGCCAGGGTTGTCGGGAAGAGGCCCTTGTCCTCATCAACATGGGGACAAGGTGCTTTGGGGTGGGGGGGCCCCCTGCAGGGCGCCCCCCTCCCCCAAGGCACCCACCTCCCCATGTTGAGGACATGCGGCCTGGTACGGCTCAGGAGGGGGGGGGGCGCTCGCTCGTCCCCACCCCTTTCCTGGCTGGCCAGGCTGCGTGCTCGGATAAGGGTCTGGTATGGATTGGGGGGACCCCCATGCCAATTTTTCGGCGTAGGGGGGTTCCCCTTACAATCCATACCAGACCTAAGGGCCTGGTATGCTCCTGGGGGGGGAACCCACGCCGTTTTTTTTCATTTAAAATTTGGCGCGGTGTTCCTGCCTCAGGGTTCATACCAGACAGCTGTCAGCGCTGCCTGTCACTCATCGCGGGAGGAAAACAAAGTTTTCCTTTCCCGATGAGTGAGCCATCTCGGCGCTGGCTCCTGCGACGGGGCTCGCAGGTGTCAAATCTCGCCGAGAAATGACACAATATCGCGGTCACCTACTGTAGCTTTAGCTGAACACTGTGCAGAGGTCACACTACACTAACATATGAATAATGTAGCTGCCTGCGGTAGTGATAGGATCAGGAAAACAACACCAACCTTCTACAGGTAGCTTTAGCTGAACAGTGTGCAGAGGTCGCACTACACTAACGTGTAAATAATGTAGCTGCCTGCGGTCGTGATAGGATCAGGAAACAACACCAAACTTCTACAGGTAGCTTTAGCTGAACACTGTGCAGAGGTCGCACTACACTAACGTGTAAATAATGTGGCTGCCTGCGGTAGTGATAGGATCAGGAAAACACCAACAACCTTCTACAGGTAGCTTTAGCTGAACACTGTGCAGAGGTCGCACTACACTAACTTGTAGCTTTAGCTGAACACTGTGCAGAGGTCGCACTACACTGACTTGTAGCTTTAGCTGAACACTGTGCAGAGGTCGCACTACACTAACTTGTAGCTTTAGCTGAACACTGTGCAGAGGTCACACCACACTAACTATGAGCTTTAGCTGAACACTGTACGGAGGTCGCACTACACTAACTTGGAGCTTTAGCTGAACACTGTGCAGAGGTCGCACTACACTAACTTGTAGCTTTAGCTGAACACTGTGCAGAGGTCGCACTACACTAAAAATTAATGTAGCTGCCTGCGGTGGTGATAGGATCAGAAAAACACCACCAATCTTCTACAGGTAGCTTTAGGTGCACACTGTGTAGAGGACGCACTACACTAACTGTAAATACTGTAGCTAATAGGACTAATAGGATCAGAAGAACACCAGCAATTTTCTTCAAATACTGTAACAACACCTGCCTGCCTGTCAGTAGGAAGGTAATTACAGGAACGGATCTAGCTAAACTGATTACAGTGTATATATCAATTCAACAGAAAAAAGCAATCAACCTTACCCAACCAAAGCAAAAAGAGGACATTGACGCGAACAGCACACAACCGCCGGAATTCTTCTTGACCCCAATCACCACTGACATGACTAAAAACATTATGAGAAGCCTTCAAGACAGCACATCTCCAAATGACATCATTCCCACGAAACTCCTGAAAGAATGCTCCGACATCCTGGCTCCCACTATAACACACCTCATAAATCGGTCGTTCAAAGAAGGGATTGTGCCAACCACCCTCAAGCAAGGCATCGTCAAACCCCTGCTAAAGAAACACAATCTCGACCCTAAAGACCCTAACCACCGCAGGCCGATAACAAGCCTCAACACCGTCTCCAAGATCATGGAGAAAGCGGTAGTACAACAGCTACAACGCCACCTGGACACGCATCAACTTCTGGAACTCTACAATCAGGTTTCCGCCCAGGCCATGGCACAGATACTGCACTTCTAAAAATATGGGAAGATGCCCTTGAAGCAACAGATGACAGAGAATCATGTCTCCTGGTACTGTTAGACCTCAGTGCAGCATTTGACACAGTGGACCACAATACTCTACTTGTCCGCCTCCCAGAAGTAGCAGGAGCCACAGATTCTAGTCTAAAATGGTTTGCATCCTTCTTAGAGAATCGCTCTCAGACAGTGAAACTAGGAGCATTCACCTCGGAAACCCGGGCAATCTTCTGTGGAGCCCCTCAGGGTTCACCCTTGTCGCCAGTGCTATTCAACATCTACATCCGCCCTCTCCTCAAAATCATCAAAAAATCAGACCTCTGCTTCCACTCATACGCTGACGATACCCAAATCTACTTTCGCATCACTGGACAGAAAGACCAACATCAGCAACTAGAGAAATGCCTCACTTTAATAGATGATTGGATGACCATTAGTTCCCTTAAACTCAACGGGTCAAAAACAGAACTTCTCTACCTACACGCTAACCAAAATCCTAAAACCAAGACTCCATGGACACCTCCTACCATCTTTGGACAAACCATCTCTCCGAGCAACAAAGCCAAAAGTCTTGGAGTTATCTTTGACTCAGAAATGACAATGGATGCACAAATAGGATCAGTAGTTAGCGGATCTCACCATCTCCTCTGCCTGCTACGCAGACTCATCCCCTTCATCCCAGAAGAGGACAAAGCAGCAGTAGTTGGAACAATCATCAATTCCCGTCTCGACTACACAAGCTCACTCTACATAGGATTACCCCAATATCAGATTGCGCGCCTACAGGCCATTCAAAACGCGGCGGCAAGACTGCTAACAGGAAATAAACCCTGGGAGTCCATCTCCCCATCCCTGAGGAGCCTACATTGGCTAACAGTAAAGAATCGGATCACATTCAAGACCCTCTGCCTCACCCACAAATGCATACAAGGTAACGCCCCTCAATACCTCCGAGAAAAAATAAAACACTACACACCGAATCGCAATCTGCGATCATCTAGTCAAAACCTCCTCCTCGTTCCTAAATACCGCTACAAAGCAAGGGGAGAACGAAGATTCGCAGTCCAGTGACCTCGGCTATGGAACTCTCTTCCGACTCACATCCACATGGAAGAAAACCATCAGGCCTTCAGGAAAAAACTCAAGACTTACCTCTTCTAAGAAGCTGATAACACAAAATGCATTGGCGCCTTGAGGCGATTCAGTTCGCATTTGCAGCACTTTACAAATCATTCATTCATTTTTATATATATATATATATATATATATATATATATATATATATACAACACCTGGGATGCATATATATACACAATACACTGTAAGTGCAGCTAACTGACTAACTGTCCTGCCTAATCTATCTAACTTAAATCAAATGACACTGTCTCTCTGTCTCTGTCTCCCAACGCCGGAACACACTACACAGGGCCGACGTGCAGGTGGCCTTATATAGTGTGGGGCATGTACTAAACCCCCTGAGTAGGGATGAGCCGAACACACCCCTGTTCGGTTTCGCACCAGTACATGCGAACAGTCAAAAAATTTGTTCGAACACGCGAACACCATTAAAGTCTATGGGACATGAACATGAATAATCAAAATTGCTAATTTTAAAGGCTTATATGCAAGTTATTGTCATAAAAACTGTTTGGGGACCTGGGTCCTGCCCAGGGGACATGGATCAATGCAAAAAAAAGTTTTAAAAATGGCCGTTTTTTCAGGAGCAGTGATTTTAATAATGCTTAAAGTGAAACAATAAAAGTGTAATATTCCTTTAAATTTTGTACCTGGGGGTGTCTATAGTATGCCTGTAAATGCCTGTTTCCCCTGTTTAGAACAGTCTGACAGCAAAATGACATTTCAAAGGAAAAAAAGTCATTTAAATCTACTTGCGGCTATTAATGAATTGCCGGTCCCACAATACACATAAAAGTTCATTGCTAAAAACAGCATGCCAATTCCCCACAGGGAAACCCCAAACCAAGATTTAAAAAAAAATGATGTGGGGGTCCCCCTAAATTCCATACCAGGCCCTTCAGGTCTAGTATGGATATTAGGGGAACCCCCGTCCAAAATGTAAAAAAAAAATGGCTTGGGGTCCCCCTCAAAATCTATACCAGACCCTTATCCGATGCCCTCAACATTGGGAGGGTGCACAAAACACCTTGTCCCCATGTTGATGGGGACAAGGGCCTCATCCCCACAACCCTTGCCTGGTGGTTGTGGGGTTCTGCGGGCAGGGGGCTGAAGAAGTCACGTGACGTGATGACACGCGTTAGGAGCACGGGACGCTGCCACACAACAGCTGATGTTATGAGCACGGCGCTCGCGGAGTCTTTTACCCCCCAGCTGTCATCCTTTGTAAGTTCATAGTAATTTTATCTGTGCAATAAAGTGTTTAATATACGGGATCACGCTATATGCGTTTTTTCTGTTTCGATACTACACTGCTTTTATGACGTATGACGGGTGGTGAGCAACAGGAGGTGAGACACTTTGGAGGGTCCTTGGCCAGCAGCTTGGATTATACAAGTTCGGCGCTCGTGGTTTGAGGCTTGCGCTCATCTGTCACAAGTGAGTGCAAACCCCCCCTCTCCCCCCTCCTTCAGCCTGCCTGTCCCCCTGTTTTTCATCATCAAACGGTATCACACCATATGCTGTATATTTTGTTTTTACGCATATGACACCACTGCATCTGTGAGCTACACCATCTACTGCATTTTTCTGGATTTCATCATCCATTGGGCGCCTAACACATATGCTGTATACCTTACAGCCGTAAGGTAAGGGGCCTGTGGACACGGAGGTGCTCCCATCGAAGACCACCCCTCTTCCCCTGTCACTTTCATCACTTGTGTGTTTTTTGGATTGTCACTCAGAAGTGTCACATTTGGTGGCGGGACTGTGTTTTTTTCATATATTTCTTTTTCTTCACATTTTTGTCACTTTTTTGCTATCATCATTTATTGTTTGTTTTTTATGCTGAGTTCTCTCTCATGTTTTTTGATTCACTGGTCAAGTGTTTTGATTTTTTAATAACGTTCATCAACGGGACTATTTTATATTTATTATTCATTTGTCCATTTGTGCATTTAGTGTTTTATTCACTTATTGCTTATTGCTTTTGATATTTTTATTGGCTCGATCACTTTTTTATCATGTGCACCGCTCACTTTTATGTCATTTAAATTCCACTCCCCTTTCATGCCAACACTATTTAGTGGTATTTTCATATATTTATCATATGCACTAGTCAGTGTGTTTTTTTCATTTCATTTTATAGGGTTTTCAGGTAACCTGGCATGCTTGTTACATGCACTTTAGTGTAGTTTTCCCCCCCTTCCCTTATCCCCTTCCCATCACAGCGCAACTACCATCCCCCTATTACTTATGTTTGTTTAGTCTGTTTGGAGCAGTCTTTTAGGTGTTGCAGCAGTGTCCCCTTGGTAGCTTAGGAGTCCGCTAGCAGCGCAGGAGTTCCTCTATTGTTTAACATTATGTTAAATATGTTTACTTTAATATTATTCATTTTCAGGTTTGCTGATTGTCTAGCTTAGAATGTCTAAACTAAGCCAGACAATCAGCTGCTTCCTGATCATCACTGACAACAGTTTGCCTGCTGAGCTGAATTTGGTAGCTCTCAGGCACTTCCTGAAAAGGTTGCCGGTCTCTGTGTGAGAAATTCAGCCTAGCTTTCAGTAAACCTGCCCCTGTCTTGCCCAGCATTGCCCAGCGCCACCCCATCCCTCCCAGCCTTCTGTAGACTGTGCATCAGCTCCTCTCTTCCAAGCCTCATTTTGGCTTAGAGCTGAAAGAAAGAGAGAGGGAGCTAGTCATTGTAAGGCTGGAATGCTCACTGCAGTGTATACACCAACACATGACACACACTGCAATGTATACCTCAACGAATGACACACACACTGCAAGGATGAATTCAGTGCATTTTACCTTAAGCCTTTGTGTTACACATAGAGATGGGTCAAACATCTTCCAGTTCAGTTCACGCCAAAATTTTCAAACGTAGCAAAAGTTCAGAGTCGGATAATGAAGCCTGTTGAAGTCTATGGGACCCGAACCGGAAAAATCAAAATTGACAATTTTGAGGGCATAGATGCAAGTTATTGGGCATACGAAGGGTATAGGGGTCTGGGTACTGCCTAGGGGTACATGTATCAATGAAAAAAGTCTGTAAAAAAATTAAATTTTTAAATGAGCAGTGATTTACTGATGCTTAAAGGAGTTGTACAAGCAGAAGGTTTTTTTTTATCTTAATGCATTCTTTGCATTAAGATAAAAAACCTTCTGTGTGTAGCAGCTTCCCCAGCACTCCCTAATACTTACCTGAGCCCCATCTCTCTCTCCAGCAATGTCCTTGAGTCCCTCGGCCGTCTGAGACTCTCTCTCCTGATTGGCTGAGACACAGCAGCTCCCGCCACTGTCTAATTCAGTTAGCCAATCAGGAGAGAGAGGGACGGGGCCGAATGGCAGCTCCACCTCTGAATGGACACACGGAGCTGCAGCTCAGCTTGGGAGCCCCCATAGCAAGCTGCCTGCTGTAGGAGCACTTGACAGGGGGGAGGGGCCAGGAGCAGTGAAGAGGGAACCGAGAAGAAAAGGATCCAGGCTGTTCTGTTCAAAATCACTACACAGGGCAGGTAAGTATAACATGTTTATTATTATTATTTTTAACCACTTCCCGCCCGCCCTATGGCGGATTGACGTCCGGGAAGTGGTTGTGTTATCCTGACTGGGCGTCATATGATGTCCTTCAGGATAACATGCCGCAGCGCGCCCCCGGGGGCGCGCATCGCGGCGATCGGTGGAGCGGTGTGTCAGTCTGACACACCGCTACACTGATCTTGGTAAAAAGCCTCCGGCGGAGGCTCTTTACCACGTGATCAGCCGTGTCCAATCACGGCTGATCACGCTGTCAATAGGAAGAGCCGTTGATCGGCTCTTCCTCACTCGCGTCTGACAGACGCAAGTAGAGGAGAGCCGATCGGCGGCTCTCCTGGCAGGGGGGGTCTGCGCTGATTGTTTATCAGCGCAGCCCCCCCGCAGATCACCACACTGGACCACCAGGGATCACCACTAGGACCACCAGGGAAGGGGCAACATGTGGATGGCCAGGTATGTACCCCATGGCCATCCACATGTGCCCAGTATGCCAAATCTGTGCCAATCAGTGCCCACAAATGGGCACTGATTGGCACAATTATGTTGCAGTGATGCCCAGCAATGCCACCCTTAGGGGCATCACTGCAAACAAGTAATGCCACCAGTGCCACCCATCAGTGTCCATTCATGCCACCTGTCAGTGCCCATCCATGCCCATTAGTGCCCATCTATCAGTGCCCATCCGTGCCCATCTGTGCCAACTATCAGTGCCACCCATAAGTAACCATCAATGCCACCTACAAGTGCCCATCAATGCCACCTATGAGTGCCCATCAGTGCCGCCTATTAGTGCCCATCCGTGCCACCTATGAGTGCCCATCAGTGCCGCATACCAGTGCCACCTATCAGTGCCCATCAGTGCCACCTATCAGTGCCCATCAGTGCCGCCTATCAGTGCCCATCATCAGTGCCCGTCAGTGCCACCTCATCAGTGCCACCTCATCGGTGCCACCTCATCGGTGCCCATCAGTGCCGCCATATCAGTGCCCGTCAGTGCAGCCATATCAGTGCCCGTCATTGAAGAAAAAAACGTACTTATTTACAAAAAGTTTTAACAGAAACAAAGAAAAACTTGTTTTTTTTCAAAATTTTCGGTCTTTTTTTATTTGTTGCGCAAAAAATAAAAACCGCAAGGGTGATCAAATACCACCAAAAGAAAGCTCTATTTGTGGGAACAAAATGATAAAAAATTTGTTTGGGTACAGTGTAGCATGACAGCGCAATTGTCATTCAAATTGCGACAGCGCTGAAAGGTGAAAATTGGGCTGGGCGGGAAGGTGTCTAAGTGCCTGGTATTGAAGTGGTTAAATAGACTTTACAATCACTTTAACCCTGAAAGATTTGGCTGCTGATTGACCGGGCCATTTTTTGCGATTCGGCAATGCGTCGCTTTAACTGACAATTGCGCGGTTGTGCGATGCTGTACCCAAACAAAATTGACGTTCTTTTTTTACCACAAATAGAACTTTATTTTGATCACCTCTGCGTTTTTTTTTTTTTTTTTGCTATAAACAAAAAAAGAGCGACAGTTTTGAAAAAAACACAATATTTTGTACTTTTTGCTATATTAAATATCCCCATTTTTTTTAAAAAAAGCTAATTTTTTCTCAGTTTAGGCCGATATATATTCTTCTACATATTTTTGGTAAAAAATTGCAATAAGCGTATATTGATTGGTTTGCGTCTACAAAATAGGGGATATATTTATGGAATTTTTATTATTTTTTTTTTCACTAGTAATGGTGGTGATCTGTGATTTTTATTGGGACTGCGATATTATGGTGGACACATCGGACACTTTTGACACATTTTTGGGACCATTGGCATTTATACAGTGATCAGTGCTATAAAAATGCACTGATTACTGTAAAAATGTCACAGGCAGGGAAGGGGTTAACACTAGGGGCCGATCAAGGGGTTAACTGTGTTCCCTGCTACGTGTTTCTAACTGAAGGGGGAGGTGACTGACTAGAGGAAGTGACAGATCGACGGATTCCTACCTAATAGGAACAGACGATCTGTCACGCCTCTCAGAACAGAACAGGGATTTGTGTGTTTACACACACACTTCCCTGTTCTGCTGCTGGTGCTCGCGATAACACGTTGCTGGCGGTCATCGCAACTGTTGTCCATGAGCATCGGCACCCTCGCTGTGCAGTGGGCACGAGCGGGCGCCTCCGGCAGCGCACGCCCAATATCCCGATTCCGCGAGCCGACGTATAGCTACGACGGTTCACATGATCGTGCCGACCTGCCGCAGTAAAATGATGGCGGCTGGTCGGCAAGCGGTTAAAGTGAAACAATAAAATTTTTTAATTCCTTTAAATATAGTGCATGGGGGTCCCCTAAGTCTGCCTATAAAGTGGTGCATCTGTACCGAGTATAGAACCTGCTGCAACAAAAATGACCTTTATAAAGCCAAAAACATAACATTTTCCCTGCAAGCTTTCTTTATTTTATAACCAAGCCAGTCTGTATGGTGAGGTACCCTTGATGTTTGTATAATGAGGCACTCTATAGAGGTACTCTTGATGAAAGCAAGAATTGGCCTTGCTGTAAAAAAAAGTAATGATATGCACCTGTCAAACAGGTACAAAAAAATTGGTCCTTGGGTGAACATTTTGACCATGAAACCTATACCAAAAAATTTCTTCCAAATAAAATTAACACCCAAAATGCTAGGATGCATAGACAGTCTTGCAGAGGTTCCAGATCCAGAAAACACTTAAATCAGTGACATCGGCATTAGGGGCTTTATGGGTGCTGCTAATCCAGGACTGATTCATTTTAATAAATGTTAGTCGGTCCACGGAGTCTGTGGACAGACGCGCTATTTAATCTGTCACAAAACCTCTGGCAGCCCTGAATACCCGTTCAGAAAGCATACTGGATGTAGGGCAGCCCAGCAGTTTAATTGCATACTGGGCAAGTTCTGGCCAGTGGTCTATTCTCATGACCCAGTAACTCAGTGGATTGTCAACTGGAAAGCTCCCCATGTTCATTTTTGCCCCTAGATAATCTCCCACCCTATGATGCAGACATTACTGATGGGATGTGGAAGCTGACAGCCTTGGGCATCGAGGACTAAAAAAAATTTGAAATGCATCACTGAGGCGGCCCACTTATTCACCGCTCCTCTCTTGACCAACAGAAGCCTCAAAATTAGGCTTTCCATGAGACAGCAACCTTGCAGAGTCTGGAAAGGCATTACATAAATTCTTCTTTAAGGTGTCCTCAAGATATTTCATCCTCTGCTCCCTCTGTGAGGACGGGATGAGGTCTGAGACTTTTCTCATTGTAAAAGTGGTCAAGGAGGGTTGCCAACCAATAGTGATCTTTCTCCTTGATGCCAAAAATTATTGGGTTCTTTCACAGGCTTTGAAGAATGAGGGAGCCTATGCACCTCAAGTTTGCAGAGGCATTAGAAGCAGAGTCCTCAGTGTCATTAAAGGGTTACAGTATCTGGAACTAAAAGGAAGAAAGAAGAGAGGGAAGGAAGTGCCAGCTAAGTGTAGTATTCCAGTAAAATATTTTTAATGGTGAAAGATTAAAAACACTCACAAGATTAAAATGTATAAAAAGCTCATCTGGTAACACTGTGTGTCTAGATGTAGATCCTCCTAGCACCATCCTGTAGGACTGCTGTCATCTGCTCTGGCTGATGGGCATGAAGATGGCTGGCTTGGGAGCCTGGAGGAGCCCCGGAAAGCCATGCTGGCCAGCGTGGAACGCACAGCGGAAGTGACGTCACTGGAAGGAAAGGATTCCCTCATGAATGCTAGACAGGCCCAGTTCATCCTCGAAGTGACCCAGCTTTGTCTCAAACGCAACTATTTTGAATTTGAGTGCACTTTTTTCCTCCAAAACCATGGCACAGCTATGGGGGAAAATTTTGCCCCCAGCTACACCAATCTAACCATGGGTTTATGGGAACATCTTTATATCTCCAACAACAACCCTTTCCCCGCCCATATAGTGTTTTATGGTCGCTATATAGATGACATTGTAATCATATGGGATGGACCAGCACACACAGTAGACTCT
This sequence comes from Lithobates clamitans, assembly GCA_037952925.1. Taxonomy (NCBI): domain Eukaryota; kingdom Metazoa; phylum Chordata; class Amphibia; order Anura; family Ranidae; genus Lithobates; species Lithobates clamitans. Next base: position 7,881,849 of record JBBGZY010000268.1, on the reverse strand, counting down.
TTTGCTCAATATTGTAGCAAAAATACCCTGGGGCTCTCATTCACGTATGTGCAAGAATCTGACACACTTGCCTTCCTAGACTTAGATCTTAGCAAAAATACAGGCACTGTCATGGACCATCTCTATGTCAAGCCCATTGCTGGCAATTCTTATACCCAATTCAAGAGCTGCCACCACCCCAGATGGTTCCACAATACCCGCTGAAGTCAATATTGCCATCTCCGCAAAAACTGTAACCGTGACAAAGATTGCCTCACACATGGCAGTGTTACCAGATGATCTTTTTTATACATTTTAATCTTGTGAGTGATTTTTATTCTTTCTCCATTAAAAAAGTTTTACTGGGATACTACACTTAGCTAGCGCTTCCTTCTCTCTCTGCTTTCTTCCTTTTGGTCTACACAGAGCCGGTCACGAAACTCTTAGGATAGCAACTGCAAGTGGTCCCGTGCATTCCTTATCGTAACCCCAACTACCACGGGCTATTGACACTTCATGAATTTACCATTGTCACCCTGAACACTTATATTTTTTAAATACAGTGCTGGGTGGACCATATACCCTCTTCCATGATGGCTGCCTCGTTGGGGTTGTGCCTCATCCTCACTTTCCTCCTCTGCTCTATCCGGCACCCAAGTCATGTCAGTATTCTCCCCTTTCTGTAGGCTCATGTTCTTAACTTCCTTAACTTCAGAACCAATATCAGAATCAAGTAATGCCTGTGCATCTTTGTGGCTTCTTTTGGCCTCCACTATTGTTGTTACACTCTTTCCTGTGGCACAGGCATATACATGCAACTCTATTTCTCCTGACTATATTCCCCCCTGTTCGGTCATTACAATATTACTTATTTGTACAATTTTCACTGTTCCCTCTGCTTTCTCTCAATACTGCAACCGCTATACCTATTGGCTTAGTCTGGTATTCACACACACTTTCTCATTGCTAAATATTCTACTTCATATTTTTTTCTTTCTATAGTCACTTTTAGTTTTCTCATCCTTTTAGAACATGAAGATGTGATTTTCACTTTCAACAATTCCTCACAAAGTCGCCCTTTAGGTACCGCCTCAGCTCCCGGGGTTGTTTGACCTTTATCCCTGACAGGCTCATACCCTCGGTGCCCTCCACCCATCTACATAGGTTCTTTGTAAGTAACCCTTTATGGTTTTTAACCATCATTGCTACTTTAAGATCATATTACAACAATTTTCTCTACCTGCCCTGTGATCAGCCCCTGAGAATTTCTTTAATATCTTTTATAGACAATTACATTGCATCTGCTCCTGAAGATTGGAAAGATCCATGAAACGCGTAGAGCTCTTAGATGCTATTCACATTAACAGCCCCTCTACATTTCTACCAGATTACGCCATTTGGATTCCACCAACTGCTATGTTATTATATTACTGTGAAGACACACAACTTCAAAATTGAATTGTTTTTATCTCACCATTGCGTTCCACATCGTGCTGCTATGTTGATGGTTACCTTGTTATTTTGGTTCATACTTATGGAATATTTATTTATATGTCATACTCTCTTACTCTGTATACATGCAAGCTATTTGGTCACTAATGTGGTCCATTCACCAGACATTATTAATACTATGATGCAGTCCTATGCAAATATTAGTCTGATGAATTCTCACTATGGTACCATGATGACCATAATAGGCTGCTATGCCATTATGTTGTTTTATGATGTCTCAATAATATATACCTTATTATGAAATAAAGTTTCCTTGATTTATTCTAATTTACTGTTTATGCATTTATTACTATGCAATATGATGCGGTCGCATTTATGGTGCAATTATCAGACATTCATATCATTACCATGTTGTGTCACCTTCCCAGCTGCATGTCTCATTTAAAGTCCCAAAAAACCCCCACCTCTCTGTTTTTTGTATGCATTTTGGGGATGGAGGTACATTTTTGTAAATGTCCTCATATAAAGTCCCATTTAGTTAGTTCTCCTTTTTTTCAATGCCTGTGCATCGTCAAGGTGCAAGTGGCTGATGCAGTGTTCAAATAGCTCAGCTGACTCCTCCATGCATGATGCTGAGGCTATGGCAGGAGTAGCTGTGGACAAGGAGGCAGAAAAAGCCGATCTGGCAGCTCCAGTGGACTGCACACTAGTCTCTGCTTGGGTGATAGGGGATGATAAGAATGAGAATGGTTTAGTAAGCCAATCCACCACCTCCTCTGTATGCTGTGGCTGGATAGCATGGGCAACGTCACTAAACAGAGGAAATGGTACCCTGCCTGAGGACAGACCATGTCCACCTTTGCCTGTGATGGCCCCCTCACAGTGCCATGGGAACATCTCACCAGACGGTGATGGGGGGCTTATTACTGAAATGTAATAGAGACAGCGATATGTGCACTTGGATGCACTTTATTCAATGAAAAGTGGTGTTTGGTGCACTTTTTAGCTTGAGGACTGACTACACAGACACACTCCATTGACACAATATAATATACTGCAGTAAAACTGCACTAATGCACTTAAATATACTGCCGTAAAAGTACCCTGATGCACTTTAATATATTGCAGTAAACGTGCACTAACACACATCATTATGCTTGAGTAAAAGTGCACCAATGCACTTCAATATACTGCAGTAAATATGCACTAACACAGTTCAATATACTGAAGTAAACGTGCACTAACGCACTTCGATATACTGCAGTAACAGTTCACTAACACACTTCAATATACTGCAGTAAAAGTTCACCAACACACTTCAATATACTGCAGTAAAAGTGTCCTGGCGCAATACTATACTGCAGTAAAACTGTCCTGACACTCTACTGAAACACTAAACTGACACTACAGTAAAAATTAACGGTCACACTATATTAATGCTGCACTACTATCACTATATTCACACTAAATTGACACTAAAGTAAAAATTAATGGTCGCACTACACTCACGCTGCACTATCACTATATTCACACTACACTGATTCTTTACACTCACAATAGAATCACAATAACACACTATAGCAGTGATGGCAAACCTTGGCACTCCAGATGTTTTGATACCACATTTCCCATGATGCTCAGGCACTCTGCAGTGTAGTGGAGCATCATGGGAAATGTAGTTCCAAAACATCTGGGGTGCCAAGGTTCGCCATCACTGCACTATAGCATACTAACTCACTAGTAGAAATGTACAGAGCACTGTTCTATCTATCTCCACTCCAATAACACACTGCAAAATGCCTGCAAACAGCCTCCCATTCATTCCAGTATGTCTTTTCACACTGTGGCAGTGCGCTTGCAAGACATTCTGAAAAGTCCTGCAAGCAGCATCTTTGGGGCAGGTTGGGAGCGCCATATTTAGTGATCCAAAATGCCCTGCCTATTAGAATTAATGAGCAGCGCTTTCAAAAGTGCCTAAAAAGCACTTTGAAAGCGCCGCAAAACTGGACTTTTTACCCTTTTTTGGAAAAGCAGCGAAAAGATGAGTGGTGCTTTAGCATGACTGGCAGGGCACTGCCCGGGCACTGCAGTGTGAAAGTAGGGCATCAAGGAACTAAGTAATGGGACTTTAAAGGCACACTATAGTGAACTACAAAAAGTATATAAAAGGTTAAATTTTATTAATAACATACAAAAAACACACGGAATGGACATGGGAGTTTAAAAACACATCAGATATAGGCATACAACTCAGTTAAATACACCATTATGGATCCTATCCTGCAGTCTCCTATATATTATTCTATAACCATAGACAAATAAAACAATATTTCCAGGTAAGAGAGAGGGTAGACTTCCCCTGTGGAGTTGAGAGTGAGGGAGCACTGCAGGTCTGGTGTTCCAAAGTGGTATAATCTCAAATTGCTCTACATGTTTCACGTTGACAAAGAACGCTTCATCAGGAGCTAGAGGTTCAAATAAATGTGAAAAAAGAGAAATGTTCACAAAAGTGGACTTGGTCAGTAGATCGCTGAAAACGATCAGAGGTGAAGATGTATCTGAAAAAAGTCAGGTGGGCAGCAGACAGAAGCAGGGGCCTCCCAAATAACTGTCACATCAGTTAGTTGTAGGTATGGAGAGTAGCTTGTATAAGCTGTAGTTCCCATGATAGAAAAAGGAGGATCTGGGAATGCACCGCTCTGCTAGGTTGCTGCCTGTTGTCATACAATCCTCCTTTTTCCACCTGACTTTTTTCAGATACATCTTCACCTCTGATCGTTTTCAGTGATCTACTGACCAAGTTCACTTTTGTGAACATTTCTCTTTTTTCACATTTATTTGAACCTCTAGCTCCTGATGAAGCGTTCTTTGTCAACGTGAAACATGTAGAGCAATTTGAGATTATACCACTTTGGAACACCAGACCTGCAGTGCTCCCTCACTCTCAACTCCACAGGGGAAGTCTACCCTCTCTCTTACCTGGAAATATTGTTTTATTTGTCTATGGTTATAGAATAATATATAGGAGACTGCAGGATAGGATCCATAATGGTGTATTTAACTGAGTTGTATGCCTATATCTGATGTGTTTTTAAACTCCCATGTCCGTTCTGTGTGTTTTTTGTATGTTATTAATAAAATTTAACCTTTTATATACTTTTTGTAGTTCATTATAGTGTGCCTTTAAAGTCCCATTACTTAGTTCCTTGATGCCCTTAACATAATATCGGGGACGTTGGCACAAATGACCTTCAAGTACCTACAGAGTCACCCTGTATATTAGGTACTTTAGTACTAGGATCTCCCTTTTGCAGTGTGAAAATAGCCTAACAGTGTGGGGTGGGTCTATAAGCAATGAGCCATGAGCCATGATTGGGCACAGTCATCATTCCTTTCTCTAATCATGGCTCTGATGGTGTTCTGTGCTCTAATTAGACAAATTCTTCATTGCTTCAGCCAATCAGGGCTTCCAATGCACTGTGCGGCATGAATTGCATTGTGGGGTGCTCGGCATACTGAAGAAATGATTGAACGCCCTACAATTTGGATGTTCGCTGAACGCGCGACCAGCCAATGTTTGGCCCAAACTTATGCTCCGTCCGAACTGTTTGCCCAACATTAGTTACACACTACAAGGCAGAATCATGTGGAGTTCTATATTTGTGATGCGTTAGACTCACACTACAATGTTGGATCATGTGGAGTTCTCTACTTGTCATGCGATAGCAAGCGATTGTGCTGCAAGTTTCAAAATGACTTGCTAAACTATTGCTAGACTTGCCAGGCTTCACAAGTTTGCATAACACAATTGCAGCAAGTCTGCATTGCATGACTCCATATCAACATTCTTTTTAAACATTCTGCAAGTCTGCTGCTGCAAATTCTGGTTTAGTTATGTTGTGCAATAGTCATCCCACCACAGTCACTGTGGCTGAATTTTCATGCTGTAGACTTGCAGAGCTCTGGCTGTAGACTCACCACTGCAACTTTGCTCTTGCTAGAGACTTGCCACGCAAATTTGGAAAAGTGTCAACTAGAACTTGTGCTTCAAGTGCTCTGTAAGTGTACAACTTGCCAGTGAAAATGTTACTTGTGCAGCAAGTAAGCATACTTACTATTCAACACTGCCACAAATTTGTGGCAAGTTATCCTTGCTATCTAGGTGCTTGTTATGCGTTACGCTCACACTACAATGTTGGATCATGTGGAGTTCTCTGCTTGTCATGCGATACACTCACACTATAATGTTGGATCATGTGGAGTTCTCTGCTTGTCATGCATTACACTTACACTACAAGGTGGCATCATGTGGTGTTAATGTACTATTTCTGTGTTTTTGTAGATGTCACCAATCTCTAAAGTTGTACAAATAGGTGGCAAAAGGGGTTTAACAGTGACAAATGTGAAGTTACGCACTTGAGAGCTAAAAATCATGCATGCATCATACATTTTAGGAAGAATACAACTGGGGTCGTCAATGAGTGAGGAGAATCTGGGTGTCCTGGTAGATCATGAATTTAATAAGAGTTTGCAATGCCAAACTGCAGTTTCTAAAGCAAGCAAAATCCTTTCTTGTATGAAACATACTCAAGAGAAAGACAAGTGTGCCCCTGTACAAATTTGTAGGATCCCATCTGGAAAATGCAGTCCTGGTTTGAAGATTAATTCAAAATAGATATTGGCAAACTGGAAAAAGCACAAAGAAGGACAACCAATTTGATAAGAGGCTTGGAGATTCTCAGCTTAGAGGAAACATTAGCTGAACTGAATGTATTCTCCCTGGAGAAGTGGTGATAAAGAGGGAATATGGTCACGTGTATAAATACATAAATGGTCCATAGAGTGAACTTGATACAAAGTTAATCACAAAGAATAAAAGGGAAATCTTTGCAATTGGAAGAAACAAGATTTGAACTCTGCATGTAAAAAGGCTTCTTCACAGTATAAGCTGTGAAAATATAGACTAGACTCAGAAACTAGGCAGCTCAGTTGATTGTTTAAAAAAATGCTAGGTGCATTTCCGAATGCATAATTCCTGAATGGCTATTAACAATTACCAGTAATAACACCAAGGATTGCTGATCCAGGGAATATGTGATTGCTTTAGAGCATCATTAAGGAATGTTGTCCCCGATGGATCAAATTGGACCTTGCTTAATTTATTTAATTTATTTTTTTCAAAGACTAGCTAGTTACAGGCATGTTAGAAAAAGAGATACTATTTGCCTAATAGTTTTAGGCTATGGAAAGACTCTGCACTGAACTTTATTTACAGCATATAATATGTGACAGCTTAAAGAGAAAAAATGAAATAACATCTAAAAAGCAGAGTTTAATTTTGTTTTATTTTCTCTCCAATCTTTTTATCATAATAGTACCAATAGATAGCTTTTACAAGAAACTAGTTGTCATTTTTGGCAAGTTGTCAAGCTTTACAGTAATTATAACCCTTCATTCCAGTAACATTTTTAAATGTATTATTTTGATATAATATTTTGTATAGTGAAAACAGCAAACTGTTCTTCTGAAAGATAAAATTAATCAGTTTAAAGTTTATTTTTTTCTTAAATAAACATAATGCTTGAATTAAACACTATGGGTAGATAATTTAGATGTAAAAAATGCTTGAACGTCTGATAATGCTTTTTTTTGTACATTGAAGTGATATTTTACAAGTACTTTTGTAAAAAAAATAAACATTCTCTCAAAAGATTAACACTATACAACCCATCTTTATTAAATAGTACTGAACCTTACATTGCTGCAGTTAAAGTGGAGGGCCACCCTAAAATAGAAAATAGCATGAAAAATCTTAAAAAAATAAAAAAAACCATTTGAAAAAAAAAATTTAAACTTACCTGAACCCTTGTTGCTAGGCAGTCTTCCTAATCTGCCTCTTCCTATTCCGCGGCATGTTCTGCTCCTAGCTGAGTGGCCCCGTTGCCTTCAGGGAACTGTGTGTGTTCCCAGAAAACCACGGGGCCCTTCACAGATCGCCGCGTCGCTTGCGCGTGCGCAGTAGGAAACTGGCAGTGAAGCCGCAAGGCTCCACTGCCTGTTTCCCTTACTTAGGATGGCAGTGCCGGGACCTGAGAGCCGAGGAACAGGTTGACCCTGGGCGGCCGACATTGCGGGCACCCAGGTCAGATAAGTCTACTTATTTAAAGTCAGCAGCTACAGTGTTTGTAGCAGCTGACTTTTAAAAAAAATTTATAGTGGCTGGAATCCCGCTTTAAGATAAAAAAACAAACTATAATGCTTTCCAGAAGCTACACAAGATGCTGATGTTGGTTTGAAATTTCAAAGTGTTTTCATTAATAACCTGGGTGGGCCTCCGTTCACATCGCACTGGTGTGAATGGAGGATTACGCCAAAACAATGGCATCCAGTCACAGTGATGTAATTTTTCACTTGTTAGCCTTCTGTATTACCTACTGTATATACATGTTTTCCCATTCTTAACATTTCATCCCTACAAAGTCTATAATAGTTATATTTATTTAAGTTGGGTCCTTGGACATGTTTCCTGCCACAAGTGGTTGTTGGTTACATGTTATTTTATGTCTGCACACAGAACGTTGTTTATATAACTGTGTTATATGTTTTTACCTGTTATTGCCCCGACTTTAGGACAAATATGTTTATTTATTATACAATATGTGACACCCTGAGGCAAATTTACAAAATATTTGAGAATGTTCACACAATGTATTGTGTGAAAATCCAATTTGGTTATCCAATGTTCAGATAAAAAAAGTAAACTTATTTTTCTTTTCATATGATTAGATAAATAAATAAATTTAGGGAATCTTTACACTTTTTACTGGGTGAACATTCTGAAAACCTTTAGGAAATCAGCCTTATACACCTCACCTCTGTGGGCTTTTTTCACAAAGTCTAAAAACAAAAGCCTTAATATTCAATACAACATTTACCAATGTGGCAATTTTTTACTAAAACAGGATGAGAGTGTGTTTTCCTATGCACCAAACTTTTTTATACCAGTGTCTGGCTCTACAGGCAATTAAGTACGGCGCCATCAACTGGTTATTGAGGTCCACCCCTCCTATATTAAAGTGGATGTAAACCCAAATTTTTTTTTATCATACTGTAGAGTATAAGATTTCCTATCATTTGAGCCCAGTCTTGCCACACAGAGTTAATCCATCTCTGAGCAATCCTCTTTTATTGTTCAGTGAGATAATTCTTGACAAACTGAGAAAAACTTTGTCAAATCCTCCCCCTTGCTGTGAGTGACTGGTGATTTACATCTCATGCATTAGCCTAAGGCTGGCCATACACCTATAGATTATCTGCAGATTTTCTATGGTTAGATGGAAAAAGTGGGAGATTCCTCCATCCACACAGTTTAGCGAACATGGAGAGATCTGTTGCACATTTTCTATCTAACCATAGAAAATCTGCAGATAATCTATAGGTGTATGGCCAGCTTAAGACACATGCAGTATTTTTTAATTCCCTCCCCCACTCCTTTCTTCAGCAGCTCTGCAAGGATAGGCTGTTCCACACCTCAGCATGATTTGGCATGCTGAAGTCATGTGGTTATTTTCCTGTCTTTTCATTGGATGTTAGAGATCATAGCAGAAGTTCAGTGTTAGAAATACACAGGGGAGTGTAGAGGTGGTCGGGGAGTCTACTGACATCATGGCTCCACCCACTGAGCTCCAGACAACAGACCCACCAACACAATATGCAGTTTTTTGGGTCTCATAACAGACAGAGGGGAGACATTTGACAGGTAAGGATACATGCAGGAGGCATGTATATCCTTATAGATAACCCCTATGGCAGTAGTTTAGAAAGGATGACATTGGGTTTACATCCACTTTAAGGTTGTATTTGTGGACACAGAGTGGTTTTTCCACAACACCATTTGCTGTTGGAATTTGGATTGTCGTATCTGCATGAAGGGAGGACAGAGTTGCACTGTACAATTTACAGTATCAACCCGCATTGGGCAGTGCTCAGTGCATCTATATGTGTCATATATTCTCTTTTTGATTTACTTTATCCGGCAGTATTTGCTGCACAAGCCTTTACCATATTGTCCCATGATCTACATATGTTTCCCTAGTCTATCATCATCTCTCTTTCCCCTTTTTAACTAGCATGCAACCAATTGATAGAGATCAATTGACCGCGTTACAAACTCCTTGTATTCAATTACTTTTCTGTTGTGTATACAAGCACATACATTATAATTTTTCCCCTTTTCGTGTTCTTTTGCGCTGCCAGCTTTCACCAATATAATATATTTTATAAATATACTTCTTTGGTTATCTATTACACCTCACTATATGCTATATATTATATTTACATTTAGGATCCTGCACCTATCTTTTCTATGTTGTTCCTCGTGGACTCTGTGGGCCGAGCATACCCGATGGACTTTTGATGCGATGCTGCTATTTATGTAGATATATGGAAGAAATTCAATACAATATCCAACGTTAGTCTTAAACAGATGTTCCCATATATCGATTCATTCTCCATACAAACATCCCTGACTGGCATTACGGGGACCGGAACCTGGAGTGCCACTTGTTAAATCATCTATAGTTTTTGGTCCATGCAACAATTACAGCGGTGTGTACTAGTAAGTTTTCTTACTATTACCTACTTTTTTTGCTCTTTCTTCCCAAGCCCCTATTCCTTGTACCTTCATTATTTATACTTCATCTTGATACATCTAAATGTATTTTGATTGGTATGTTTTATTCATGTACTTTTCTAGATTATACAATACAACTTCACAGGAAACCCCTGAAGAAGGAATTACATCTATAATATTCTGAAACATGTTGGTTCTCTAAAACGTATCATGTATGCATGTGTTTTTTTATTAGAACCCTCAATAACATGATATTAGTGTAATAGTTGTATGATATATCTACTGTTTTTAACTTCTATTTTGTGTTAATTTTTGAATAAAGCATATATTTTTACAATTTTTGTTCATTTGATCTATACCAATCATATATTCACCATTGATCACAACTTTGTGTTCCCTTCTCACCCGTAAAATCCCTAGGGCAATTGTCCAACTTTTTTAACCAGTGTTAGATACCACACTGAAAAATATGCTTATCTCCCTTACTGTATAATGATCATGATACCGACTGTCAATGGTTCAAGGCAAAATTCTGACCTTTAAGACAGATCCAGGCAAAACAATATTAAGATACATGGTATTCCTGAGTCTGTCAATACGGGGGCAGCTAAAGACTTATGCTGAATCGCTGTTTTCCTCTCTTTTGCCTGATCTTTCACCCACTGAAGTTATCATCGATCGTATTCATCAATTGTCAAAGCCTTCCTTTATCGCTGCCCAAGATCCTCATGGCGTACTTCTTAGGATGCACTTCTTTCATGTGAAAGAACAAATTATGCAAAAATCTCGCAGGATGAAAACCCTGTCTGAACCCTATGACAACTTGCAACTTTTATTCATCTATACACCATGCAGCTACAGAAAAATCTTAACACTGTCACCAAAACATTGACGAACAATGACATTTCATATTAGTGGAAATTCCCCCCCAAGCTTCTAATACTCCTACGCCTTCACTTCCCTGGAGAAAGGCCTGCACCAATTTAAATCTTGGAATATCATCCCCTCTCAATAAACAGCATCCAGCCCACAGAGAAGCGACCCCCAAACAGGCCTGGAGAGTACCTATTCAAACTGCAACCACCACAATGACACCTGAAAATCTTGCATTTTTTGCTTTGTTCCTTTACACATCCCACTGTCTCCGTATTATAGAGAGAATTTAACCCAGTTCTTCATACCCAATCACCAATTTATGAGCAGTACATCGCTGCACACTGGTCGATTAGACCCTCCTTTTACTATTTGTTTGAATGAACTTTTTGCTGTGTTTATCTTTTTTCTTCCTTTTTTTTTTTTTTGTGGCCTACCATCTCAGTTGAAGGAAGACAATTTGAGCGGTCATACAGTCTTCGAACCAGCAAATATTGCTATAAGATCATTATATTTTCAAGTCTACCTGTCAGTGTATCTACTCCAGGAGAATCCTTCTAGTTGTAAGTACAGAACTTCTATATCTGGAATCTTCTGCATACAACACTACAACACCAGTCACATCATGGGAATCAATTTCCTATCCATAAACGCCAAGGGCCTAAATCACCCAGCTAAAAGGGCATCTCTATGGAAGGAAGATAATCTCCACAAGAGTGATATCCAATGAATGCAGGAGACCCACTTTCACCTGCCCCATCCCCCTCTATGCACGCATAAGAACTTCCCATATATCTACAAGTCCAGCATCCCAGCTTAGAATAGGGGAGTGACGATAGCCATAAAGGTTGCTTTCACACTTCATGAAGAAATTATTGACCCAGATGGTCAATACATTATCCTGATCTGTGACATCAACGCCACAAAATTTACTCTAGCTAATACCTACGCCCCTAACACCCACCAGATCCGATTTATGAACTCCCTTCTCCAGAAAGTCAAAAAGAGCAGAAAGGATCTCTGTTGATTTGTGGGGACTTTAATGCTACAGTTAACCCTCAAATGGATTTGACCTCGACAACCTCCAGACATGCGCCTACACTGGCAAATTTCTCTACCTTGACCTATTCGATGTTTGGCATTGCCATCATGCCAGTGAAAGAGACTAATCTTACTTCTCTGTAAGCCACTGTTCATACTCTAGCCCTTGATAAAGTCATGTGACATGTGACGCAACGCGTCGGGAGGAGCCTAGTGACATCATCCATAGTGCTGTAGTGTTACTCGCAGCAGCGCGAGGAGGAGAACATTGGTGGACGGCTGACTGTGCTATGCGCTCTCACAACAAATTGATACAAGTGAGTGTATCTACTTTACTGCCAAAAGTTAACAAAGATCATTGCGCAATGAATGTTTTTCTGTTTTGATTGCATGATTGAAACATAATACTGGAGATGACCAACAGCGGATTGCCAATATAAACAGTGAGTTGAAAGAGAGTGCAATTGCAACATATGGTGAACTTCATCTATATAGGAGATAATCATTGACTTGAGATTTTTTCGCCTATTCTTTGCTCCACACCAGCCTTTTATTTATTTATAATGCAGTATGTGTACCTGGTACGTTCTTAGGACTACTGACAGGTTGCTTTCACGGACTATATCTGCCAAGATGTATTCACAATAAGTTTAATATACACTAATTAAGTAATGTTAGCACAATATTAATTTGGAACACACAATTTAATAACATATTCAGCGCATTAGGCGTATCCAGCGCACCTTTTTCACAATTTTATTCATACTCTCGCATAGACTACTTCCTGGCTGATAAGTGGCTTTTGCAAAAGGCTCTGAAATCCTCTATTAGCATGATCACATTGTCGGATCATGCCTCTATTTCACTTACCATAAGTGACCAGTTTCCCTCTAATTCTGCGTTTGTGTGGAGGGCCAATTCTAAACATATTCAATCCACACAAACAAAGAACACCATTAAAGAGAACTTGACAGAGTTTTTCTATACACAATGCAATGACTGTAAACAGTCCATTACGTTTATGGAATGCCCACAACGCATTTATTACAGGGGTTTTCATAAAACTGGGGGGCACAGGATAGGAGGAAGAGACAGCAGTTTGATATGATGACTTCTGAAATCTTCTCCCTAGAATCCTTGAATAAACATAATCCCTCCCCTCAAAATAGCGCACTGAGACAAAGTCTTCAAGAATTCCTACTGCATGAATTTGAATGTTCCTCCCAGAGGTTAAAAGTGCTTTACTACTTATCTGGAAATAAAGCTGGTAAGCTTCTGGTGAGGAAACTCCAAGGGCATCACTCAAAATCCAAAATTCCTTTCATTCACCACCCTATTTCCCATGAACACATTTTTGACCCTTAGGGCATAGCGAATGCTTTCAGTTCCTACTATGGCACACTTTACAATCTAAAATAAGATAGCACCACCCCTCAACCCAATGCCCAATATATTGAAAACTTCCTCCAAAGCATTAACCTCTCTTCCTTATTAAAGGAACAACTTGACTTACTTAATGTCCCATTTACTGTACCTAAAATCTTCCGTGTTATCAACACCCTCCCTAACAACAAATCCACCGGGCCAGATGGGCTCACAGGAGAATGTTATAAATCTCCAAAAACTTTTTTGGGTCCCCACCTTGGCAAAGTATATGGAGCTGCTGCGGTCTCATACTCCTTTCCTCCAGAAATGTTGGAGGCTCTGAATGTTACACTGCTGAAACGAGAAATTTTCCCTATTAAATAATGACATCAAGATCTAAGCTAAACTCATTGAACTCCACCTGATGGACATTATTCCAACCTTAATCAATATGAACCAGTCTGGCTTTATCAATGGGAGACAATCTTCAGATGCTACGAGGAGATTGACTGATGTTATCCATTTGGCAAACTAGTCTGGAACACCTTCTCTGCTCTTTGCTTTGGATGCATAGAAGACTTTTGATAGAATACACTGGGGCTACTTCAGTCAAACACTCAAAATATGGTTTCTCTGGCCACATCCTATCAGTATTTCTGGCAATATACACATCCCCATCAGCTAGAGGGTATTCCTCTGGCATGCTCTCTCAACCCTTCCAAATCACAAATGGCACCAGGCAGGGGTGTCCACTTTCGCCCCTGATATTTAACCTGTTAATGGACAGTACCCATCCCAGTCCTGCAATCCTTTTACAATACATTGCAATCTATGGTAAATAAATATTTCTGGCAAGGAAGGAAGGCTTGTTTTGCCTTTGGAAAGCTGATAAAACTCAGGGTAGCAGGTGGGCTGGGACTCACACGTCTACGGGATTACTATCTAGCCGCAAATCTAGCACAAAGTAAACAATGGTTTACACAATTGCCTCATTCATTGTGGTACAAACTAGAACAGGCGATGCTACCTCATGGTGATTTAGTACCCTATCTACATGCAAGCTATTATTTGCAAAAGTATTTGTACCAAATACTCTCCCTCCCATGGTACGAACTACCTTAACACATTGAAGTTATTCACTACCCCTTATAGTGGTTCTTAAATCTATGCCTGAACTCTCCACTCCTCTCGTAACACTAACCTACCTTATCCCAGACCTGTTGCTGTCCCACTGGATCCATCAAGGCATCTCCTGGATCTATACAGGGATAATACCCTCAAAACATTCTCCACTCTATGCTCGGAATGTGCCTTACCGCAAACTGAGCATTACAATTATCTGCGCATAGCAACCGTATTGCATAGGATACCTGATATAAAATGTAAGGTTCCACTGAAGATAGCTAAATTTCTTAAGCTCCATACACACTATCAGATTTTTTGCTGATTTTTTCCTTCAGATTTACCAAAACCATATAATATGAGGTCAAACCTTAGGAGTTTTAATTTGTATGCAATCTGGCAGGCCCTTGCACTACATGCTTTTGGTAAATCTGAAGACAAAAATCAGCAAAAAATCTGATAGTGTGTATGGGAGCTTAAGACCCAGCAACACGTGCATGCGTGGGACCTCCGGAGAGACGCGTTAGTCCGGAGCTCCGCACCGCTCCGGTCCCTTAGACGCTCCTAAGCCAGCTATCATTAGCGGGACCCCTCGGTGAGACCCCCCCACCGAAGGACAACTCGGAGCACCCGCCCGCATGTTGAGGAGCCACCTAAAGGAGGTACACCGACAATTACAGTTCGGCCTAGTGGCCCCTGAGCCGTCCAAGATGGCGGCCGCGGCCTCCTCATACACAGATCCCAGAGCACAGGACTCAATAGCAGACCCTCTGCCTTCCCCTCCTATGGATTCTATCCCTGGGAACATCAGACAGGATCTGTCAGTCTCCCCAGCCTCCATAGAATCTCTCTTAGGTAGATCCTTGGTAGGATTACCTCATTCTCCCTTGCTGAACACCCCTAATAGCCTGACTGACTCCCTGCAGGCCTCACCCCTGATCCAAAACCACCCTCATGAAATGACCCAGCTCCTCAGCAGCTTTTCTGACATGCTTGCTGCAGGGCTTGCACAAACTGCTCTGCAGATCACTACATCCATCAAAGCTGATTTGCAGAACCTCTGAACCTGCATGGATGCCATTGAACAAGCGGTGGATCATTCTGCAGCACGCACCAACCAAAATACCACATGCATCCAGACACTGCAAGAACAACTTGAAACTGCTCTCTCTAAGATCGACGATTTAGAGAACAGGAGCAGACGCTATAATTTCTGCATCAGAGGTGTCCTGGAATTGATCATCGATATACAAGACACCATTAAATCATTCATAAAAAACATCATCCCTGATATCCCGGACCACAGATTGGAATTGGATAGAGCCCAAAGAGCTCTGCAACCCCCTCGCCAGGACGGCCTCCCACGAGATATAGTGGTCAAACCTCATTTCTATGTGGTGAAAGAAGAAATAATGAAGAAATCTCTCAACCTGGACAATATGGCCATACAAGGCAACAAAATACAAATTTTTGCGGGCATCTCCCCCGCCATGATTCAGAAACGGAGATCCCTCAAACCCCTCCTGGACGTTCTCACTCAAAAATCGATCAAGTACCGTTGGTCTTTCCCTTTTCGTCTTCAATTCCACTATAAGGACAAGTCTTACAGATTCACTAACTTCCAAAATGGCGAACGTCTTCTTTTTAAAACTGAAAAACACCCTATGGATGACTAGTGGCGCTATATTCCTAATAAATAAAGTGACATGACCAATCAATACACTCTTAATGAAAAAAAACTGTTCAAACTGGTCCTATAGGATCCAGTACACCCATAAAAATGAGAAAAAATGGTGTATGGTGTGATCAACAAAACTGTATGTGTGAAATACAATTTCCTAGTGTGGTAAATCCCCACACTTAGGGGCCTGTATACCTAAAGTAATAAAAGTATATCACATGTATATAAACAAGAAATGTTATAAAGTGAAAATCATTAAAGGATACATATCAAATAATTGACATAGTGAACAAAATGATCTGCCTTAGTGACTAGGCTTCAGTATAATCTTAAAATGAAAAGCCAGATGAAAACAAATAATAGTGAAAAGTCTACAATATATGTGTAATCGTGCCAGAAACGAGAAGAGAAGATATATCCAAAAAGTGAGTGTCTTTATTTCACAATCCTGTGCCGTACTGTCCACCACACCTCAGTGACATGAATCCACTCCCTTACAGATGGCAAACTCACCAGCTGTTGAGGCCTTACACTCTCGTGTTTGGCTGGACAGGGCTTTAACCCACTAACATGGGGGTTAACATGTGAGCACAGTCATCCACTGCTCAATGTGCCGAACACCTTTCTTGGGATGATGGTTCCACATAAAGAATAAAGAATGCTCCAGATAGTGTATTAACGTTTAAAAGATTAAATCACAAACTGAAACTAAAACCAATGCAGGCATCCACACTCCACACTCCCTGGGTCCGCCGTGACCATTTGGTGGCTCTAGTGTTTCCAATTTTCACTGCATGTGTTACCACATTTATCCTGCTTGCTGTGAAGTGCTGTGACTACATTTATCCTGCCTGCTGTGATATACTGTGAAGTGTTATGCCCATTGTTTTTATGGATCATGTGAGTGCATTGGTTTTAGTTTCAGTTTGTGATTAAATCTTTTAAACGTTAATACACTATCTGGAGCATTCTTCATTCTTTATGTGGAACCATCATCCCAAGAAAGGTGTTCGGGACATTGAGGAGTGGATAACTGTGCTCACATGGTAAACCCCATGTTAGTGGGTTAAAGCCCTGTCCGGCCAAACACGAGAGTGTAAGGCCTCAACAGCTGGTGAGTTTGCCATCCGCAAGGGAGTGGATTCATGTCACTGAGGTGTGGTGGACAGTACGGCACAGGATTGTGAAATAGAGACACTCACTTTTTGAATATATCTTCTCTTCTCGTTTATGGCACGATTACACATATATTATTATTATTTGTTTTCATCTGGCTTTTCGTTTTAAGATTATGCTGAAGCCTAGTCACTAAGGCAGATCATTTTGTTCACTATGTCAATTTTTTGATATGTATCCTTTAATGATTTTCACTTTATAACATTTCTTGTTTATATACATGTGATATACTTTTATTACTTTAGGTATACAGTCCCCTAAGTGTGGGGATTTACCACACTAGGAAATTGTATTTCACACATACAATTTTGTTGATCACACCATACACCATTTTTTCTTATTTTTATGGGTGTACTGGATCCTATAGGACCATTTTGAACATGTTTTTTTCATTAAGAGTGTATTGATTGGTCATTTCACTGTATTAGGAATATAGCGCCACTAGTCATCCATAGGGTGTTTTTCAGTTTTATTATTATTTTTGGTTTAAGCAACAGCTCACTAGTGATCGATTATTCTAGGCACAGTGGTGAAAGGACAGGTGTGGGCACCATTAATTTTCCTGGTCATCCTCAGTTTTTAGAACGTCTTCTTTTGCAACTCAGACTTATCTCCCAGGAATCCTCCCATCGCCAAGAGGATTGCCATCCTAACACCTCCAAGAGACCCCCACTGACCAGCCCCCTCACCCACCTATGGGTCAAGCAACAAACAAAAAGGCTCAGAGACTCTATCCCGCCGAGATGAACCTGAGACTCGATCTTCCAAGATGGATTACTCTCCTCAATTCCAAGGACATTCAGATTTCTGATGGTTTAGTGGTTATTCCTACACCCACCTAGGCCTCCATTACTATGGCCAGAACAGTCCGCTTTCATCTGGGCTTTTTTCACTTCTTGATTTGTACCCTTTTATGTTTAGATCTCTGATTTAAATTTCTACAAGACCCTCCATACTGTTCACTGATCTATAACATTGGACCGGCGGATCATGATCTAGGGTCCAGGACCCAAAGGACTGGTATTGTGCTTGTCTCTAACTACCTCCCTCTTCCCCCTTTCTAACCTGCCCCCCCCTCCCCCCCAAATCCATCTTCCCCGTACCCCTTCCCACCCTTCCCCTATTACCCTCACCCCCCTAATCCCCCAAGATGGTTCCTCGCCATGGGAACAGCAAACATGTTTTCCCCTTCTGGATAGTTTTGTTGTTGGTTTTTTTTATGTTTGCTACAGTGTTTTGTTGTCTTAACATACTTGGTTCAAGGAGCGTTGACTCTCATCTTTGGGTCCACTACTTCTACTATTTACAAGGGGCCACGAAGCCGGAGCGGTTCCACTTGCCACTCCACCTGTTGAGTTCTAGAGGAGCCCTACTCCCCTAGGATCACCAGGAATGCAACCCCATTGTTGGTTGCCCCCATACCAAACTCTGAGTTTATTAGGGTTTTGGAACAGGGCCTGGCAAGCCAGTCCTGCTCCTTAGGAACCAGGGACACTTTCTTCCCTGTCCCTGAGGTCTCTCACCTTCTTCTTCCTTCAGCCTTACTTCTGGCTTTCCTTTACCCTCCCAAACTTATTCTTCTTCCCCCTCCAGGTGAACTCAGTAATAGCTCGCCGATCTTGCACTCCCACATTGCGGAACTCAAGCAGCCGTTTCAAGACAAGACTTCCCTCCTCATGGAACCAGTTAGGAACTTCCCTATTGTACCTGCGCTCCCCCCCTCACATCCATGGCTGACCCCACCCCACAAACAGCAAAACTCAAGATAGCCTCCCATAACACGCAGGGATTTAACTCCCCGATCAAAAGACGTAAAACATTGCAAAACTACCACTCCAGAGGGCTGGAAATTATCCTATTACAGGAAACCCACATCCCCAAAAGTTTTTCCCCCACCTTCCTTCACCACAGCTACCCGACATTCTTTCTGGCCAACGCGGACGACAAAAAGAGAGTGGTGGCAGTTCTACTCTCTAAACACATATCATTCACCCATTCCCAAACCATTAGCGACAGTGAGGGCCGTTACATCCTTGTCAAAGGTCACATTAACGGTACCCTTTTCTGTCTGGTTTCTTACTATGCCCCCAACAGGAAACAAGCATCCTTCTTCTCATCCATGTTCACTGCCCTATCACCACATCTTGAAGGCACGGTAATAATAGGTGGAGATTCTAATACAGTGTTCGATCACCTTTTTGGAAAATCAGCAAAAGGCATCCCCATCTCAAAAAGACCCCCCAAACAGAGCCTCCACATCGCCCAACTACTTCACTCCTTAGGGATGATAGACACCTGGAAGGAAATTGAATCCTTCTGCAAAGGACTATACTCACTTCTCGGCACTCCACGAGACCTATTCCCGAATCGATCACATCTTCTTACACACATCTGAGATACACTTAGGGTCCCAATCCTCCATTTGTGAGGTCCCCTGGTCAGACCACTCTATAGTTACCCTCAAAATCACAAGCTCCCCATCACGAGTGGGCCCACCTCAATGGCGCCTTAATGAATCTCTTCTCTCCAACCCAGTGCATTGCACCATTTTAGAAAAGGAACTAAAGGAATATTTCCTCCTTAATGACAATGCTGACAGTACACCCAACTCTTTATGGGGGCTCATAAAGCGGGTCATGCGGGGTAAAATCCTCCAACTAAGTTCACGTCTTAAACATGAGAAACAACTGGACCTTCTTAAACTAGAGAAGGAATTCCGGTCCCTATGCAAAACACACAAGAACAATCCAACACCCAGATCTTTATCTAAGCTTGATGCAGCTAGAATAGCCCTGAACACAGCCCTAACCTCCAGTGCCGAAAAACACCTTAAATGGGTGAGTGGCAAGTTTTACCTCCTTTCTGACAAATTTGGCCCCCAACTAGCAGCAAAGCTCTCCCCTAAACACAGAATTTGCTATTTTCCTAAAATAAAATCACTTTCGGGCACGTTAACCCAAAATCCAAAGCAGATCTTAGAGGCTTTTCACTCGGTCTACTCTAACCTCTATGCTGATACCAACCCCTGCTCCCCTCCTAAATTAAACTCCTTTCTGGACAATATCCCTCTTCCCAAAATATCTGACTCTCACCGCTCTATCATGGACTTCCCTTTCACTGAGGGAGAGGTTAAGGAGGTCATCAAAGGTCTTAAAAAAGGATCAGCCCCGGGTTCGGACAGCTTTTCGACCCAATATTACAAGACCTTCTTAGATACCCTCTCTCCTTATCTGGTCCAGCTCTTTAATTCCCTCTGAAAGGGACAGTCAATAGACTTAACAGCAAACCTTGCATACATCTCTGTCATCCCCAAACCCAGCAAGGACCCCAGCCAAGTAAGCAACTATAGGCCAATTTCGCTAATCCACAACGATCTTAGGATCATGACAAAAATTCTCTACAACAGACTGGGGTCTTTCATACGGTGTTACGTACAAAAAAACCACGTTGGCTTCATACCGGGGAGCAGGGGCTTCGCCAGGGGGTGGCTATCGAGGCTGTAGCCCCGAATCTGGAGCCAATAGCCCCGAGTCTCCCCCTTTCTTCCCTCCGTGTTTCTCTCTCTTTCTTTATTTTTTTATACTTCCTGTTCTTCTCATCTCACATCATTCACGCTGCCCACATCTACTCCTCCTCCCCACCTCCCTCGATTGGATGTAGTCTGCCTCGATGGGCGGGGCCAGCCAGCGTCATTCCTTTCTATGACATTGGTGGCCCCAACAATGCAGCGACCTCTGTTGCCTGGTCACCGCCTGCGCATCACACACGCGTGGCCAGTGATGACTGCGGTAGTCTAAACAATTACCCCCACACGGGCACTGGCATCATGCAGTTCCATGGCATCGGTGGCCCCCGGCACTACAGCGTCTCTGTTGCCTGGTTACTGCCGCCGCATCTCACATGCGCGATCAGTGATTGCCATTTTAATAAAACAAATGCTTCTCTGCACTAGCACCGATGTTACCTAGCAATGGGCCCGTCCCTAAAATGACTCAGGATCATGACTCAGTGACAATCTGCAAATGGTGGCAAGTGACGTGGCAAGTGACAATCTGCAAATGGTTGCAAGTGACAATCTGCAAATGGTGGTAGGTGACATGGCAAGTCACAGTCTGCAAATGGTGGCAGGTGACGTGGCAATCTGCAAATGGTGGCAGGTGATGTGGCAAGTGACAATCTGCAAATGGTTGCAGGTGACAATCTGCAAATGGTGGCAGGTGACGTGGCAAGTGACAATCTGCAAATGGTGGTAGGTGACATGGCAAGTCACAGTCTGCAAATGGTGGCAGGTGACGTGGCAATCTGCAAATGGTGGCAGGTGACGTGGCAAGTGACAGTCTGCAAATGGTGGCAGGTGACGTGGCAATCTGCAAATGGTGGCAGGTGACGTGGCAAGTGACAGTCTGCAAATGGTGGCAGGTGACGTGGCAATCTGCAAATGGTGGCAGGTGATGTGGCAAGTGACAATCTGCAAATGGTTGCAGGTGACAATCTGCAAATGGTGGCAGGTGACGTGGCAAGTGACAATCTTCAAATGGTGGCAAGTGACGTGGAAAGTGACAACCTGCAAATGATGGCAAGTGACATGGCAATCTGCAAATGGTGGCAGGTGATGTGGCAAGTGACAATCTGCAAATGGTGGCAAGTGACGTGGAAAGTGACAACCTGCAAATGGTGGCAAGTGACGTGGCAAGTGACAATCTGCAAATGGTAGCAGGTGACGTGACAATCTGCAAATGGTGGCAGGTGACATGGCAAGTAACAATCTGCAAATGGTGGCAAGTGACAATCTGCAAATAGTGGCAGGTGATGTGGCAAGTGACAATCCACATCTAGTGGCAGGTGACGGTGGCAAGTTAAAAAGCTGCATCTGGTGACAGTCGACGGTGGCAAGTGACATGCTGCATCTGGTGGCAGGAAATGTGGCAAGTGACATGCCCATGGCTCCTACTGATTCTCCATTATGGTGAGTTAAACCACTTAATTATATATTAGAATGTAACAATAGAAACAATGCGCTTCGATCACCCTGACACCATATTAACCATGGTGCCATGATGATTGAAATGCAACACCAGCCTTTGCCCGTGAAAAATTGTTTACCACCGGCGCACCCCCCCCTGATCTGCAAAAAGGTTGGTGACCACTGCTATGGGCTCTAGCCCCAGATCTTTTGCAGACCTAGCAACGCCCCTGCCGGGGAGGCAGGGACCGGACCAGATAAGGACCAGACCAGATAAGGAGGGTGGTGGACATCATATCCCTCTTTAGGTCGGGATGGGATGGGGGCCCATCAGAGAAGGGATTCCTCCTATCCTTAGACCTTCAGAAGGTCTTTGATACGGTCACCTGGCCCTATCTCTTCACTACCCTTGAAAAGTGGGGTTTTGGCCCACACTTCTCCTCATTAAAGCGGTTGTATAGTGTTTTTTTAACTTTTACCTACAGGTAAGCCTATAATAAGGCTTACCTGTAGGTAAAAATAATATCTCCTAAACCTTTACGGTTTAGGAGATATTCCCCTTGCTATGCTCCGCTGACTGCAGCGGCGCATGCGCACAGGGGATTCTCGGCTGAAGGCCCGGCAACTGCCGGACCTTGCCGGCATGACAGCTCCCTCGGCGTGGGCCAGGTAAGATACCGACGCCTCATTCTAAGGTAAGTATTTCATAATGAGCTAGTGTGCGGTGCATACTAGCTCATTATGCCTTTTGCTTTACAGGGGTAAAAAAAAAAAAAAAATTCAGCGGGTATACAACCGCTTTAAAGGCCCTATATTCCCTCCTCAAAGCTCAGGTTAGGCTTCAGGGATCCCTCTCTGACCCTTTCCCTATCACTAAAGGAACACGACAAGGCTGCCCCCTTTCCCCCCTCCTCTTCGCCATAGCAATAGAGACTTTAGCTATTGCTATAAGAGAACACCCAGACATTCACGGAGTTAATTGTGGCCCTTCAACACACAAATGCACACTCTTTGCGGACGATATCCTCCTCTTTGTAACCTCCCCCCTCATTACGACCCCTAACGTCTTACAGCTGCTAGACAATTTTGGCCTGGCCTCAGGACTTCGGGTCAACATGTCCAAATCTACCGCCCTTAATATCTCTATTCCATTACCCCTAGGAGATAGACTAAAAGGACACTTCCCATTCACTTGGAGTTCTACCTCTATCCCTTATCTCGGCGTCCACCTCACGGCCTCTAATGACCGACTTTACAAAAACAATTACCCACCCATGTTCAGGAAACTCAAGTCAGACCTTGTCCAGTGGTCGCTTTACAATCTGTCCTGGCTAGGCAGAATAAATGCTATTAAAATGACCCTCCTCCCCAAGATCCTTTATCTCTTCCGCTCCCTTCCCATATCAGTTCCCAAACTTCATATAACTAACCTCCAATCGGCAATTATTCACTTCACTTGGGGCAAGTTAAATCACCGCCTCCCCAAACAGACGCTCTTTCGACCCAGAAAGAAAGGCGGCCTTGGACTTCCTAACCTCTGGGGGTATTACCAGGCGGCTCAATTAACCCAATTTTCTACCATCTATTCCAGAGGCCCTAAACCGGACTGGGTGGGAATAGAAAAACAAGCAGTCCCTAATTACACCATAGATTTCCTTCTTTGGCGGCCCCCTAAATCTAGGCCCCCTATCCTCTCTGCCACACTATCCCACTTGATCACCTTATGTGACTCCCTACATAAACTGAACTCTATAGCATCATGGTGGCACCCCCTTGCTCATATTTTTCACAACTCTCAATTCCTCCCCGGAATGGATATTAAGGCCTTTCGATGGTGGCTGGATAAAGGCCTATATCGAATCGGGCACTTTTTTAACTCCAACGGCCCCCTAAAACTTGGATACTGCACCTCTAAACTAGAAATGCCCCCTTCCAAAAAATTCCGCTTTCACCAAATATCACATTTCCTACACTCTCTGTCACCCAAAGACAATATCCCCCTCGCGGTTATCCCTTATGAGCAGTGGTGCTCTGCGGCCATGGATGTGCGGGGAGGAATTTCTCTGATATACTCAGCACTTGCTGAACCATCGGAGAAAGCGCCTTACATGCTTAGCTGGGAGCGCGACCTTGAGTTCGAGTGGGATTTGGACACTTGGAACTCTCATGTTGCTAAAGCCTTCAAAGGGATCCTTAATGTGGTCGTCACCCGCTGGTACCTGGTTCCGACTCGTCTAATTAAATTTTTTCCACAGTCATCGCCCCTCTGTTTCAGAGGATGCAACCACCTGGGCTCCCTTCTTCATATCCTTTGGCAGTGCCCCAGGATCAGGAGCTATTGGAACAAAATCTTTGGCTTAATTCGTAAAGTTACCGGGACAGTGCTCAACCAAGATCCAACAATAGCCCTCCTGAACCAGAGGATTCCTAATGTCACGAAATATAAGCAAAGGCTGATATATTTCATGTTCCTGGGAGCTAAAATAACGATATCTCGGGCCTGGAAATCCCCCTCAGTTTCTTTTCACTTAGCCAAGCAAAAAATTACTTGGATTATGTTCCAAGAGAAAACCTCCAGCACTATATTGGATAAAATCGAATCTTTTAAATGCATTTGGGAACCCTGGGCCCATCACATTGGCACCTCTCTATAATCCATTGCTATTCAACCCCCATTGCAACCCTCTTGTTTTACATCACCCCCTTATTGCCTAGCTATTAGTGTAGCTGCACCTGGATCCCTTCTTCAGCCTTCCTATCTGCTTCTTCCTTTCATTCTAAACTTATCTTTCCTTTTCCCTCTAATCTTTCTCCTTCCCAATGCTCCCCATTAGCCCTAACTAATAGGGTTTTTTTTTTAATAAGATCGTAACATTCCTCCAATTTGCACTTTCTTATGCTACCTTTTATTCACAAAGTGACTTTTATGTCAGTGCTCTACAGGGTGGGCGCCCTGCCCTTTTGTTAACTACTAAAAGCATTTCTAAATTTTACTTCTATTAAGTTCTAAGTTACAAGTGTCTTCACCCTGTGGGTATACAGGATCACCTTTAGCAACCTATACAGGGTTTGCCTGATGTCCTATGGCACAGATTGCTCCCATTAGGGGTGCCAGGGCGTTTGAGCAAATAAATGACTTATGCGGCAACCAAATTTGTTCCACTATGAGAAATGTCACACGAACTTATGCTACAATGGTATCTGACACCCTACCGCATTTTCAAATTCCACAACAGCACTTCTCATTGCTAGAGGCAATGTGGTCAAATTGGCAATGTATACCACATCCTTTAGGTTTGTAGTAAACTCTCTACACTCTGGCCAGCGGTCTTTGCAAGGATATCAAAAATAATAGGTTTCAACTTAAACCCCTCACCGAGTCCAGCGATTTTGAAACTTGGCACAGAGGCTAGCCCTCCGACCCCCAGACTAGTTGTGACTCATGTTTTCCTTGCCACTAGGCTTTGCATAGCAAGATTATGGAAATCATCATCTGTACCTTCATTGAGGGATATAATAAAGATATAAATCTTAAAGCAAAGTCACTTATCCAGCGCTTAGGTAAAAATACTCAATACAAAATACAATTAAAATAAAGTAAAAAGAACGGAATGCTGCTATATTATCAAATACTTATAAACATAAGCCTAAAAAGTTACTCCAGTGATCCAAAAGGCCAAAGCAGCGCTCTTCAGTGTATTAATACTGAAATTCACACAGTTTATAGTAATGCACCCTGTGACAGGTGAGTCCAACTAAAACATAATTGTGTTGAATGTCCATTAGGGGGCTTGACGGATGTGTTGTGACAACCTTCACTGCACCACGTGATTCCACTCTCCTCAAAGTTTACACTCACCAAATCAAAATGGGGTAACCTCTTTCTGGATTAAACATCTCTGTTAACAGGCACATACGAGGAAGCTATTTCATCAATATCCCAGTCAGAACTCCTGAACAGTTGATTCAAATCCCCCAATTTCTCTGATCATTCAAGCTCTGATGCCACTGACAGACTTATTGGCTCATGGCATAAGGAAAAAAAAAAAAAAAAATCCACATAGCGTGAACCCATTTAAAATTTTTATTCCCACAAAAAAAAGACTCCCCTTTTTACATTGCACTTACAATAACATAGATTAAAAATTGCAACTCATGATATAACCATACAGTACAGCATAGCACGATACTCATTCACCGCTCGTAGGATTCTCGTCCGGGGTGACACCTGGGTAGAGTTTGCAGAAGCTGACGGAATTCACAAGCCTTATGGTCATGCCTAGACATGTTTTTGTCATTACGTCTTTGTCAATAGGGGTGGCCATACGGAACATTAAATCAAGTGATTGCAAAGACTATATAGTTACAAGTTTGTCCCGTATGGCCACGTATACCCAGATACCACAGCATACCTTCAGAGATCTAGTGGCCTCAACACAAAAGTTATGGTGAATGGTCATTATGTTAGTGATATATAATGTTTTTGATAATATACATATATATATATATATATATATATTTGATAGTATGTCATGGTATTATATTAAAATCAAGGTAAAGATACAATATAGCATGGACTTAAATAATATAAATATATAAACCCAACACAATGTTGGTATTATCTTCACAAAGAGTGTGTCAGGGCTGGGCTCAGCCCTTCCTTCTCTGAGCTGGCAGCTCAGCTGTCGGCTAATTGCCAGCTCCCATCTATCTCCACAGTTACCCAGCTGTTGATTCTGCTCGTCAGTCCTGCCTACTTAAAGCTGTCCAGCTCACTTGATCTCTGCCTTCACCTTTGTCAACATCAGAGAGACTTTCTCCTGCGTTCCTGTTGAAGACTTGCGCTGCTGACGTTTCTTCTGGTTCCTGATCCTGCTTATCTCTGGCTCTGTGACATTTGCTTGGCTGACTACCCGATCCGGTTACTGAACTCTGGCTTGTTTTAACTATGTTTACTCTGTTTACCTTATTATTATTATTATTATTATTATTATTATTATTATTATTATTAAACAAGTGTGATTTAACTATACTTCTGTCTCGATCTGATTCATGGTACCTGATAGTAGGCGAAGGCCATGAATACAGAAGATACAGTCAATTCACTTGTTGGTAATATTTTTTCCAGATTGGATGAGCAAGATCACCGCATGGATCAGTTTACCATAGTGTTACAAATGCTCCTTCGCTCACCTGGAAACTCCCACTGTGGCTGCTCTGGTACAACCTGAGTTGCAGGCCATCCCTGCTGCTGTGCCAGTCTCGCTGCAGACACCTGCTTCGAGTATTACCTCTGTAAGAGGTATGTCTTGTTCCGCTCCACTTCCCCAGCGATTTGGGGCGATCCAGTTCAATGCAGAGGGTTTCTCAACCAGGTTGAAATTTACTTTGAGATGCTGCCCCAGGCGTTTCCCACGGACAGAAGCAAAGTAGGTTTCGTGATATCTTTGCTTTTTGAGAGAGCCTTGGCCTGGGCAAACCCTCTATGGGAGACGCAAAAACCTGTTGTCTTAAGTTACCCTGACTTTGTGGCCTCCTATAAAAGGGTATTTGACGTTCCAGCACGTTCTGCTTCTGCTGCCAAGTGCCTTATGTCCATCAAACAGAGTACGAGAACTGTTGCTGACTATGCCATTGAATTCCGTACTCTGGCAGCAGAGGTTGCTTGGAACAATGAGGCCCTCGTGGCTGCTTTTACTCATGGTCTTTCAGATTCCATCAAGGATGAGATAGCAGCCCGAAATATACCCACTGAGCTGGAGAGGTTGATCACGTTGCCATCCTCATTGACTCCAGACTCAGAGAAAGACTCTCTTTTAAGGAGCGCTTGCGGAAGCCTCTTGTACGTTTGCCTCCAAGCTTTGCAGTCCCACCTGTGCCTACCTCACCTCCAATGCCTCCTGGTACCGAGTCGGTCAGTGAAGATGAACCCATGCACTTGGGCTTCACGCGTCTCTCTGCAGATGAGAGAGGCTTTAGGAGGAGGGAGAGATTGTGTCTTTATTGTGGCCAGGCAGGTCACTTTTTGAAATCTTGTCCTATCCGTCCAGGGAACGCCTGAACCTTGAGGTCCTGTCATGGACAGACCTTAGGAGGCGTTTCTCTCGCCCCCAGTTATCCAGAAGGATAAGCCCCTGGTTTCGGTCACCCTTTCTTGGGCTGAGTCACCCATCGAGATACAGGCTCTAATCTACTCTGGGGCTGCAGGCCTTTTTATTGATGCTGCCTTTGTATCGCAGCACTTGATTCCACTGCAGCTGCGTGACACTCTACTTGCCATTGAGGCTCTTGATGGGAGACCTCTGCAGACTGCCCATGTGACTTATGAGACTATTCCGTTGTCCATGGCCATAGGGGCTCTTCACCATGAGATAAACCAGTTCCAAGTTTTTTCCTCACCTAGGTTTCCGCTGGTTATTGGTTATCCTTGGTTACAGAGGCACAACCCCTCTTTTGATTGGCTCCATGCTGAGGTTCTCTCCTGGTCACCACAATGCAGTGAGACATGCTTCCAGAAGGTAGCCAAGGTCCTGTGCACCTCTTCACTCTCCTCCCTGCCGGACAAATACCGAGATTTTAGCGATGTCTTTGACAAAGGTCAAGCCGGTAGTTTGCCTCCACACTGGCTTTATGATTGCACAATTGACCTTCAAATTGGTGCCATACCCTCGTAGCCGGGTTTACCCTTTGTTGGTCTTGGAGGATAAAGCCATGAAGGAGTATGTTGAAGATGCACTTTCTGCACATCCGCAAATCCTCATCTTCTTCTGGTGCTGGTTTCTTCTTTGTGAAGAAGAAGAGCGGTGAACTGAGACCTTGTATTGATTATAGGGGTCTAAATCATTTCAAGAATGCCTACCCGATTTCGTTGATTACAGAGTTATTTGGCCACCTCAAGGGAGCAACGGTTTTCACGAAGCATGATTTGGGAGGGGCATACAATCTTGTGCGGATTAAGGAGGGCGATGAGTGAGTTTAATACCAGAACAGGCCATTATGAGTACCTTGTAATGTCTTTTGGCCTTTGTAACGCCCTGGCAGTTTTCCAGGAATTTATTAACGATGTCCTCCGAGATTTGTTGCAGTTATGTGTGGTGGTTTATCTCGATGATATCCTCATATTTTCCAAGTCCCTGGAGATCCACCACACAGATGTCTGTCATGTGCTTCAGAAACTAAGAAAAAACAATCTCTATTGTAAACTGGAGAAGTGTGAGTTCCATTGTGAACAGGTTAAATTCCTGGGCTATGTCATTTCCACTGCTGGTTTTTCGATGCACCCAGAGAAACTTTTGGCAGTCCTACAGTGGCCCTGACCCATGGGTTTATGTCCTCTGTGGCGTTTCCTGGGCTTTGCTAACTATTATCGGAAGTTTATTCGTAACTTCTCGTCTCTGGTCAAGCCCCTGACTTATATGACCACAAAGGATGGTAACCTACAGAGTTGGTCTCTGGAGTCCATTAAGGCCTTTGAGAGTCTCAAGGCTGCCTTTGTTTCTGCTCCTGTGTTGGCACATCCTGATCCTACATTGCCTTTTATCCTCAAAGTTGATGCTTCTGCGACTGGAGTTGGCACCCTTCTGTCTCAACGTGCTAACTCAGAGCGCTATGCATCCGTGTGGCTACTTTTCCAAGAAATTGTCACCTGCAGAGTGCAATTACAAGATTGGTGACAGAGAGTTGTTGGCGATCATTTTAGCCCTGAAAGAATGGAGACATCTCCTTGAAGGTACCACTGTGCCGCTTCTCATTCTTACTGACCATAAGAATCTCGCATTCTTGTCTGAGGCTAAGCGCCTCTCTCCCAGAAGGGAGCGATGGGCTCTTTTCTGGTCGAGTTTTAATTACATTGTCTCATTCTTACCTGGTACTAAGAATGTAAGGGCTGATGCCTTGTCACGACAATTTTCCTCCACTTCCAAGTTGGAGTCGGTTCTGGTTCCTTAACACCTCCTGATCATATTCTGGCTATGGTTCACAACAGTCTTACTTCTCCTTTGGGTGACAAAATTCTTGCTGCTCAGGTCCATGGTCCTCCTGAGAAACCTTGTGACCGCTGCTTTGTCCCGGAGAGTCTCCGTACTACCGTGCTGCAGATTTACCATTCTCCCAAGGCAGCTGGCCACCTTGGGAAGAATCAACTCGTTTGGGCCATTTCTCAACAATTCTGGTGGCCTAGTCTACAGGCTGATGTAACTGCCTTCGTAGCTGCCTGTTCCATGTGTGCTCAGAGTAAGACTCCACAACACCTTCCAGTGGGTATCCTACAACCCATACCCAATGGAGAGAGGCCCTGGACCCACCTGTCTATGTATTTCATTGTGGAGTTACCCAACTCCCAAGGCAACACTGTTATCCTTATGGTGATTGACCGGTTCTCAAAGATGTGTCATTGTATTCCACTTAAGAAGTTGCCCACTTCTAAGGAACTGGCTTCCATTTTTGCTCAGGAGATCTTTCGCTTACATGAGCTACCCAAGGTGATTGTCTTGGACAGGGGTAGTCAGTTTGTCTCCCGGTTCTAGCAAGCCTTTTGTTCACAGTT
Organism: Lithobates clamitans; assembly: GCA_037952925.1. Lineage (NCBI taxonomy): Eukaryota > Metazoa > Chordata > Amphibia > Anura > Ranidae > Lithobates > Lithobates clamitans. The sequence continues at coordinate 7,851,020 of JBBGZY010000268.1, read as the reverse complement.
GGGAATTCAGCTTGCTTTCTCCTCTGCGTATCACCCGCAGTCTAATGCCCCGTACACACGGTCAGATTTTCCAATGGAAAATGTCCGATCGGAGCGTGTTGTCGGAAATTCTGACCGTGTGTGGGCTCCATCGGACATTTTTCATCGGATTTTCCGACACACAAAGTTTGAGAGCAGGAGATAAAATTTTCCGACAACAAAATCCGATCGCGTCAATTCCGACCGTGTGTGGCCTGTTCCGACGCACAAAGTGCCACGCATGCTCAGAAGAAATTCCAAGACAGAACAGCTCGTTCTGGTAAACTTAGTGTTCGCAATGGATACAGCACTTTCGTCACGCTGCAATGTTAAAAATGGTTTAATACAGCGCACTCTCTTCTTCTTTATAATGTGACAAAAATTAAGTAGTTTTGCTGCTCATATTCACACACACTTCTCACAAAGTTTTATTTTTGTTTTTTTATTGGGATTCCCTGAATATATTGTTATTAGTTGTCACATCTGACAGAATTTTTTTTTTTAATTTAATTTTTTGGGGGATTTTAAGCCTTTTTTTTTCTTTAATGTTTGGATTTTTTCCAAGGCTGATCTTTGTTCAATGTTATTTTTATTTTTACTCCAGAATATTTTTGGGTGTTTTTTGTGTGTCAAGTTACCCCAACACCATTGATATCTTTTATTATTTAATCTCCAGGAGATTGTTTGTTGTTGGTGTCCCTTGTTCATTTCACATTGTATATTTGAAATGTACCTGAATCCTCACAAACAAACTGTCATTTTTTAAGTAAAACACATAGGAGAGTATAATTCAAAACAAAAATCCTTTATTAAGGGATTAGAACCAAACAAAGAGGAAGGCAACACTGGCTCAACATGAGAAATTAGCGAAGCCTGGGACCCCCACGGCAGACATCAATTCTTGAACATCAAAATTGGTGGCCTGAGGAGTCCATATGTAAGGGAGGGCAGTCTGGTCCAGAAATCGCAGAGATCCGGATAGCAGCAGATGACATGTGTGTCCCCAGGCTGTGGTACCACAAGAGGCTGCATTTTTTGGCCGACCAGACTGGATCCAGGGTCCTCACTTTCTGGTCTTTCTTTCACGCTTCCTTCCCGGCTGTGGCTGTGCAGTTGGAGATGTGGCAGGAGGAGGAGTAGGACCTGGAGGAGGACTGGGAGGACCTGGAGGAGAGGGAGGATGAGGAGGAGGACCTGCAGGAGGAGAAGGAGGACCATCGCAAAGGTGTGTCTGAGCTGTCATTTGGCCCCTCATACCTTTGTTAAGAGCCTCCAATATGAGCGCCTCACACAAGACTTGTTGGCCCTCCTCCATCCTCTGCATTTTATATGCAATGACGGCAGCAATGTCCTCCTCCATGGTCTGTCGTGCTCCCAGGACCTCTGTAGCCCTCCAAAAGAGTCCTCCGGTAGCCTCCTCTAGGGCACTCCTCCTACTGCCACTTTCTCTTTTCAGTGGGGGTGGAGGGACCTGCAGATCAGCCAGCCGGCTCGGCCACCTCCTGGCTGAGACTTCCCTGTGTATGAAAAAGGGACATGGTTTTAGTTGTTGCTTCATCAATCACAATCCTAAATTAGTACTCCCAACTAACATCTAGTTAACATAATTGATTGGACAAGCAGAAATATTTAGAGGAATGCTATACCTGGCTCAATCTGGGCTCCTCCACATGTTGCCTGGAAGGCCCAGGTTGGGCGTCAGAAGCCTCATCTGGGGGGGAAGGAAGCGTGGAAGGAAGACTGGAGAGGGATGGCCTGGGTTCAGTCTGGCCTGCCAGAAAATGCAGCCTGTAGTAGTACAACATCCTGGGGACATAGATGTCATCTGCTGCACTGGATCTCTGTGAATCCAGGACTTTCTTGCGCTCCCTTAGATATGTACTCCTCAGGCCACCAATGAAAATCTTTAAATAGGTGATGTCTGCTGTGGGGATCACCTGCTTTACAATTTCACACAATTGCACCAGTGTTGCCTTCCTCTTTGCTTGGTTCTTGAAATGGGGGTGTTTAATCTCCCACAGACAGGGCAGCTCCCTTAAGATATCTATGAATACTGACATGAAGTCATTGTCTTTCACTAAGATATCAATGTTCACTGCAAGACACAACACAAGACAAAGCCTAATGTCAGACAAAACTCTCCTAATCTTGTTACAATATAGGCTTCAATGTAGAAGCAGTATAGGCACAAGTTTGTCTCTTACCTTTGTTCTTACGATCGGCGCGTCCAATGCTCCTTCCTCCGCTCACAGATCGTACGTAATACGCACGCGTGTTACACTTTATACACACTGCGCATGCGTGTAACTCCGCCCGCCCCTGACGTTCTTTCTAGTCTATTCCCCGCCCCTTTTCTTTCGGCGCAGTGGGTGAAGAGCACATGGCGGAGTCAGAGCAGGTGTGTGCTAATTATAGCAACGAGGAGGAGGAGGAGGAGGAAAGCCCGGATCCGGACACGTCCTGATCCAGAAGGAGACGTTTTAAGGCCACAAATATGTCCTTTGGGGAGATGTTGGAGATGGTCGACATCATGAAGAAGTCCGACTATGACGGAAAGTATGGGCCTTACCCCAACCCCAATATACGAAAGGCCAAGATCATGGCGAAAGTGATCAAAAGTCTGCAGAAGAATTTCGGGGTACGACGATCGAAAGATCAGCTCAGGAAGCGGTGGTCAGACCTGAAATTGAGAGAGCCAGAGCAGTACCGAAAGATCCGGAGAGTGATGCAAAAAAGTAAGTAGTTGTGCTGTGTTCCTATTCTTTCTGTCTTTATTGCGTTCGTGCTGCTCCATATGCTTTTATTAATTGTAACGTTTAAAAGGGCAACTTTTTCATGGGCCCATTATTCGTTCGTATCAAACATTTTTCTTTCGGCCTCTAAAACACCATTGTTTAGGCCAGTGTTTCTCAACTCCAGTCCTCAAGGCACACCAACAGGTCATGTTTTCGGGATTTCCACTATTTTGCACAGGTGATTTGATCAGTTTCACTGCCTTAGTAATTACCACAGCTGTTTCATCTGAGGGAAATCCTGAAAACATGACCTGCTGGTGCGCCTTGAGGACTGGAGTTGAGAAACACTGGTTTAGGCCATATGCATTTTCCCACATTTTTTTGGGGCCTACTTGGATGCCAAATAGTTGTTTGTGTAGATGGGTTTGTTACTAGAATGAAATGCAAACTAGATTGTGTGTAAGGAGAGGACACTGAGCAGCTGTTTTCATATCTGGACACTAGAGCACTAGTGTGGGACACCAGAACAACATTTTTATTAGGGGGCCACACAGGTGCTCCAGTGTATACTATAGGGGGGTTTCCATCTGTGAAGCTTGTACTAAACAGGTAAAGTATTGCAGCTTGACAAAGGGCAATAAAAAAAAGACATCTTGGAACTCGGCTAAAATAGACAATTGTACCCCACTTCCAAGCAATGTTTCCTATTTCTAGTTCTGCCATCAAATATCTGTGTGCTAATTATACCATTTTTGTTTTACATAGGGGAGAAAAGACTCGGAGGACACCCCTCATCCGAGGAGACCAGAGACCCCCCACCTCTGGAAGAAGGTGAAATACCACCAACCCAAGCTGAGCAGGAGGAAGAAGAAGATTGGGTGGAGGTTGGCACCACAACAGGTGAGTGTCTGTGACCACAGGCTCAGGTAAAAGAGATGGATGGTGGCAGATTTTTGATACCTGTTTTTATTTGTTTCTCTCTTTTTAGGTGATCGTGATGTTGTGGATCCAGAACGTTTCACATCAGAAAGTGCCCAGATGCTGATCAGGGAGATCATGGGGTGTAATGTAGAACTGCAAAACATACAGCAAAAAATCAATGATGTTATTAAAAAAAATAATAACATCATTGATGTTTTGGGGCGAATTTAAAACCCCACAAAATCACTTTTTGTATTGTGGTCCAATCTTTTAAAACTTTTTGAAATGTTTTGAAAAGCCAAATGTGGAGGATGCACACAGTGTGCCAACATGTGCTATCTGCCATCACGGGAGATCAATGGACGCGTTTTGGGGGTGCAACCCCTTCCTCAATTATAAAGTAGCGTTGAGGAAGGGCTTGCTTCCACAAAACACGTCCCTTGATCCCCCCTGATGGCAGATAGCACATGTTGACATTCGTAAATTGGTGTGCATCTTCCAAATTTGGCTTTTCCTGGGGTGATTTCCCCCCATCTGAACGCTATATCAAACCCAGTTCCTAAATACTGATGTCTGATATAGCCTTCAGGTTTTACCTAATGTGAACTTTGTAAGTTCAAGTTTTTTGTCTTTCTTGTTGGTTTTACACAGGCCTGTTTTATCTGAAATAGACATTTCGATTTTTGATAATGCTACTGCAAAAATTGTTATACAACAAACATGTTGGTTTGTTTTAAAAACCTTTGGTAAATGCACATGTGATTGTGCAGGTATAAAAAAGTTACTTACTCAAGAATGTGTGGATTATTGTCTCAACACTACAATACAACACTTTTGGGGTGATGTAATTGCTGTTTTCAGCAAAAATGGGGGTTATTTCCTAAGGGCAAATCCTCTTTGCACTACAAGTGCAGTTTCAGTGCAGTTGCAAGTGCACTTGTAGTGAAATGTGTTTTTGCATTTAGGAAATAACAGCCAACAGTGCTTTGTATAAGATTACACAATCACGACATTTTCTGGACTCAACACATTTCTGTCAGGGTCAGCTAAAACAAACACAAGCAGTAAATGTCCACCAAGAATTTCTTTTTTTTTTATTATAAAAAGGCTTCACAGATTTGCTGGCATATTGATAGCCCCCCTACCCGCAAAGAATTCCAGGTAGCGTAACTGGACATCATGGGCACTCAGGGAGGGCAAGCCAGGACGGCCACTTTCAAGCGCCGTCAGTGTGGTTTGATGTAGGATTCCGGCTTCAGGCCCAACTGAGCCAGCATAGTTGGCCGAATGTGTCCTTAAAAAGTTATGGAGAACACAGCACGCCAGTATAATATGGTTCAGTTTATACTCTGCCATATGGATGGGTGTCAGAAATAGTCGGAACCGGCTGGCCAGGATTCCAAATGTGTTCTCCACCACTCTTCGGGCTCTGGCCAGCCGGTAATTAAAAACCCTCTGTTCCGGGGTGAGGGTCCTCATCAGGTGGTCCTCCAGCGCAAACGCTTCATCAGCAATGAACACAAATGGGAGTCCTTCCACATTGTCCTCTGGAGCTGGCAAGTCCAAGCTGATATTCTGGAGACGCCTGTAGAACTCCGTCTGGGCGAATACTCCACCATCGGACATCCGGCCATTCTTCCCCACGTCCACATACAAGAAGTCGTAATTAGCCGACACCACCGCCAACATCACTATACTATTAAACCCCTTGTAATTATAATAGTACGACCCCGAGCTGGGTGGTGGGACGATGTGGACGTGTTTCCCATCAATTGCCCCTCCACAGTTAGGAAAGTCCCACCGCTCGGCAAAGTGGGAGGCCACAGTCTGCCATTCCTGTGGCGTGGAAGGAAACTGTTGAGGAAAAAACAATAAACATTACTATTTTTACTCTGAAACATGGCAAGCAGATTATACACAAACATTATGGGGCAACCTCCAGATAGCATTTACTAAGGGGAATTTAACAACGCCAAAGTATAAGGTACACCTATCATATTCCCCCCCCCCTCTCATGGGCCATTTCTAACATTATAGGGGGTGTGTGTAAATCTTGGACAGGTAACCCTCTTCACTTCATTGAGAGATGAATGCCTAAATAATGGGTATTACTTTGAACAGCCCCTCCTTAGTTACACTATTGGCAGACCACTGGACAGGTAAGAAGTGTCATAATACAAAGATAAAATTACACACTGTACACATTTGAGGACATTTGGACATTCTGCTATTACCTATCAAGATAATAATAGGATACAAAAACTTTAAACAGTACCATTGGAAAGTATACAGGCAGGCCCTTGCACTACATGCTTTGGGGAATTCATCCATAAATCTGAGCACTAAAGAGATGGGTATAGCGTGTATGGGTTTGGCAAAGTCAGCAGATAGATGATTGAGGATAGAGAATTGGGATCAGCTGACTTAGCAGTTGGGGGAGGGAGGGTTACTAAAAATTATTTGGGGACACCACAAAAAAAAGCCTCTACCACTCTGCCTGAATTTAAATCAAAAATAACATTTCCAAACATTTTAGGGGGTGTTTGGGGTAAAGCACTACTATGGAGCTGATAAAATACATTGTTAAGTGACTACATGAGGTGAATATAGGGCAGGAGACACCATGCTGGGGAGGTTAGTGAAGGGCAAATATGTATGAAGGACCTAAAATAATAATTACATAAAAATCCAGCATGCATGAGGACAAAGGGGACATTCACAGCATATTACAATCATGGTAATTAGGGAATGAGGAAAGAAATACAATATATTAGCAAACATTCAATACAATAAAATGTGATATAAAAGGATAAAAATCTTACCTTCATATACTCCTTCTGCAGGACCTGGATGATGGCAGAACAGGTCTCTGGGATAATGATCCCCAGAGCCTGGGGGGAGATGCCTGTCGAGAACTTCAAGTCCTGCAGGCTTCTCCCTGTCGCCAAATACCGCAGGGTAGCGACCAGCCTCTGCTCCGGATTGATGGCTTGCCTCATGCAGGTATCCTGCCTGCTGATATAGGGGGTCAGCGAAGCCAACAGATGGTGAAACACAGGGTCCGTCATCCTGAGAAAGTTCCTGAAATCATCAGGATTATTCTCACGGATCTCACGGAGCAAAGGCATATGAGAGAACTGGTCACGCTGAAGCAACCAATTCTTGGTCCATGAACTCCTCCCCACCCTGTTCATGGACTGGACTTGTGTCAAGGTCAGGACCCCAACACCAAGCCCCTGCACAGCACGAACTCTACAAGGAGTACGCATACGAAACATGGCTAGAAAACAGTCGGCTGCTCAGAACAAAGTAACAGAACGCACTGAAGAACAGCAAGGCCTGTGAAGAGCAACCTGAAAAACAGTAACGAACGAACAAGAATACAATGACTACCTAAAGTCACGCGGAACTTGCTGCACACAGTGAAGAGCAGATACAAACCCACAAGCACAAACTGAAGAAAACGATCTGAAAGCCACGAGTCTGAAAAAGCGCAAATCGTCTCTCACCAAACTTTTACTAACACGAGATTAGCAAAAGGAGCCCAAAGGGTGCCGCGCTTGGTTCTGAACCAGCCTTTTCTAGTCTCGTCGTATGTGGTGTACGTGACCGCGTGGTTGGCGATCGGAAATTCCGACAACTTTGTGCGACCCTGTGTAGACAAAACAAGTTTGAGCCAACATCCGTCGGAAAAAATCCTAGGATTTTGTTGTCGGAATGTCCGAACAAAGTCCAACCGTGTGTACGCTCTATAATGGGGCCGCAGAACGAGCCAATCAGTCCTTGGAGCAATTCTTACTTTGCTATATTTCTGATCATCATAAAAACTGGTCAGACTTATTACCGTGGGCAGAGTTTGCTCACAATAGTGCCTTGAATTCTGCTTCCCGATTATCCCCATTTATGACGAATTATGGTTTCCAACCTTCCATGTTGCCTGACTCGTTTGTTCCACAGAGTATTCCTGCATTAGAGGAGCATCTCCGTGGTCTTCGTTCCACTTGGGCACAAGGAGGCTTTGCAACATGCTAACGATAGGTACAGACTCCATGCTGACAGCAGACGCCTACCTGCACCTTCCTACCAGGTTGGGGACAGAGTCTGGCTGTCGTCTCGCAACCTCTGACTTCATGTTCCTTCTTTGAAGTTCACACCTCGTTTTACTGGGCCTTTTCATATCCTTTGCAGGATTAACCCAGTGCCTTGGACCTTCCTCCTAGTATGCGCATCTCAAATGTGTTTCATGTCTCCTTATTGAAACCTTTGGTCTGCAATTGCTTTAACACATCGTCCTCACCACGTCCTTGTACCACCACGTCCTCACCCTATACAGGTTGAGAACCATGAGGAGTATGAAGTACAATCCATTGTTGACTCCCGTAGGTTCCGTGGGCGCATACAGTACCTGGTGCATTGGAAAGGGTATGGTCCAGAGGAACGCTCTTGGGTCTCATCCTTAGACGTACATGCCCCTGTCCATTTTCCCCTCAAGCCCGGTGGTCCTTCGAGGGGAAGGGGTCGTTGAGGAGGGTATACTGTCAGGGCTGGGCTCAGCCCTTCCTTCTCTGAGCTGGCCGCTCAGCTGTCGGCTAATTGCCAGCTCCCATGTCTCTCCACAGTTACCCAGCTGTTGTTGATTCTGCTCATCAGTCCTGCCTACTTAAAGCCATCCAGCTCACTTGATCTCTGCCTTCTCCTTTGTCAACATCACAGAGCCTTTCTCCTGCGTTCCTGTTGAAGACTTGCTTGGCTGACGTTCCTTCTGGCTCCTGATCCTGCTTGCTGTACTACTACATTTATCTCTGGCTCTCTGACATTTGCTTGGCTGACTATCCGATCCGGTTACTGAACTCTGTCTTGTTTTGACTATGCTTACTCTGTTTACCTTATTAATATTATTATTATTATTATTATTATTATTATTATTATTATTATTATTCAAGTGTGATTTAATTTATTTAACTATACTTCTGTCTCGGTCTGATTCATGGTTCCTGATAGAGTGATAAAAATACATGCAATCTAATGCCACGTACACACGGTCGGATTTTCCAATGGGAAATGTTGGATGTGAGTTTGTTGGCTGAAAGTCCAACCGTGTGTATACTCCATCGAATATTTGTTGTCGGACTTTCTGCCAACAAATGTCTACTAGCAGGTTCTTAAATTTTCCGCCAACAAAACTTTGTTGTCGGACTTTCTAATCGTGTGTTCACAAGTCCATTGCACAAAAGTTCATGCATGCTCGGAATCAAGTACGAGCTGGAAGCGATCGGTCTTGTAAAACTAGTGTTCGTAATGGAGATATCACATTTGTCACGCAGTGATCTCCTGAATAATATTTGTTTTTGTTGTTTTTTTTTCCTCGTGATCTCCAGAATACTGTTTTTTTTCTAGTGATGTCCATAATTTTAAGTTTCATTTTGTGTGTCAAGTTACCACAAAACCTTTATTATCTTGTATTTTTTAACCTCAAAGCTACAACTATGTTGGTGTCCCTTGTTGATTTGACATTGTATTTTTGAAATGTACCTGTCTACTCACAAACAAACTGTCCTTCTTAAAGTAAAAAATAAAGCCAAGTATTTGTCCAAACAAAAATTTGAAATTCAATAGGGAGCACAAGGTCAGAACGAAATAAAGAGGAAGGCAACGCTGGAGAAACAGTTGGGATTGGTGAAGCCTTTGTACCCCAGGGCAGACGTCAATTATTTGCCTGTCAAAATTGGTGACCTGAGGAGTCCATTTAATAGGGAGCACAATACGCTCCATGACTCCAAGAGATCAGGAGCAGCAGCAGATGACATATATGTCCCAAGGCTGTGGTCTTACAACAGCCTGTGTTTTTTGCCAGACCACACAAAACCCAGGCCATCACTCTCAATACTTCCTTCCACACTTCCTTCCATGCTGCTGTGGTGGGTTGGGTGGCTGTGGTGTTGATGGTTTTGCTGGAGGTGGTGGAGGAGTGTGGTCCAACTCACACAGGTGGGTTTGAGTTGTGAGTTCACCCCTCGTCCCCTTGTTTAGGGCCTTCAGAATAAGTTCTTCACAGATCATGAAGATGCGTTGGCCCTCCTCCATGTGTTCTAGTTTGCTTGTAGTGACACATCCAAATGCCTCGTGGCCACCAGGGGTCGTGTTAAGTGCAGCATTAGCCTGTTTTAAGAAATCAGCCGTAAACTCAAGATTCCTTGCCTTCCTGGTCCTTTTGGTTGGAGGGCAGAGGGGAGGAACCTGGGATTCCGTCAGGCTGCTTTCCATGGCCTCCTCCAAGCTGAGACTTTCCTGTGTATGAAAATAGTACAAAGTTTTAGGTTTTTGGTCATCAATCACACACAATTTTGAGCACCTGACTGTTGCAAATTGAATGTTAACAAATAGAAAAGACTATCATTCTGACCCCAGCATTTTTCATTCTTGTCCCAATCATTTTTGGCTACTACTGTAAACCACTTTGTTAAATCTGAAATTTGGGATCAATAACATCTAGTTAACATCATTAAATTTTTAACAAGAAATATGTTCAACAATGCTATACCTGGGTCAAGCTGGGCTCCTCCACATCTTTTTCCTGGGTGGAAGGCCCAGGTTGGACTTCAGGAGCCTCAGCTGATGTGGAAGGAAGTGTTGAAGGAAGTGTTGATAGCGATGGCCTGGGTTCCGTCTGGTCAGACAAAAAACGCAGGCTGTCGTAGTACCACAGCCCTGGGACATATACGTCATCTGCTGCTGCTCCGGATCTCGTGGAATCATGGACCTTCTTGCACTCCCTATATATGTGCTCCTCAGGCTACCAATGTTGGCCTTCAAATAGTTGATGTCTGCCATGGGATACACAGGATTCACCAATATCAACAGTTTGGCCAGCGCTGCCTTCCTCTTTTGCTTGTTCAAATAGTCCCTGCATTGGACTTGCCAGAGACATGGCAGCTCCCTGTACTTGTCTATGAAGTTGGGCAGGAAATCAGGGGCTGTGAATTTATCCACCATTTTATCTGCAAGACACAAGACAAGATAAACCTTAATGTCAGGCTAAACTCTCCTAATCTTGTCCCAATATAGGCCTCAATCTTTAAGCAGTATAGGCCACTCACCACTGATGCCCCAAGTTACAATTGTACCTTTGTTTGAACAGTTGGCGCTAACGATCCTCCATCCTCCACTCACAGATTGTACGTACGTCGCCCACGTGTTCTGCTTTACATACACTGAGCATGCGTGAAACTCCACCCCTTTCTATTGTATTCCCCGCCTCTTCTCTTTCGGGGCAGAGGGAGAGCACATGGCGGAGACAAAGCAAGTGCCTGCAGAGAGCAGCAATGATGAGGAAAGCCCGGAGCAAGGCAGTTCCAGATTCAGTAGGAGATATAAGGCCTCAAATATGTCCTTTGAAGAGATGGTGTAGATGGTGGACATTTTGAAGAGGACTGACTATGATGGGAATCATGGACCATACAGAAACCCTAATGTGAGAAAGGCCAAATTCATGACTAAAGTTGTGAGAAGTCTGCACAGGACTTTTGGGGTACGACGATCCAAGGAGCAATTGAGGAAACGTTGGTCAGACCTGAAATTGAGGGAGCAGGATCAGCATAGAAGGATGAGGAAAGTGCTGCAAAAAAGTATTTGTTGTGTGTTCCTAATATTATTAGTACTTTTGTGCTGGCAGATGTCCTTTTCTTTACTGTTGTACGGTTTAAAATGCCAAGTTTGAGGTTCGTGGGCACAGTAATCGTTCGTATTAAAGATCATATATTCGACCACCAATACAACGTTTTTGGCAAATGCAGGTTAACTACATTTGTTCATGCCTATTTTGATTAAAATTAGTTTAGTACATTGTTGTCTAGATGTTTTTGAAACTATAATGAAATGACAACTTGATTCAGTGTAAGGAGAGGACACTCAGCTGCTGTTTACACATCTGGACGCAGGAGCACTAGTGTGGGACACCATAACAACCTTTTTAGGGTGTTCAACGCAGGTTCTCCAGTGGATACTAGGGGTCTCTCCATGTGTAAAATTTGCACAAAACAGGTAAGTATTCCAGATTTTGAAAAGGAAAAAATCATGTCTTCAGCTTGGAACTCTGCCAAAACAGACAATTGGACGACACTTCCAAGCAATGTTTCCTATTACTATTTCTAGCCTCAAATATCTATCTGCTAAGTATACCTTTTTTGTATTCACATAGGAGAGAAAAGAATCATGACATCTGAGGACACCAGTAACCCCACACCTCCTGAAGAAGGGGAACTCAGCACACAACCTGAGGATGTGGATGCAGAACCTGAGGATGTGGATGCAGAGGTTCATGAATTGGTCTAAATGGTGTCATTAACAGGTCAGTGTCTGAGACCACAGCTTCAGGTAATAGATGGATGCCTGCATATTTATAATACACAGTGTGTTTTTTTTTTTTAGGTGATGTGGATGTTGTGAAAGAAGAAACTCACTTCAACAGTGCAAGTGTACAAGTACTCATCGGTGAGATCATGGTGTGCAATCAGGATTTAGAAAAGGTCAAGCAAAATATCAATTATGTTCAAAAAAGACTGAGCAACATCATTGATGTTTTAGGCAAAATCTAAACCCCAAAAAAATGCAAATGTTGTCGTTATTGTTCGCTTTTTAAAAGCTTTAAAGTAATTTCAAAGCCAAATACTGAAGATACACACAGTGTGTCAACATGGGCTATCTGCCATCATGGGATATCAATGTACACGTTTTGTGGGTCCAACCCCTACCTCCAAACTAAAGTAGGTGAGATGAAGGGGTTGCACCCCCAAAACTCGTCCATTGATCCCCTATGATGGGAGATAGCACATGTTGACACACTGTGGCTTATTTAAAAATAGCAAAACCACTTTGCACTTTTTTCTTGAAAGTGCACTTGTAGGGCAAAGTATATTGTCCTTTCTGCATTAAGGCCCAGTGTGTCAACATGTGCTAGCTCCCATCTTGGGGGATCAATGGGCATGTTTTGGGGGTGCAACCCCTTCCTCTCACCTACTTTAGTTTGGAGGAAGGGGTTCCACCCACAAAACGTGTACATTGATATCCCATGATGGCAGATAGCACATGTTGACACACTGTGTGTTTTATGGCTTTAGCAAAATAGATGTCAGGAAAATACACACATTTTAGACATGGGATCATGAGGGGAATCAAAATTTTGAGTCACAATTTGTGTGCATGTTCAAAATTTGGCTTTTACAGGGGTGAGATCACCCCATCTGATGAAGGCAAAATCAACACAGTTTTGACATATTAATGTCTCATATGGCCTTCACTTTACCAAAGTTAAACTTTGTAAGTTCCTGAGTTGGAGATGTGTATGTTATGGTTTTAAACATGCCTGTTTAGCCACAAAAAGGCTATATACTGTCAAACATAAATGTTATACACCAAGATGTTGGTTTGTTAAAAAAAACCCTTTTATAACACACATGTGAATGTGCTAGGAGTAAAATGTTTTATACTCAACAGTGTGTGGCTTCTTCTTTCAATGCTCAATACCATTTTTTTAAGTTGGTGTAGTTACAGTGGCAATGGAGGGTATTTACTAAAAGCAACTCCATTTTGCACTACAAGTGCACTTTCAGTGCTCTTTCAAGTGCACTTGCAGTGCACCTGTAGTGCAAAGTGGATTTGCCTTTAGTAAATAACCCCCACTGTACTGTAAAATTTGCCAAACTCAGGCCATTTTAGGGACTACAAGCAATTAATTAATGGAGTTGAAAAGGATGATTATTTTTTTAATTAATGCATTATATATATTAACAAAAAAACATTGTGTGTGTGTAGCAGACCCACAGTACAACATAATAGTTAGCTGAAGAAGAGTTTGTCACCACATGTATCAAATAAGTTACGTTTGCACTATTGAAGAAAATGGCCAAAAATAAAAGGCCATTGGAGAACCTAGGAGACAGATAAGAAACACAAGCAGTGAATCAAATAAAATATGAGTCTAGTTTTGCAAAAAAATATTTTAAAGAGCTTCCAGATTTGCTGGTAAATCAATTGCCCCCCTACCCACGAAGTACGCCACATACTTTTGCCATACTTCGCGGGCGCTTTGGGGGGGCAAGCCAGGATGGCCACTTTCAAGTGCTGTCATTTGACCTGGTGAAAAGTTGGCCTCAGACACAACTGAGGCCAGATAGTTGGCTGCATTCTTCCATAGGAAATTATGAAGAATGCAGCAGCTCATAATGATGTGGTTGAGTTTGTATTCAGCTATGTTGATGGAAGTTTGGAAAAGCCAGAACTGGCTGGCCAATTTGCCAAAGGCATTCTCAACCACTCTTCTGGTATGGGCCAGCCGGTAATTAAAAACCCTCTGCTCTGGGGTCAGGGTCCTCATGGGGAATGGCCTCATCAGATGGTCCCCAGCGCAAAAGCCTCTTCTGCCAAAAACAAACTGGAGGCCCGCCACGTTATCTGCTGGTGGTGGCAACCCCAATGTGCCATTCTGGAGAAGCCTGTAAAATTCCGTCTGTGTGATCACTCCTCTATCTGACATATGGCCATTCTTCCCTACGTCCAGATATAAGAACTCATAATTCACCGTCACCACCGCCAACATCACAATACGACTGTACCCTTTGCAATTAAAGGAGTATGACCCCAAGTTGGGGGGTGGGTGGATCCAGAGGTGCTTACCATCTATCGCACCACCGCAGTTAGGAAAGTCCCACTGCTGGTCGAATTGGGAAGCCACAGTCTGCCATTCCAGTGGGTTGGAAGGAAACTGTGGAGTCAAACAAGAAAAAAAATTAGTACTTTTGCAAATAACATTGCAAGCAAATTAGACACAAGCATTCTTGGCCGACATAAGTATAACATTTATTGAAATGAGTATTTAAAGACAAAAGTATAAGGTCCACTTATCAGATTCCTCACCCCCTCTGATGGCCTATTGTAAAAATGTGGGGGGAAGATGTTTTGGACAGGTAACCCTCTCCACTTCATTGAGAGCTGAATGCATAAATAATGTTTGTTACTTTGGCCAGCCTCTCTTTACTTACACTATTGGCAGCCCACTGGACAGGTAAGACATGTCATAATCCAAAAATATGAATACACACTGTCCAAATTGAAGCATATTTTGACATTCTGTAATTACCTATCAATATAATAGGAGAACAAAACTTTAAACAGTACCATTTGAAAGTATTCAGGCAGGCGCTTTCACTACATGCTTTGGTGAATTAATCCATAAATCTGACCACAAAAGAGATAGGTATAGTGTGTATGGGTTTGGCAAAGTCAGCAGAGTATTGGTATCGGTTGACTTAGCGATGGGGGGGAGGGAGGGTTCCAAAAGAGTTTTGGCCCTCCAAAAAAAGCCTCTTGCACTCAGTCTGAATTTAAGGGATAACATTAACATTTAAAAAATATCTAAACAGCTGGATTGCTAAATAAGCAGTGATGAGTGCACAGTGTCTATATAGTAAATACTATGCACAGAATGTGTAAGAGCAGACAATGTAGAAATGCAACCAGTGTTTGCACAATTCTCCCTCAGTTCATACATGTATGAGTGACTTAATAGATGATGCCTCAATTGGCCATATAATATTGTATATGCCTCGGTCCCCTGGGATGGGTATGATACCACAACTTGCAGAATAGAGACTGCATACAGGCGGTCCCCGCCTTACAAACATCCAAAATACAAACAACACCTACTTACAGAGGGAGAAAACAGGAAGTGAGAGAAAATCTACCCCGAGGAAGGGAAATTCACTCCTGTGAAAAGTTGTCATGGGAAAAAGGTGTCTCCACTGAAGCTTTATTACCAAGCCTTGTTTCCACAGCAACCCAAATTTTTTTAAAATCCAATTGTCATAGGAACAGAAAGTGAGATGAAATCTTTTGAACAGGGCCACAGACAGCAAAACAAATGATAAAGGGGTGTTAACCCTTTCCTATGCTATCCAAAAAGCTTAACAATTTTTTTGGGGGCTGGAGCTACACTTATAAAATCTAAAGCTACGACTTACAAATTCAACTTAAAGCGGGGTTCCACCCAAATTTTGAACATTATCTCTATGCATTCTCTTCCTTGCCTAGATGCTGACATGCTGTGTAAAAAAATTTAAATCGCCGTAATTACCTTTTTTTTTCTAATCTTCTTAGCACTTCCTGGTTTTCCTCCCATGGGAGTAGGCATGTTTCTAGCCTCTCCCAGACCTCCCACAGTCCCCTGGGAGCTAGTCTCAGGCTTCTCAGCATGCATTGTGCAACAGCGTCATCACAACATCTCAGTGAATGCTGGGAGCACAGCATTCACCGCATCCAGGAAATACATGCTTGTGGGCTTCAAATGCCCACAATGAAGATGGAAACCGCCTTCAGTGAATTTTATAAGTTATTCTTTACAACGAAATCGGACACAGGCGGACTTATTACACAGAGCATGTGAGTAGATAATCATGAGAAGAAAAGTTTGTGAATGAACTCCAAAAAAAAAACGATAAATAGGTGGACCCCCGCTTTAAGAACAAACCCACAGTACCTATCTTGTTTGTAACCCGGGGACTGCCTGTATTCAGAAATCAAGCTGACTGGATATCACTGGTTTGGTATATACTTCATATTCCATATATGATTTATGGTTATCAGTTTAAGCAGGATTCCGCTCCTACATAATTATAGTCCTTTTTCTACTGCTGGGACTAAGTTCATATTGAGCACTATTTTATAATAGGACTTCTTGTAGACTAACTTTGGTATTTTAGGGGTGTATGCAGATTTGTAGAGATGGAATAGGCTTTTTTTTTTTTCACATAAATGGAGCTTTATTTTGGTGGTATTTGATCACCACTAGATTTTTTCATATAAAACAGAAGTTTATTACACAATCGTCTATTCAATAAAAAGACTTAAGTCAAAGACAAAAGAATAAATTTATTCTTTTGTCTTTGATGACTTAAGTCCTTTTTTTTCCAGAAATATGTTTATTGTCAGAAGAATTCAAATTACATAGAATTATAACAGAGTGAAAGTACTGAAGATTATTATGGTGTATAATAAGTGACATAATACACATCTTATTCAGTATTACACAGTAAGTTCAACAATGCTATTGATAAACAGAATTATGCCATAACCGTGAATTCCTGTATACAGGTAGTAAACCAAGAAACATTTGGTCTGTGTCTAGAGTCTATACCGTGACTATCTTTTATTTTGGGGATCCTGATAGATTTTTTTTTTTTTTTTTTTGATTAGTGTGGAGATCCCGAGCCTTGTGTGATTAAATCAAACAGGGGGCTTATAGGTTGTCGTTTAACACAGGTCGGCCCCTTATGAATGGCGTGAGTAAAGAAACATGACTGTCAGGGGTGCGTGAAGATCTTTGTGGGGTCGTTCCATCTTGCGCTCAGATGTTAACAAGTAATGTGGGGTCTTGGGGATGTGTTTGTGAATAATACTATTCTTTAGTGTAACGTGCCTTAGGGCGTGTTAACGTGTGTTAGGATTGCGGTCACCGGACCACTAGCAAACCTAACCTTAGTAGGGTAAGGAGGAAAGAGATTCCTATCAGGGGTGGCTGGGGTAATTATGAGGTTAGCAATAGTAGGTGGGAGAGGGAGGATTTGAGTGGATATGGGATATCTATGTGTGACTTTGTATTCTTCAAAAGGAGTCCCCAGTGGGTCGAGGGGAGTCGAGAGGTAAGGTGGAATATATTAGGGAAGGGGAGTATAGGTGTAAAAAGGGTAAGAAA
This sequence comes from Lithobates clamitans, assembly GCA_037952925.1. Taxonomy (NCBI): domain Eukaryota; kingdom Metazoa; phylum Chordata; class Amphibia; order Anura; family Ranidae; genus Lithobates; species Lithobates clamitans. Next base: position 7,833,602 of record JBBGZY010000268.1, on the reverse strand, counting down.
AGAAACAGAGTATAGTGAATACGGTAAAGTAAATCAAGTTAAGTTAAGTAGAGTAAAGCAAGTCCTCCTCCGACAGAGCCACAGAGGATAGTATAAAATCTTAGGACAAGAGTTCCTTGTATTCGGCTGTTGTTTGGAAATGTTGCCAGCTTGACCATATGATTATGAATTTGGAGGACGTATCTTTGGCTTGATGGATCAGTTCCTCCATTTCAGCTATTTTAGATATACGTTTGAGCCAATCTGCTGTGGTTGGGGGTTTAGAAGACTTCCATAGAATCGGGATGCACATTTTTGCCGCATTGATCATATGTAGTGCTAGAGAGCGGTGATAGTGTTTTTTTGGGATAGAGGAGTGATGTAACAACATTTGGGCAGGGGTGAGTTCTATCTGATATGTGGTAATATCAGTGGTAATACGCTGTACTTCTTTCCAGAAGGGTTGAATGAGAGGGCAAGACCACCATAAATGTACCATGGAACCCTCAGCCTCTGAACACCTCCAACAGGTGGAGGGGATAGAGGGGGATATTTTGTGGAGCTTAAGGGGGGTTTTGTACCAATTGGAAAAGATCTTGAAACCGTTTTCTTGTGCCGACACGTTAATCGAACCCTTGTGTATGTAAGTGTATATGTTTTCCCAATCTCGGTCGGATAGATCCAGTGCTAAATCTCTTTCCCAGCCGCGAGTTGCTATGTTGGATTTGGGAGTGTGGTCCGAGAAGAGGAGGGTATAGATTTCCGAGATCACATGTCTTTGTGGTTCAGTTTTGGAACACAGAACTTCAAAAGGTGTAAGTTGTCTGGAGTAATCTGTATTTTTGGGGGGGTGATTAAGAAAGTGCCTTATTTGATTATATATCCACGGCGATAAGGGTTTACCAGACACGTGTGTGGGCAAGTTCGAAATAGCTAGGAAGTTTGTTCCGAAAAAAAAGTGTTTTGCGCGTATGTCGTCCTGGGGCCAGTATCCCGTAAGGAATGTAGTGGACATGCCTGGAGGGAAATCAGCGTTGTTTCGGATTGGTGTCAGGGGGCTGGCGGCGGAGGAGATGTGATGTTTTTGGCACATTATCTTAAATGAGTAAAGTGTGGATGAGATCAGTGGATGTTGTGAGCATGCCAAAGGAATCTGTTGTGGAGGGATCCAGGGTAGTATTTTAATAGGGATCGTTGAGAATTCATTTTCAATTTGTGTCCAGGCCTTAGTGCTGGAGTGGACATTCCAGTCGACTATTCTGGACAGTTGGCATGCCTTGTGGTATTTGGCAATGTCTGGGAGAGCTATTCCTCCTTTTGATTTGGGTAGAGAAAGTCGTTCAAAACTAAGCCTAGGACGTTTTTTTCCCCAAATAAAATCGTTGCACGCCCTCCGGTATGATGCAAAGAAGGCTTGCGGTAATCTTATGGGGACTGTTTGCAGTACATATAGTATTCTTGGGAGAATGTTCATTTTAATTATTGAAGTCCTCCCAAACCAGGAAAAGAGTCCCGTTGACCAGGACTTAAGGTCTTTTTGAATTTGTTGGAGGATCGGTATGTAGTTTTTGAGATATAGGTCAGAAAGGTGGATCGGTATGCGAATCCCTAAGTAGGTAATCGCATCACGGGTCCACTTGAAAGGGAAGTTAGATTTACAGGATTCTAATGTCTCTTTCTGTAGGGAAACGTTCAAGGCTTCGGATTTTGTAAAGTTGATTTGAAGGTTGGTCAGGAGGTTGAATGAGTTTAGGTCCTTAAGTAAATTAGGTAGAGTAATATGGGGTTCCGTCAGAAACAAGAGAATGTCGTCTGCGAAAGCAGATAACTTATATGTGGTGTCTGATATGGAGACTCCTTTGATGTCTGGATTAGAGCGAAGACGTTGAAGGAGTGGTTCTAAGGTAAGGATGAAAATTAATGGTGAAAGCGGGCATCCCTGACGTGTCCCATTTGACATGGAGAAGGCACCCGACAGGTGTCCGTTAACACGGACCTGTGCAGAGGGGGATGCATAGAGGGCCATTATGAGTTGCAGCATACGGTCTTGTATGCCTATCATCTTAAGTACTTCTGTCATATAGTCCCACGCCACCCTATCGAATGCCTTCTCCGCGTCAAGGGACAGGAAGAAGCCTTGCTGGTGGTTGGAAGTTAACCACTTGTGTATATTGATTGCCTTGGTGGTGTTGTCTCTAGCCTCCCTGCCAGGTATGAAACCCACCTGGTCTAATGAGATAAGGCTAGGCAGGAGAGGCAGGAGACGATTAGCTAGTATCTTGGCGAATATTTTGAGATCTACATTCAGTAGGGATATAGGGCGGTAGTTCGACACCTTAGAAGAATCTTTATTGGGCTTAGGTATTACGGTTATATGAGCTGTTAGTAGGTCCCTAGGTGGAGGATTATCTGTAGACAGGGAATTGAATGCAAGCAAGAAATGTGGTTTGAGGGTGTCAGTAAAGGTTTTGTAATATCCGGTCGTTAGACCGTCCGGACCGGGGCTCTTGCCAGTCTTCAATTGTTTTAGAACCTCGTCTAATTCCCCCGGGGAAATGGGTTGTTCCAGATCGATTGCTTCCTCAGTAGATATGTGTTTAGGACAATATTTCGTAAGAAAGTCTTGGATGGCCTTTGATCTGTGTCTGTCTGCCCTCTGTGTGTTGGGGGTATGCAGGTTGTACAATTGGGAGTAGTAGTGTACGAATTGCTCAGCTATCAGATCATTGGAAACTATTTTTTCCCCCGTATTGTCCGTTATTGAGTGGATCGTTGTTTTAGCTTTTTTGGTCCGAAGAGCTCTTGCCAGGAATTTGCCCGATTTATTACCGTACTCATAGAATATTTTTTGGGAGAGTATGTAATTGCGTTTCGTTTGCTTGTTAAGGGCCTCTAATAGGTCAGATCTAGCTTGTATCAGTGCCGAGAGGGAGAACGATGCTTGGGAGGATTTGTGTGCTTTTTCCATAGATTGTATCCGGGAAGTCAGTGCATTTATGTGTTCCTGTCTTTCCTTCCTACGTTTAGCAGATAGTGCGATTAGTTCTCCTCTGATGGTGCATTTATGAGCTTCCCATCTCAACATAGGTGAGATGTTGGGGGAGTCATTTTCCTTAAAGTAAAGCAAGAGGCGTTCTTGAATGGCTGTCTGTGTTACGGTATCTGTAAGGAGCGAGGGGTCCAGGCGCCAGATATAGGGCCGGGGTATAGTGTTTGAGAATGCTAGCGTCATGGATATTGGATGGTGGTCCGAGAGATACATGGGGTCAATGGATGTCGTCATTAGCAGCGGCAGGTCCCTTTGCGAAAGGAATAGATAGTCCAATCTAGAGTATCTGTTGTGGGGGGTTGAATAAAACGTGAAATCTTTCTCATTTGGGTGAAGTGTACGCCATGAATCGTGTAGTGATAGTTCTGCCAGTTGTGTCTTAATAGCACGTAGCGCGCTATATGGAAGGCTGGCGGAGCCGGTCGAAGTATCATGTAAGGGATTCAGGGGGACGTTGAAATCTCCTCCTAGTATAAGAAGGCCTTCTTGGAACCCACTGAGTTTTTGCAGGGTGGACTTGAAAAAGGGTACTTGTTTCGTGTTGGGAGCATATATGTTGGCCAGGGTTATTCGTTTTCCGTGGAGAGTGCCCTTGACGAAAAGGTATCGTGCTTCCGCGTCTATGCAGGTTTCAGTAATGTGAAACTGGCAATTTTTAGCGAAGAGGATGGAGACTCCTTTCGTTTTTGTGGAGTCATTAGTGGCGTGTATGCATGTTGGGAAGCGGTAGTTGGAGAATTTGGGGGTGGATGCTGTCTTAAAATGTGTCTCCTGGAGGAAGACAATGTCCGCTTTGTTTTTATGTAAGGAAAGTAGTAAACTGGAGCGTTTCTCGGGGATGTTAAGTCCCCGTATATTTAGGGATACTACTTTGATTTTTTTAATGTTGGCTGAAGGTGTTTGCGGCATTTTGATGGCGTGAGCACAATTTGGGGGCGCTGGTTAGGGAGGATAGGAGGGTTTCGTATAGTTATGAGGCTCTGTCGGAGGAGGAGGAGGCGCGAATGGGAAAGGAGAGTAGAGTGGTATAACAAAGAGTTTACGTCTTACTAGGGGGGTTAAGATGACTTTTAGGGGTTGGAGAACAAGGCTGGGGGTCTACAACTACGCGACTTTTGTGTTACAGTCCGATGCGTATACGAAAGGGGATAGACGGGGAACTCGCGGTCAAGTGTGGTTGTTTCCGGCGATCAGCGAGAACCTGCTCGCTGATCCGTATAAAATGTGTACCTGCAATTAGGTACAGCCGGATTGAGTCAGTGGCTTGTTATGAAATTAGTTATGTAGATCCGCAGGTGTGCTAAAGGGCGCCACTGAGGTGAGGATTGGCTGAGATCGGAAGGAAGAGGTGTGATTCGATGAGGAGAGTCTACCCGCATGACAGAGAGGGTATGGGAGCTTATGGGGGAGGTTGCAGAATGTGAAAAATCCGCGTAAAGAGGGAACCTGGGGATTGTATGGTCAGGTGGAAGGGTCCTGTAATATAGGGTTCGGAGTTAAAAGTGTTATGAGGGAGGAACGCAAATGGTATGTAGGGAGAAAACTGTATGTCGGAGCAAGATTACAGTCTGAGTGTTTCAGTCCGTGCGTCCCTGGTTCGTGACATTCTTCCTTCAGGAAGTTTTCTGGGTGAAAGTTAGACCAATAAATGTCTTATAGGTAATGCATGGAGTGTGATATCCATAAGTGTGAGAGACTCCTAGACAATCCCTAAAAATAACAAACAAATGCTAGACATATGCTATATAGAATGCACAACAGTTGAATCTCCAATACTGCATGTTGTTAGCCCTGGACCGACCTACAAGGATTGAAGTAGCTACTATCCTATGTTCAGGGTGGTTATGTCTGGGTCCCATGCCTTATCTTAGCAAGGATGAGAATAGTATGGACCTACTCAGTGGAATGCTGCATTGATATGCCGAACAAACAACTGGAAGGTGTGAAACTTAAATTTGAGGCCCGTGGGAGCAAGAGCTCCACATCAAAAGTGCCTTGGGACATACAAGGGTGTTTAGTATCAACCAAGAGGATTTTGAGGCTGGGTGGGATCTAGACTACTACCTTAGTATGTGCTTAAGAGGAGCCGGCAGAAACATCGTCTCCCGGCCGCCCAGGTCAACAGTGTGAGCAGCCAGGGAATTACCCCAAACTGGAGGAGGAGAAATGTAACCAAGTGACCAGCGAGCTCCCTAGCTGTCTATGGAGAGAGTTGATTTGGGGTGGTGCTTCCCATTATATCGAGGACATGTTTGTAGTGTGTTACTAAGACTGGGGGTGATCTTAATGTAGGATTCGGGCATCGGAACCCAAATCATGCAGTATGATATTATAGTGTACTTGTTTTATGATGTATCAGAGGCAACTCCTATCGCCCATGAGCGATGGATAAATCAAGTTTATGCCGTTTGATATACTGATGAGTCTATCTACTATGTAGTTCAGTACTAAGATTCCACCCCTTACTGCTATATATTCAATTTTTTATGATTGCAAGATAGGTGGTGATGATCCGTAGGGATCGCGTCCCCCTTACTTATAGACAGCAAGTGGGGCAGCCGGGTTAGTGTTTGACTTACGTGTGTCAGTGCGAAAGGCAATCCCGATAACCACGAATTGTGTGTAGGGTATTTGCCTTGTGACAACTGAACATGCCTACATTGCATTGGTCTGAGACGTGTGTTCGGTACAACGGCATGTTTTAGAGCTATGTGTGAAATCTATTAATGCTTTCCCACAGGATCATCACTTCCATCAACATTGTCTAATTATGATAAGAGCAGGGTTAATAATAGACGGAGAGAAACAGCTGGAGATAAAAGATTGATAACAGTGAGCACACTATAACTTATTGAATGAATAGGAGAGCTTAATGTCCTCCCCCACCCTCAGTTTAACGTGGGAGAGAGTGGGGTTTCAATACAAGAAAGGATACGTTGACAGAGTGGTCTGAAGTGACAATAATGACCCGGGCATTGCACAGTGAAACGTCATTGCTTGCTAATTGTTGGTGTCCTTCTGCTGTGAAGGGATCGTTGATCCGCAGCTCTCGTACCTACACCCCAACATCGTCTAGGGCGGAATTTTCCTCATCAGTTTTATTGTGATGTCCAAAGTAAAGTGGATAAAGTCGGTTGAAGGGTCCAGGGCTGGATGGCGACTAGAGTCTCGTAACCGATGTTAATGAAGCTTGACGCAAACAAGGGAGAAACTGTAACAGAACTGCTTAAAACTTGACAGATGTATGGCATTGAGAGAATCGAATCTCTACGCGTTGCACGTTCCGGCGCCGCTGATCAGCGGTCTCGGCGTGCTCTCCTGGTCTGCGGGGTGTCCAGCGGGTTTGATCCTCTATCCATGTCTGGCGCTTGGTGACGTAGCCTGGATTCGGATGGGGATCGCTGCCTCCTGTAACGGTGTGGCTGTGTGTCCATTGGTTCGTTTTCAGGCGGGTGTTTCCTGGCAGCCTGAGGTCGGAATTCTGCATACCACTCGGGAACAGCCGTGAAAGGTATGTCTAAGGTGTCGCAGAAATAGTGCAGATCTTCTGGCACTCTGAGCAGTGCTGTGCGACCCTGATAGGAGGCCGATAAACCGAAGGGGAACTTCCACCTGTAAGGAATTTCCCTGGAGCGTAGCACTTCCAGCAGGGGGCGCAATTCTCTCCGACGTTGCAGTGTGATTGTGGAGAGGTCTTGAAAAAGGCGTATGTCAGCGCCATTGTGTGTCAGCTTTTTAGCCATGCGAGCCTTACGCAAAAGATCTTCTTTTAGTTGATAGTCTATTACATGACATATCACATCCCTGGGTGGGTCCGCATCTCTCCCCCGTGGACGCAGGGCGCGGTGGATACGTTCCATACCTATGGGGGTGGTGGGGGGTTTCTCCAGAAGGCCGTTGAAGAAGCTAGTGACCTCTGCTAGCAGCCTATCTGCCTCGATTGATTCCGGCAGGCCTCTCAAACGCAAGTTATGTCTTCTTCCGCGGTTGTCCAAGTCCTCCATGTGCCGATTTAGGTCCCGTAGCTGTAGGGTGTGCGTATCTAGGACCTGACACGTACGGCGGAGCACAGTTGTATGTGTTGTAGTCGTCTTCTCCACTTCTTGGACTCTGCCCGCGATTGCTTGTATATCAATCCTGAGATCCGAGATTGCTGCCGACAGGGCTGCCGTGAGGGTGTTTTTTATATCCAGCGCCACGGAGTGCAAGTCCTGGAGGCTAGGTTGTGGGTTCGGGGTGAGAATCACCGCTCCATTGTCTGGAAGCGGTATGGTCTCAGCCGTTGGGCCTGCTATCTGAGGAGAGCCTCGTGTGGGCGCCATGTTGCCAGAATGGGAGCGGAACATTTCTGGTATATTTTGGCTGCTTCTGCCCGTCAAGTCACGGGGTGACCTGGATCTGGAGGCGGAGGAGCTGCGGGATGAAGTCCCCATGTTTTCTTCGAGATAGGGCGTATGAATAACCTCCGTTTTAGTCAGGTTATCCTCTCTGTCAGCGGGAGCAAAGGACTTAAGCTGCCATCTTCTCCCGAGTTCAGGCCACGCCCCCCGGAATAGGCTTTTACCTGATGGGACTGGCCCTCCATTATCACAGCACAGTATCATAGCAATGTTTATAAATCATGTGTGTTCAGAATATGCACATTAATTGGCTCAGTATTTACTGAAACAGATTATTGTTCGTTTTCATACATGCTGCAAGAGGATGACATTTTCTTAGGTGGTGGTTCATGTGGTGTTTTGTTATGTTGATATGGGAGGGGCTTGAGTGGGACTGTAGGGGGTGGGGACTATTGGGAAACTCCTTAATCCCAGATTGAGTTTTTACATTAGTGGGACTTTTTTTTTTAGAAAATAAATATTTGGAAACCTAAGTTGGTGCCACATTTCCATGGTATCTACCATATTACCCAAACAGTGCGTGCAGCTGATTGGGTAGAGTCAATGTTTGGCTAACACTTTATGGTCCCGCTCTTTTGACAAAAGCTAATTGAGTAATTGACTTTTGCTGAGCTCACATGCCCAACCACTATTAGAATTTCAGAATTTTTTTCTGATTTATCTGAAATTCTACTGTATGGCCAGCTTAGTAAACAAGGAGGATTTAATAGTGAACACAGATTTGTCGCATTTACTAAACTCAATAAACATTTACTTTGGAAAGAGAACATTCATTTTGCTAAGTGAATAGTCTCTGCTCCTTCAGTAAATCAACTCTGCTATGTTAAGAAGGGGTGAAATTGTTAACAGTAATGCATTTAAAATGTCTAATAGGTTGATTTATTTAAGAAGTTATTTAAGGAGTTGAGAATCCTCCTTCAATAAATGTCTTGAATATTCACTTCTATTAATCAATCATGTGAAAATTAATTCACGTGCAGATAAAATAAATAAACAAGAAATTGCTTTTTTTTGGATAATTGAAGTGAATGTTAACACAATTTTTGAGTAAAGATTCTCAACTCCCTTAGTAAATCAGTCAAGTGTATGGACATATTTAGCCATTATGAAACAAATATAAATATTATAGTCTTTTTCTCCTGGTATTATAATTGTAATGCATAATTACAGTACCAACTATTTTTTCTCAGACTTTTAGTACACATAATTAAAATAAGAAACTTCAAAATAGTTAAACTATGTGCATTAGCAGATATAGTTCAGAAATTTTCTGACATCCATGAGTAGATCCACATCTGTAACCTCTATAGAGAGATAGTGTTATTTTTAGCCAAGCAGATAATAATCAAACTCCTCTTGCTGTGTTTTAGAGTTGAATTCTGCTTTAATGAATTCTTAAGTCTTCAGTGTACATGTATAAGCAGTAAGTAAAATGGCACTTTGGGGTTTGAAGTTTACATTGCTTCCAAATGAAATGTTGGCTCTGTGATTTGCCTAAAAAAAAGACTTTAAAAACACTGCTAATAAAGCTGGCAGGACAAATTATCACAAGGGAAATGCTAGAAAGGAAGAGAAATAGTTACTACTGTACGTAGTCTAAAAACCATACTCATGAGAAATCATTAAATAGAACAGAGTGGCATTTAATATATAGAACGTGGATAAGAATGCAAAGTGAATCTTCAAAGAGAAACAGCCGGTGATAGGAAAAAACACTTTACTGAAAAAAACAAATTCAAATTCAACAATTAGATAAGATTGCACCTCCACCACATTTGTTTACAATTTGACAATGTTTTTAAGATACAGGTAGCTACCACATTCATTCAAACTTCACACACTCATCCTAAACAACTAGATAGAAATAGACTGATATGATAAAGTTGATATGTTGCAGGAGCGACCTTAAATTGATAGGGTGCAGCCCAGTATGTTATAAAACACAGTCCATCTTAAGTCTTCAGTGTAGGATAGAGAAGTGTGATCGATTAATGGACATTTGATCCATCTGAGGTTAGGTCGTTCCTCAGAGCAAAGTCCCTGTGCTGAGACAATATGGGATCCTCCTAATGTGTATTGAGCGCTGTAGTAATTGCAGCTAGTGCAGGTTCCTACTCCCTTTGAGAAACAAACAGAGTCCTCGGTATTTACCGCAGTCAGCGGGTAGTAAAGTGGTATATGTCTGGATAGTATTGTGGTGATAAAGAGATCAGGTTCCATTAAGTTGCAGGAACAAGAAAAAAGAAAAGCTCACCACTCTGCAGATGTCCATCTGTATGGCGGGATGGAAACAATGCACTTGAGGTCTTTAAAACTTCATCCAGTTGGCAGGAAATGAAGTGTTGCTATCAGTCTCTGCTCTGCTGTGATGCTCGCCGTATGTAGTGGATGGGTAAGCCAGTGGCTCTGCTCCAGCCTGCAGGGAAAACTGACATACAAACTCCCGGGCAGCCCCTCTACTGCTGGATCTCCTCTGCAAGACCCCCACAGCTAGCAGCATGGAGCCGTACCTCTCCCAATCCCAGTACCACTTGGGATCTCGATTGTGGCACAGGTCCCCCACACAGGCAGTCCCAGATCCTAAAATAGCCGCCGCAGCATGTCCCTCATCTCCCTCACAGGATACACACTGCTGTGTGAAAGGAGATACAGTGGATCAGAGGGAGGTGATTGACAACATGGAGGAATGTGAAATGGTGACCCAGGACCCCCAGGACTCTCATGTAAAAATACCTCAAGCAGTGGCAGCTCTCCTGTTCCCTACCATCATAGCAGCTGTGGACAGAGCAGTGGCAGCAGGCATTTTACAGCTCAGGAAAGAGCTGGGGGATCACTCTCATAGGCTCACAGAAGCTGAGCAGCATATATCATCCCTGGAAGATGACCAGTACCAAACCAATGCAGCAAAAGAGCAGTACACACAAGCACAACTCCTACATGACAAGGAGGAACAATTTAAGAATAATTAGCCTTCCAGAAACATACAAGCCTGGATCACTACTAGACATCTGTGCCACCCTCCTCCCAGTGGCTCTGGATCTATGCTATACAGTGCCTTGCAAAAGTATTCACCCCCTTGGCATTTTTCGTGTTTTGTTGCCTCCCAACCTGGAATTAACATGGATTGTTTGAGGATTTGCATAATTTATTTACAGAACATGCCCACAACTTTGAAGGGTTTTTTTTATTGTGAAACAAACAATAAATAGGACAAATTAACAGAAAAAGTCAATGTGCATAACTATTCACCCCCCTAAAGTCAATACTTTTGTAGAGCCACCTTTTGCAGCTATCACAGCTCCGAATCACTTTGGATAAGTCTCTGAGCTTGTCACATTTTACCACTGGGATTTTTGCCCATTCCTACTTGCAAAACTGCTCCAGCTCCTTCAAGTTGGATGGTTTGTGCTTGTGAACAGCAATCTTTAAGTCTGACCACATTATTTCTATTGGATTGAGGTCTGGGCTTTGACTAGGCCATTCCAACACATTTACATGTTTCCCCTTAAACCACTCAAGTGTTGCTTTAGCAGTGTGTTTGGGGTCATTGTCCTGCTGGAAGGTGAACCTCCATCCTAGCCTCAAATCACACACAGAGTTGCGCAAGAATATCCCTGTATTTAGCACCATCCATCTTTCCCTCAACTCTGACCGGTTTCCCCAGTCCTGACTGCTGAAAAACAGCCCCACAGCATGATGCTGCCACCACCATGTTTCACTGTGGATGGTGTTCTTTGGGTGATGTGATGTGTTGGGTTTGTGCCAGACATAGCGTTTTCTTTGATGGCCAAAAAGTTCAATTTTAGTCTCATCAGACCAGAGCACCTTCCTCCATACAGTTTGGGAGTCTCCCACATGCCTTTTCGCAAACTAAAAATGTGCCATTTTAGTTTTTGCTGAAAGTAATGGCTTTCTACTGGCCACTCTGCTATAAAGCCTAACTCTATGGAGCGTACGGCTTATTGTCATACTATGTACAGATACTCCAGTCTCTGCTGTGGAACTCTGCAGCTCCTCAGGGGTTACCTTAGGTCTCTGTGCTGCCTCTCTGATTAATGCCCGGTCCATAAGTTTTGGTGTGTGGCCGTCTTTTGGCAGGTTTACTGTTGTGCCATGTTCTTTCCATTTGGTTATGATAGCTTTGATGGTGCTCCTAGGGATCATCAAAGATTTGGATATTATTTTATAACATAACCCTGACTTGTACTTCTCAACAACATTGTCCCTTACTTGTTTGGAGCATTCCTTGGTCTTCATGGCAGTGTTTGGTTAGTGGTGCCTCTTGCTTAGGTGTTGCTGCCTCTGAGGCCTTTCAAAAAGGTGTGTATATGTAATGACAGATCATGTGACACTTAGATTGCACACAGGTGGACATCATTTCACTAATTATGTGACTTCTGAAGGCAATTGGTTGCACCAGAGCTTTTTATGGGCTTCAAAACAAAGGGGGTGAATACATACGCACATGCCAATTATCAGTTTTTTATTTCTGAACTTAGACTATTGTTTTCTGATCAATCACCTATGATTCAGATTAAATAAAACAACTAAAGGCTGTAATGTAACAAAACAGGTAAAAAGCCAAGGGGGTGAATACTTTTGCAAGGCACTGTAAATGTGTGGCAGAAAGAGCACACCGTATTGATGCTTCAGAGAACAATCTCAAGAACCCCAGACCAGTTATAATCAAATATCTCAATTATGTAGACCATCTTGGCATCCTACAAAGTTTTTGGAAAGCTCGTTCCATGGAAATTGAAGGGCACAAGCTCCTAATATTCGCAGTCTACTCAGCAGAGGTGTCCCACAAACGCAAGGAATTCCAAACGGTCTGGTCAGAGCTCTATAAGAATAACATCCACTTTACATTGTCGTATCCAGCTATCCTCCAACTGCAAGCCCCAGATGGGAAACAACTTACATTCCACATCCTGTAAAAAGTCGAATCCTTTCTGCACTCCCTAACACCCAGACCAGCAGCAGCTAATACCTTGTCTGATAAAGTCAAACAGGGGCCTGGGGAACAAAGAAGCCCCAGAAAGGATCCTCCAAAATGGCTAAAACCAATCTCTACACCTGACCCAGCCCATTATCACCGCTGAGCGATCCTCTACTCCAGACCTACCTTCAGTTTATGGTAATATGCTCATTCTCTTACCACAGGAGACCAAGAGATAATGCTTATATACATCTATTTAGTTAACACCTGTTGATGAAAGACTAAAGGCTCTTATATAGTTGTCAATCTTTGATGTTATAAAATAAGTACTGTGCAAGACTTTGAATAAATTTCACTGATAATTCCACTAGGGGGGTACCAAATTGCATCCTATATAATCCACACCCCTTCTCTGCATGCAAATAAGGGTAACTGCATCCGGGTACCCTCTTTTTTTCATATGCCTGCAGGCTAGCGGTCATACTGGAAGTGGAAGAAACATACGGAAAAAAGTGGAGTCAATTAGTTTAACGTTTTATTGTTTAGGTTTTCTTTTCTTTCTTTTTTCACTCCCATCCTATCCTCTATCTCTTCATATGGGAAGCAACCCCCAGCCCACTTGCCATAGATGTACCTCTATAACCAACGAGCGAAACATTCAACCCCCCTTCCTAGTAGCCAGAACATTCACTAAAAGGTCTTATTTCCATAACCCACTATACAAGACATGAGAGTAATTTCCTGCAATGTTAAGGGATTACGATCCCTGGCCAGGAGAATCAGGCACTTGAAAAGGCTTAAAACTATCCAAAGATGACTTCTCCTGTATGCAAAAACTTTGGGTAGGTAAAGTCATAGGATCAGCCGCCAGGGGACAGAAAGTGGGAGAATTGATCCTTTTCCATAAAAATCTATCCTATGACTTGGTATTAGTACATAAGGATGCTGAGGGCCATTTGATTTCAGCTCACCTTAAATTCCCATCCAAAGAGTTGATTACTAGGGATGAGCCGAACACCCCCCTGTTCGGTTCGCACCAGAACATGCGAACAGGAAAAAAGTTTGCTCGAACATGCGAACACCGTTAAAGTCTATGGGACACGAACATGAATAATCAAAAGTGCTAATTTTAAAGGCTTATATGCAAGTTATTGTCAAAAAAGTGTTTGGGGACCCGGGTCCTACCCCAGGGGACATGGATCAATGCAAAAAAAGTTTTAAAAACGGCTGTTTTTTCAGGAGCAGTGATTTTAATAATGCTTAAAGTCAAACAATAAAAGTGTAATATCCCTTTAAATTTCGTACCTGGGGGGTGTCTATAGTATGCCTGTAAAGGGGCGCATGTTTCCCGTGTTTAGAACAGTCTGACAGCAAAATGACATTTCAAAGAAAAAATTCCATTTAAAACTACCCGCGGCTATTGCATTGCCGACAATACACATAGAAGTTCATTGATAAAAACGGCATGGGAATTCAACACAGGGAAACCCCGAACCAAAATTTAAAAAAAACATGACGTGGGAGTCCCCCTAAATTCCATACCAGGCCCTTCAGGTCTGGTATGGATATTAAGGGGAACCCCAGCCAAAATTAAAAAAAAATTTTTTTAAAAAAATGACGTGGGGTTCCCCCAAAAATCCATACTTATCCGAGCACGCAACCTGGCAGGCCGCAGGAAAAGAGGGGGGGACGAGAGTGCGGCCCCCCTCCTGAACCGTACCAGGCCACGTGCCCTCAACATTGGGAGGGTGCTTTGGGGTAGCCCCCCGAAACACCTTGTCCTCATGTTGATGAGGACAAGGGCCTCATCCCCACAACCCTGGCCGGTGATTGTGGGGGTCTGCGGGCGGGGGGCTTATCGGAATCTGGAAGCCCCCTTTAACAAGGGGACCCCCAGATCCCGGCCCCCCCCTGTGTGAAATGGTAAGGGGGTACTTACCCCTACCATTTCACTAAAAAACTGTCAAAAATGTTAAAAATGACAAGAGACAGTTTTTGACAATTCCTTTATTTAAAAAGGATATTTTATTTTCCTTTATTGTCGGCAATGCAATAGCCGCGGGTAGTTTTAAATGGAATTTTTCCTTCGAAATGTCATTTTGCTGTCAGACTGTTCTAAACACAGGAAACATGCGCCCCTTTACAGGCATACTATAGACACCCCCCAGTTACGAAATTTAAAGGAATATTACACTTTTATTGTTAGACTTTAAGCATTATTAAAATCACTGCTCCTGAAAAAACGGCCGTTTTTAAAACTTTTTTTTGCATTGATCCATGTCCCCTGGGGCAGGACCCGGGTCCCCAAACACTTTTTATGACAATAACTTGCATATAAGCCTTTAAAATTAGCACTTTTGATTTCTCCCATAGACTTTTAAAGGTGTTCTGCGGCTTTCGAATTTGCCACGAACACCCCAAATTGTTCGCTGTTCAGCGAACTTGCGAACAGCCAATGTTCGAGTCGAACATGAGTTCGACTCGAACTCGAAGCTCATCCCTAGAAACTAGTTTTGGTCTCGGAGTGATGGATCGTCGACCCCCATAAAGTGGTTTCAGACGCCCACGGGCAGGAGTCTGGCTGACTTATTTAAAGTCAGACCCGACTAGTCTTCTTAAAAGACATTTTGTTTTTCTTATTGTTTTTTTTCCTTCCCTTTACTCTTCCATAACTCTTTTTCTTTTTCAAGCTGGTCAACAACTCGGCTGTGGCTTAAATTCCAACGCAAGACAGGACCCATCCCCACACACTCCCAGGCCTCCAAAAGCAGAAGTTGGCAAAAGGTATGTGACGGTATACACGGTAGCACTCTGCCCCTCTGTTCCTATGGCTAACCCCTCACCAACCACTAAGTGTAGCAAGACTTTTTAATTCACAGGGCCTGATTGACATATGGAGGGAATTGAATCCCACAAAAAAGAGACTACACACACTATTCCTATCCACACCAACTTTACGCTAGAATCGACCATATTATGGTCTCCCCTGTATTGATCTCGGCTGCACAAAAAGCCTCCATCATTGATACTACATGGTCGGACCACTCATTGGTCTTACTCACCCTACAGAACACTATTACCAGATCTCCGATGTCTCACTGGCGTCTAAACGAATCGCTCCTCAGTAATCCCGTACATAGCTCAGAGATTAAAAAGGCTCTAAAAGAGTGCTTCACAATAAATGACCAGACTGGCATATCTCTCGAAACGCTTTGGGCGGCCCACAAAGTTACTATTAGGGGTAGACTAATTCAGATGGCAACCAGAATGAAAAAAGAAAGAATGCTGGATGTGCTCAGACTAGAAAAAACTTTCTCTGACCTTAAAGCTAAACACAAACAAAACCCCTCTAAAATCCTTCTTGACAGACTTGACACAGCAAGATTAGAACTCAACCTGACCTTAACTGCCAAGGCGGAGAAACACATTCGCTGGAGCGGAGCTAAATTTTATACACAAAAGGACAAAATGGGCCATATGCTGGCAGCAAAGCTTTCACCAAGATCCCACAATTTGACCCTACCCAGGATTAGGAGACCAGGACAGACGGCCACAGCAAATCCCGACAAAATATTAGCAGCCTTCCATGACTGCTATTCAGCACTATACGCCCCCTCCGCCACAAACAGAGGCTCCTTGTTCACCGACTTTATACAAGACTTACCCATACCGACCCTATCTGCAGAACACAAACACATAATGGAAGACCCCATTTTAGCAGAAGAAATTAAAGATGTCATTAAAAATCTCAAGAAGGGATCGGCCCCAGGACCGGATGGTCTATCTACCCCTTATTATAAAACCTTTGCCGATACCCTTGCCCCATACATGGCTAAGTTCTACAACTCCAAAACTTCAGGCTCCCCGTTGGACCCCCATCTCAATACTGCCTATATAGCAGTAATCCCCAACCAAACAAAAATCCAGAAGAAGTCAAAAACTATAGGCCCATATCCCTAATAAATAATGATCTAAAGTTCTTAACAAAAATCCTAGCCAACCGTCTGTCCTCCTTTATTAGTAGATACATCCACAAGGACCAGGTGGGGTTCATACCTGGGAGACAGGGGCCCGACCAAACTAGGAGAGCCATAGATATCATTTCTATTTTACAATCTAATTGGAACAATGGTCCTAAGCAAGAAGGGATGCTTCTGTCATTAGATCTACATAAGGCATTCAATTCCATCGATTGACCCTACATATTCACTATTATGGAAAGATGGGGGTTTGACTGTCGCTTAATCGGGCTGCTTCACTCTCTATACTCCTCCCCGAAAGCCTCGATTCACATACAGGGTCAATACTCGAAGCCTTTTAACATTTCTAAAGGTACTAGACAGGGATGTCCTCTTTCCCCATTAATTGTCGCTATCGCCATTGAAACGCTAGCAATAGCAATACGCACAAATACCAACATTGAAGGGGTAACGTGCAGCTCACAAATACATAAGTGCGGCTTATTCGCCGACGACATGCTTATATTTCTAACATCCCCGATTACATCTCTACCAAATCTCTGCAAAACGCTCAAGGACTTCTCAGCCATTTCAGGTCTCAAAGTAAATTACGACAAATCACATACTCTAAACATATCCCTGAAGCCAGACATAGTTAAATAGTTACAAAGCGCCTTCCCCTTCAAGTGGAGTAACTCTTCTATAGATTACCTGGGGATTACCCTTACAGCCAAAATTGAAAACCTGTACTCCTCTAACTTTGTTTCCTCATACCGAAAGCTGGAATCTGATTTAAAAAATTGGGCGAAAGGCGAACCTTCCTGGCTTGGAAGGATTCACGCCGTAAAGATGACATTCCCGATTTGTGTCCGTAAGGATCACTTGAAATCTTTCCAACAAAAAATTAACAAATTTATTTGGGGAGCTTCAGGTCACAGACTACCGCAAAATACGCTATATAGACTGAGGGAGAAAGGGGGACTGGGTTTGCCGAGACTGCTCTGGTACTACCAGGCATCCAGACTCTCGCAGCTTTCTACAGTGCATTTTAAAACAGAAAAACCTGATTGGACTCAAATAGAGAGACAGGCGGCCCCCTCTTATACCCTTGACTACCTGTTAGGGATTCCTGCCAAAAACAGACACCCGATCCTTTCGCCCATCCTATCCCAATCTCTTGCCCTGTTGGATAAATTAAGAATGAATCACTTATTAATCTCAGAATTTCAACCCTCTCACATATCTTTAATAACCCCAATTTCATCCCAGGTCTAAATATCAGTTCCTTCAAGTGGTGGTTGGATAAGGGGTTGTACCGGATCGGACATTTTTTTACATTGGCAGGCCCCATCTCCATGAAATTCTGTACGGAACAGCTGGAAATCCCGACCTCAGAACAATTCAGATTTCGGCAGATCCAGCACTTTCTCCAAAAGATCTGGAAATCTAAACCAGCCCCTCCCGCGTTCACCCCATACGAGACTTGGTACGCTCAGGCCACGGAACAGAGGGGTGGAATCTCCATAGTCTACCGGTCACTGGCCCAAATGCCCAATAAATCCCCTTATATGACTACTTGGGAGGAGGATCTCCAAATAAGATGTAGTCTGGAGACTTGGCAGACATCTTTTTCCAGAGCTTTTAAGGGAATTCAGAACATTTCATTGATCAAATCCAATTTGAAAGTAATGACCAGATGGTACCTTACACCAGCAAGGTTGGCAACCATGTACCCTACAGCCAATCCTCAATGCTTTAGAGGTTGCCAACTAACAGGCACTATGACCATACCTGGTGGGAAAGCCCAAGACTAAGGTCCTTCTGGAACAGGATGTTTGCCTTAATCCAGAAGGTCACCACACATCAGATCCCCAAAATCCCAGCTATTGCTCTTCTTAATGCCAATTTGCCTAGGATACCTAAACCGACACGCAAACTGATTCAATTCATGTTGCTGGAGGCAAAGCTAATAATCGCTAAAGCGTGGAAACAACCCAGAGTGTCTCTGATGTCCACAAAGCGAAAAATTTCATGGATTATGTCCCAGGAAAAACTCACAGGCATACTGCTAGACAAAACCAAAGAATTTGAGGCCACCTGGGAACCCTGGGCCAAACATATGGGTATATCCCTTATACCCGGGATAACAGCATAAGAGACTTATCCTAGTAGGCCCGGATTGTTGATTGGCTTTTCATTCTTTGCTCTTCTGTTCCCTTTCTACTCCCCTCTTTTCTTCTGTTCTACTTCATTCACTTTCCTCCACATACACTGTACACTCTCTCTTCCTACTAAGGATTAGGGATGAGCCGAACACCCCCCGGTTCGGTTCGCACCAGAACCTGCGAACGAACCGAAAATTCGCACGAACATTAGAACCTCATTGACGTCTATGGGACTCGAACGTTCGAAATCAAAAGTGCTCATTTTGAAGGCTAATTTGCATGGTATTGTCCTAAAAAGGGTTTGGGGACCCGGGTCCTGCCCCAGGGGACATGTATCAATGCAAAAAAAAAGTTTTAAAAACGGCAGTTTTTTCGGGAGCAGTGATTTTAATGATGCTTAAAGTAAAAAAAAAAAAAAAAAAGTGAAATATTCCTTTAAATATCGTACCTGGGGGGTGTCTATAGTATACCTGTAAAGTGGCGCATGTTTCCCGTGCTTAGAACAGTCCCTGCACAAAATGTCATTTTTAAAGGAATAAAAGTCATTAAAAACTGCTTGCTGCTTTAATGTAATGTCGGGTCCTGGCAATATGGATGAAAATCAGTGAGACAAACAGCATGGGTACCCCCAAGTCCATTACCAAGCCCTTTGGGTCTTGTATGGATATTAAGGGGAACCCCGCACCCAAATTAAAGAAGGAAAGGTGTGGGGCCCCCAGGCCCTATATACTCTGAATAGCAGTATACAGACGGTGCAAACAAGACAGGGACTGTAGGTTTGTTGTTAAGTAGAATCTGTTTGTAATTTTGAACTGGTACATTTTTAACGTGTTTAGCTCCAGCCAAAAAATCTATTTTAATAATTTTGGAAAACATAAGGAAGGGTTATCACCCCTGTAACATTTGTTTTGCTGTCTGTGCACCTCTTCAGAAGATTTCACCTCACTTTCTGTCCCAATGACAAATGTTTTTTGAATTTGGGGTTTTTAGTAAAACAAGGATTAGTGATAAAGCATCAGTGGAATGGAGAAAAGTTTTTCCCTTATCAACTCTTACAGGAGAGAATTTCCCTTCCTAGGGGTAGATTTAATCTCACTTCCTGTTGTCTCCTTCCGTTTGCAAGTAGGAGTCGTTTGTAAGTTGGATGTTTGAAAGTAGGGGCCTGCCCTATATACTCAGCAGAAATGTGGGCCTTAGGTGTTGTTGTGGCCACAACACTGTAAGCCCTCACAGGGCCCTGCTGTGAAATATTAGATCAAGAATTGTAATTACATGCCCCTGTTGAACAGCGGCAGAAAAATTGGGCCTTTGGTGGTGGTGCTGGTGCTGGTGCCACAACACTGTAAGTCCTCACAGATACTCATGGTGGGCGCAGAAATGGGCCCTGCTGTGAAATATTAGATCAGAAATTGTAATTACATGCCCCTGTTGAACAGGGGCAAAAAAATTGGGCCTTTGGTGGTGGTGGTGCTGGTGCCACAACACTGTAAGTCCTCACAGATACTCTTGGTGGGCGCAGAAACAGGCCCTGCTGTGAAATATTAGATCAAGAATTGTTATTACATGCCCCTGTTGAACAGGAGCAGAAAAATTGGGCCTTTGGTGGTTGTGGTGGTGCCACAACACTGGAACCCCTCACAGATGCTCTAGTTGGAGTGCAGGAACTAGATCTGCTGCAAAGAATTGCATCAAAAATTGTAATTACACGCCCCTGTTAAACAGGGGCTGAAAAATTGGGCCTTAGGCACTGGTGCTGGTGCCACAACACTGCACCCCCTCACAGATACTCTAGTTGGAGCACAGAAACTAGCCCTGCTGCACAGAATTGCATCAAAAATTGTAATTACACGCCAGTGTTAAACAGGGGCTGAAAAATTGGGCCTTAGGCACTGGTGCTGGTGCCACAACACTGCAACCCCTCACAAATATTCTAGGCGAAGAGCAGGAACTAGCCCTGCTGCAAAGAATTGCATGAAAAATTGTTAAACAGGGGCTGAAAAATTAGGCCTTAGGCACTGGTGGCGGGACTGGCGGCGCCCATGGTCTTACAAGCTATCATCATGATCATTGAGGAGGAAGAGGATAATTACTCAGTATAACAAGATAGTAACTCAGCATCAGCATAGGCAGTCTTTGAAGGGATCTGACATTTCAAAAAAATGTATTCGGTTACATCAGCATCAGGTGCTTGGTAGCTGGTGGTGATCCAAGACTGATTCATTTTTATGAACGTCAGTCGATCGACCGAGTCGGTGGACAGACACACCCTGTGATCGGTTACAAAGCCTCCAGCAGCACTGAATGTGCGTTCTGAAAGAACGCTGGATGCAGGACAGGCCAGTAGCTCAATTGCATACTGTGCAAGCTCTGGCCAGTGATCCATCCTCAAGACCCAGTAACCCAGAGGATTTGCGGTAGGAAAGTTGTCCAAGTCAGATCTTGCCCCTAGGTATTCCTGCACCATGTAAAACAGATGCTGGCGATGGTTGCTGAAACCAAACATACCTTGGGGCTGCGGACTAAAAAATTGTCTGAACGCATCGGTCAGATGGCCACCTTCTCCACCGCTCCTTCTTTGACTGACCGATGCCTCAGCAACACGTTGTCCAGAAACAGGAGTTTGTAACCTCCCAGTCTCTGGGAGCGCGTTGCACAGACCTTTCTGCAAGGCCTCCTGTAGATGTTTCATCTGCTGCTCCCTCTGCGATGGCAAGATAAGGTCCACAACCTTATCCTTGTAACGTGGATCAAGGAGCGTTGCCAGCCAGTATTGTTCCTTCTCCTTGATACCAAGAATACAAGGATCCTTCCACAGGCTTTGCAGGATAAGGGAGGCCATGCAGCGTAGGTTTGATGAGGCATTCGGCTCGGAGTCCTCTGGGTCACTAAGGACGACGTGATCCTCAACCACCTCCTCCCAGCCACGTACAAGTCCATGTGTTTCTTGGAACTGTAAATGATCCCTTAAAGACTGCTGCTGATGGTGAGTGCCAGGCTCCACCTCCATTCTGACACAATCCTCCTCCTCCTCCTCCTCATTCTCTTCCTGTGTGATCGGCAGGCACGCAGGAAAACTGTCTGGATAAAGGGGGCCTTGAGAGCTAAGGAAGTCCTCCTCTTCCTGCCTCTGTTCTGCCTCAAGTGCCCTGTCCATTTTTTCAAGCAGCGTGTGCTCCAACAGGTGGACAAGGGGGACAGTGTCACTGATGCATGCACTGTCACTGCTCACCATCCTTGTGGCCTCCTCAAATGGTGACAGGACAGTGCATGCATCCCTGATCATGGACCACTGGTGTGGGGAAAAAAAACAAGCTTCCCTGACCCTGTCCTGGTGCCATAGTCGCACAGGTACTCATTGATGGCCCTCTGCTGCATGTGCAGCCACTGCAGCATGGCCAACGTTGAGTTCCACCTGGTTGGCATGTCACAGATTAGGTGGTTCTTGGGCAGGTTAAATTCCTTTTGGAGGTCTGCCAACCGAGCACTGGCATTATATGACCAGCAGAAATGCACACAGACTTTCCTGGCCTGCCTCAGGACATCCTGTAAGCCCGGCTACCTGCCCAAGAACCATTGCACCACCAAGTTAAGGACGTGAGCCAATCAGGGCACATGGGTCAGTTATCCCTGTCAGAGGGCAGAGAGGAGGTTGATGCCATTGTCGCAAACCTCCATTCCTGCCTTAAGTTGGCATGGCATCAACCACCTCTGAACCTGCCCCTGCAGAGCTGACAGAGCCTCTGTGTGGCTCCTGTCCCCCAAGCACACCAGCTCAAGCACCGCATGGCATCTTTTGGCCTGTATACTTGCATAGCCCCTTGAACTACGGAGCACCGCTGGTTCCGAGGACAAAGCACAGGAAGAGGCCATGGAGGAAGAAGAAGAGGAGGGGGTGGAGGAGAGAGGCATGTCAGAATCATTAGTAGTGGCATTTTGGAGGCGTGGTGGCGAAACAACCTCCAACTCTACTGTACCTTGTCCTGCATCCTTCCCAGCTGCCAGCAGAGTCACCCAATGCGCGGTAAAACTTTGGTAACAACCCTGTCCATGCCTGCTGCCCATGAATCAGCGGTAATATGCACCTTACCACTGACTGCCCTGTCCAGCGAGACATGGAAATTGCCTTCCACATGCCGGTAGGGAGCCGGAATTGCCTTCCGTGAGAAAAAGTGGCATTTGGGTACCTGCCACTGAGGAACCGCACATTTCACAAACTCACTGAAGGGGGCAGAGTCTACCAACTGAAAAGGTAGCAGTTGAAGTGCTAGCAATTTTGCCAAGCTAGCATTTAACCGCTGGGCATGTGGATGGTTGGGAGCGAACTTCTTTCGGCGGTGCAGCAGCTGGGGCAGGGAAATTTGCCTGGTACAATCTGACGTCGGTGTACCGAAAGCAGATTGCCCACAAGTACTTGGCTGTGACACACCTAATTCTACACCTTCATTCCTCTCAGTGCAAGTCTCAGAGAGGACTGAAGGTATAGTGGGGTTGGAGATCTCAGCTGATGAGGAGCAAGGAGAGGTCCTCTTTGTTCTTTGGTGTGGGTCTTTTAGATACGCTTGCCAACAAGCTGCATGGCAGGTCAACATATGTCTGGTCAAGCATGTGGTTCCCAAGCGGGAGATGTTTTGGCCACGCGAGATACGCTTGAGACATATGTTGCAAATAGCAGCGGTTCGATCTGATGCACTCGTCTCAAAAAAGGCCCACACCAAAGAACTTTTGGAATAACTCGCAGAGACAGCAGCGCCCTGCTCATACGGAGCTTTGCGGTGTGATACAGTCAGTGTGCTGCCCTTAGGCTGGCCCCTGGAGGGCATCATGCCTCATTGGTGATGTGCCTCCTCCTCCTCTCTCCTATCAGGCACCCACGTTGAGTCAGTGACCTCATCATCCCCTCCCTCCTCATCACTAGAGCAAACCTGGCAGTATGCTGCAGCAGGGGGAGCATGACTGTCAGATTGCTGTCCTTCTTGGGCACCCCCTCTGTCCGTGCTCACGTTACTGCCTTCATCTAGCTCAGTATCATCATCAGAGCCTTCTAAACGCTGGGCATCCTCCTGGAGCATGTGCCCAACACTGTGGTCAAACAGTTCGAGGGAATCCTCAGGAGGACATGGTGGGGCTAAGGAAGGAGTCACTGATGCCATTGAGCCGAGGCAAGAGGCCGCGTTGGTAGCTGCTTTGCCACACAAAGCACCCTGAGCATGGGTGAGAGAGGATGAGGAGGATGAGGACAGCTTGGTCATCCACTCGACCAAGTCTTCCACATGCTGCGGCTCAACACAGCCAGCTGCCGAAAAAAAGGCCAAGCGTGTCCCACGGCCACATGCTGATGAGGATGCACCGTCTCCACGACCAGCACTGTTGCCTCTAGACACAAAGCCTGCTTGCCCTCTTTTATTGGCTTGTGACTGTCTACCTCTCCTTGTTGGCCTTCCAGACATACTAATGGCCTGCAGTGAGATGTAGCTGCACTAAGCTGGGATATATATATATATATATATATATATATATATATATATATATATATGCTGATACTGCAACTAGCAAAATCAACTGCCTGCCTGTAGTATGAGAACACCACCAATCTTCTACAGGTAGCTTTAGATGAACACTGTGCAGAGGTCGCACTACACTAACTTGTAGCTTTAGCTGAACACTGTGCAAAGGACGCACTACACCAACATTAAAATAATGTAGCTGCCTGCGGTAGTGATAGGATCAGGAAAACACCACCAACCTTCTACAGGTAGCTTTAGCTGAACACTGTGCAGAGGTCGCACTACACTAACTTGTAGCTTTAGCTGAACACTGTTCAGAGGACTCACTACACAAACTTGTAGCTTTAGCTGAACACTGTGCAGAGGTCGCACTACACTAACTTGTAGCTTTAGCTGAATACTGTGAGGAGGATGCACTACACTAACTTGTAGCTTTAGCTGAACACTGTGAGGAGGACGCACTACACTAACTTGTAGCTTTAGCTGAACACTGAGGAGGACGCACTACACTAACTTGTAGCTTTAGCTGAACACTGAGGAGGATGCACTGCAGTAACTTGTAGCTTTAGCTGAACACTGTGAGGAGGACGCACTACACTAACTTGTAGCTTTAGCTGAACACTGAGGAGGACGCACTACACTAACTTGTAGCTTTAGCTGAACACTGAGGAGGATGCACTGCACTAACTTGTAGCTTTAGCTGAACACTGTGAGGAGGACGCACTACACTAACTTGTAGCTTTAGCTGAACACTGTGAGGAGGACGCACTACACTAACTTGTAGCTTTAGCTGAACACTGTGAGGAGGACGCACTACACTAACTTGTAGCTTTAGCTGAACACTGTGCACTACACTAACTTGTAGCTTTAGATGAACACTGTTCAGAGGACGCACTACACTAACTTGTAGCTGTAGCCAAACACTGTTCAGAGGACGCACTACACTAACTTGTAGCTTTAGCTGAACACTGTGAGGAGGACGCACTACACTAACTTGTAGCTTTAACTGAACACTGTGCACTACACTGACTTGTAGCTTTAGATGAACACTGTTCAGAGTACGCACTACACTAACTTGTAGCTTTAGCTGAACACTGTTCAGAGTACGCACTACACTAACTTGTAGCTTTAGCTGAACACTGTGCACTACATTAACTTGTAACTCTAGCTGAACACTGTTCAGAGGACACACTACACTAACTTGTAGCTTTAGCTGAACACTGTACAGAGATTGCACTACACTAACTTGTAGCTTTAGCTGAACACTGTGAGGAGGACGCACTACACTAACTTGTAGCTTTAGCTGAACACTGTGAGGAGGACGCACTACACTAACTTGTAGCTTTAGCTGAACACTGTACAGAGATTGCACTACACTAACTTGTAGCTTTACCTGAACACTATTCAGAGGACGCACTACACTAACTTGTAGCTTTAGCTGAACACTGAGCAGAGGTCGCACTACACTAACTTGTAGCTTTAGCTGAACATTGTGAGGAGGACGCACTACACTAACTTGCAGCTTTAGCTGAACACTGTGAGGAGGACGCAGTACACTAACTTGTAGCTTTAGCTGAACACTGTGCAGAGGTCACACTAAACTAACTTGTAGCTTTAGCTGAACACTGTGAGGAGGACGCACTACACTAACTGTAAATAGTATAGCTGCCTGACTGTGGTACTAATAGGATCAGAAGAACACCAGCAATTTCCTTCAGGTAGCTGTAAATACTGTAACAACACAAGCCTGCCTGTCAGTAGGAAGATAATAACAGGAACAGATCTAGCTAAACTGAATACAGTGTGTATATATATATATATATATATATATATATATATATATATATATATATATACATATACACAACACCTGGGATGCATATACATACACAATACACTGTAAGTGCAGCTAACTCACTGACTGTCCTGCCTAATCTATCTAACTTAAATCAAATGACACTGTCTCTCTGTCTCTCAACGCCGGAACACACACTACACAGGGCCGCCATGCAGGCGGCCTTATATAGTGTGGGGTATGTACTAAACCCCCTGAGCCATAATTGGCCAAAGCCACCCTGGCTTTGGCCAATTACAGCTCTCTATACAGACGGTGCTGTGATTGGCCAAGCATGCGGGTAATAGTGCATGCTTGGCCAATCATCAGCCAGCAATGCACTGCGATGCTATAGTGAATTATGGACCGTGACGCGCCACACGAATTTGGCGCGAATGGCCCATATCGTTTGCAATTCATGGGTTCGACTCGAACACAAAGCTCATCCCTACTAAGGATACACCTTATCCATTTGTCTCCGAGAGTATAGGGTAAGGGATACATGGTTCCAGGGTATTGAGACCGATGCTGCTAGACTTCTCATCCAATAACCAGAACCACTGGAGCCTAGTGAGTGAGGCTAGGTGGGGGGGTTGTGGGGGTTCGCCCTGGGCACAGCATGATTCCTAATAGGGGTGTCCGGGGGGTCCCCTGGACCTCCTTTGCTGGGCCTATCACCCACGATAACATGTGCTTATGGTTTCTCTCAAGGGTAGGCTCTCACAGTGTATTGTCACCATGATTACTGACTTTACTTTAATGTATTCTGAATATTTTTGCTAATGTCGCACAGCATACAGTGTATGTTCCACTATTTGGTTAATATATTTTCATTCCTTCTTGTTGTCTTATGAAACTATAATAAAAACTTTTGAAAGTAAAAAAAAAAAAAAATTGAACTAAAGTTATGGCAAATTGTCTAGCATCGTTTATAGGCCTCTATGTCCACAAAGACCAGGTCGGTTTTATTCCTGGCAGACAGGGACCCGACCAAGTGAGAAGGGCGGTGGAACTTATTCCAGTTTTACAATCAAATTGGGTGGGCGGGCACAAAAAACAGGGAATGCTTTTATCGTTGGACCTTCAGAAGGCCTTCAATTCCATTTTCCTGGCCATATCTCTTTGTGGTACTAAGAAGATGGGGGTTTGGCCCGAACTCTTTAGGGGTCCTGGAGGCTCTATACTCGAAGCCTGAGGCCAAAGTTAGACTCCAGGGACTCTACTCTGAACCGATTGCGATAGCCAGGGGCACACGTCAAGGTCGCCCGTTGTCCCCCTGATATTCACCATGATGATTGAATCACTGGCAATTGCAATTAGAGGTCACCCGGACATCAAGGGTGTTCAGTGTGGCCAAACTTTGCATAAATGCACCTTATTTGCCGATGATCTTCTGCTTTTTGTAACCTCCTCAGCCTCCTCTCTCTCTGTGATCTGCAAGTTATTGAATGAGTTTGCAGCGGTTTCGGGCCTACATGTTAAAATGTCTAAGTCTCAAGCTCTTAAAGTGTCTTTTCCTAGCTCGCTGGTTTCCCTCCTACAGAACACTTATCAATTTGAATGGAGCGACACCTCCATTAAATATTTGGGGCTTAATATCACCATGAAAATAGAAAGGCTTTATCAAGCAAATTACCCCCCGATGTATCAGAAACTGGAGGCGGATCTCAGGAACTGGGAATCTTATGACATATCTTGGACAGGTAGAATTAACTCAGTCAAGATGACTCTATTACCCAGGTTGTTATATCCATTTCATTCCCTCCCTATCCAGATTAGGAGGAACCATCTGAAAGCTTTTCAGGGCAAAGTCACTAAAACTATTTGCAACAAGAAAGCTATTTGCAACAAGAAAGGACCTCGTCTTTCCCACCGCACTCGGCTGTCTCCCAGGGGCACACTGGTTTATTCCAAGGGTGAAGCAGTATGCTGAACTTTGCTATATGCTACTTATACGATTGAATAGTACCAAGACCTCTCCTCTATGGAATATGGACATATCTATACCTGATTATCTCAGTTGTTACTTTCACCTTTGGAAATTTGACGTACATCAGACCCTGCTAAAACTTTATATATAAAGTAAAATAATAAATTGTAAGCATTCCTTACCTTAGGAAACTTTCCAGCTGCTATGAATTTGTACATGAGGCTCATGTCTTAAAGATAGTGAGATTCGCTTTTGTCTCTATTTTGTTACAATTTTGAACCCTGTTTTGTGTCCTGAAGAAGCA
Organism: Lithobates clamitans; assembly: GCA_037952925.1. NCBI lineage: Eukaryota > Metazoa > Chordata > Amphibia > Anura > Ranidae > Lithobates > Lithobates clamitans. The sequence goes on along the minus strand of JBBGZY010000268.1, from coordinate 7,805,539 downwards.
TTACGGCGAAACGCGTAAACGCACAAGGGCTCATTGTACAAATTGTATCATTTGTCTATGGTTTTATCCTTTTTTTTTGATTGTTGTGTGAATATTATGATTTTTTTTTCAATAAATTATGTGATTATTATTTTCAATACTTCTCCATTGTTTCTATGCCTCTAAAGTCCAACTTTTTGGTTACCATGTAGTACTCCTTTTTCCTATTAGCTACAGTATTTACAGTTAGTGTAGTGCGTCCTCTGCACAGTGTGAATCTAAAGCAACATGAAGACAATTGCTGTTGTTCTTCTGATCCTATTAGTACTGCAGGCAGCTGCAGTATTTACAAGTTAGTGTAGTGCATCCTCTACACAGTGTGCACCTAAAGCCATCTGAAGAAAATTGGTGGTGTTCTTCTGATCCTATTAGTACCGCAGGCAGCTGCAGTATTTACAAGTAAGTGTAGTGTGTCCTCTGCACAGTGTGCATCTGCGGTAGTGAAAGGATCAGAAAAACACCACCAATCTTCAACAGGTAGCTTTAGCTGAACACTGTGCAGAGGTCACACTACACTAACTTGTAGCTTTAGCTGAGCACTGTGCAGAGGTCGCACTACACTAACTTGTAGCTTTAGCTGAGCATTGTGCAGAGGTCGCACTACACTAACTTGTAGCTTTAGCTGAACACTGTGCACTGTAAATACTGTAGCTGCCTGACTTTGGTACTAATAGGATCAGAAGAACACCAGCAATTTTCTTCAGGTAGCTGTAAATACTGTAAAAACACCTGCCTGCCTGTCAGTAGGAAGAGAATAACAGGAACGAATCTAGCTAAACTGAATACAGTGTATATATATATATATATATATATATATATATATATATATATATATATATATATATATATATACACACAACACCTAGGATGTATATATATACACAATACACTGTAAGTGCAGCTAACTGACTTGCCTGCCTACTCTATCTAACTTAAATCAAATGACACTGTGGGGGTGATTTATTATAGAGCTGTGGCGCTAATTAGCGCTAATTTGCGGGAATTTAGCACGAATTAGTGCTAATTCGTACTAAAATGGTATTCACTATAGCGCTGGTGAGAAAATACTCCCAAAATAGAATTTACTATAGTTCCCTGAAACAAAATAGCGCCCAAACCCTTACTCTGCTAAAACCTGGAGTAGTGCACATGGAAATAATGTTTAGAGCATGATATAATTGCCTAAATGGTACTGAAATATGCGGTATATTATTTAAAGATAATCTGCTTTTAAATTGTGTGAAAAAGTAATTTCTACTCTGAAATATCTTTAAAAGTCTAATGCCCCGTACACACGGTCGGATTTTCCGATGGAAAATGTCCGATCGGAGTGTGTTGTCAGAAATTCCGACCGTGTGGGCTCCATCGGACATTTTCCATCGGATTTTCTGACACACAAAGTTTGAGAGCAGGATATAAAATTTTCCGACAACAAAATCCGTTGTCGGAAATTCCGATCGTGTGTACACAAATCCGACGGACAAAGTGCCACGCATGCTCAGAATAAATAAAGAGATGAAAGCTATTGGCCACTGCCCCATTTATAGTCCCGACGTACGTGTTTTACGTCACCGCGTTCAGAATGATCGGATTTTCTGACAACTTTGTGTGACCGTGTGTATGCAAGACAAGTTTGAGCCAACATCCGTCGGAAAAAATAATACGATTTTGTTGTCAGAATGTTCGAAAAGAGCCTCAGACCCAGAGGACTTAGTGAGCGGTTGGAACAAGAAGGACATAAGGAGAACAGAAGAAGAAAACATAAAGGGTTGGAAGGACATTGAAAGATAAAGGTAAAGGGAAGGGGAAAAAGAGAAAGAGAAAAGGAGAGCTGCCAAGAGTAACTATCAGGGTAAGCTGCAAAGCGGAAATTTTTGGCACAAAGTTCTATTATGCTATTGGTATAATACTGCCTGATTAGGCAAGGTCAATATAAGGTCAATATAAGGTCAATATAAAGGAATACCAAATGAATGCGGACTGTAAAACCATAGAATAAGGCTGCCTAAATGTGGTTTTGGTTGTTGAATAACGAATGGAGGGATGTCCATGTTGATGCACCATACTCTCTGCCGGCAATAGCCGGTAATAGCAACTGTAAGCAACCAAAGGCATAAGGAGTATAAACAGTATTTCCTAAACAATACCTGGCTGGTATCAGGCGTGGAGGAGTAACCGGGACTGGGTAAAGGGAACTTTTCTTTCTTTTTTCTGTTTTTTTTTTTTTTTTGTTGGTTACACCGCTCCCTACGTAAGTCCATGCAAACACCCGCCAAGCGCAACTGATGACAGGTCATAGACATATACTTTCTTAATTCTCTAAATTACCCATAGAGGAGCAGCACCCCTACACCCCTACTCCTGCACGGTTTAGCTTCAAGTCGTCCCTTGAAGTATATCTGCACCGCATCAATATACTAGAATACCCAGGGGGAAGGAAGGGAAAGAGGGAAGAAGGGGAAGGGAAAGGAAAAAGAGACAATAAAAAGAAAAAAAAAAAAAAAAAAACACTTACGGGGTACAGGGAATTAAAGAGGTGTGGAGATACTGAATGCTTCCGGTACACAACCCCAACGATAAAAGAAAACTCAACCGCGCAAACTTACATCCATAAACATACCTGGTAATACCAACTCCTTGATTAATAGCACGGAACAAAAAGATAGGAATGAGAGGTAAATCAACAACAAAAGGAATGTCCGCCAACCCACCCAGAACAAGCGCAAGCCCGGGAACTATCAGGAAGTACATGGTACAGGATAATAATAGAGAAAGCCCAGGTAAACAAACAGGAGCTAAAAGTAAAGCCCCGGAGAGCTTGCCAAAGATGGGTACTAGAAGACAAATAGCAGAACTAGAGATCCATGCAGCAAATGATGAGGCTCAGGACACAGAAATAGAAGACCCCAGAGAAAAACAACTACCAAACAAAAGTGAAATGGCGGAGATGTTCGCAAGGCTAGAAACCGCCATAAATGGAAAAATCGACTCCCTACGAGAAGACATGAACCAAACACTAAAAAGGGTGGAAGAGGTAGAAACAAGGTTAGATCAACATGGAGTAGTGCTGGAAGATGTCAAAAAACAGATAGAAGAGGTCACAAAAGCACAGAGAAATATTCTGTATAGACTGGAAGATCAGGAGAACAGGAGCAGAAGAAGGAACCTGCGAATAAGAGGTCTACCTGAGGTCCAGGGAGAACAAGAAGATCTTCAAGGAAAAATGGACGTAATTTTCGGGGGAATGCTCACTTCACTAAATACAAACGGTAAAATAAAATTTGACAGAGTGCATAGGATCCGCAAGCCCCCAGAGATCAAGGGGGATGTCCCAAGAGATGTGATAGCGAGATTTCACAACTTTCAAGACAAAGAACGAGTGAAGACGTGCATAAAAAAAAATCAAGCGGTGCGATATGGAGAGACGAATCTACAAATCTTTGCGGACCTGGCGACGGAGACGCTGACCAGGAGAAGAGTGTTGAAACCATTGCTGGCTCAGCTCTCAGCGCATGGGGTTAAGTACTCTTGGGGCTTCCCAGCCTGTTTGAACGGGTTTAAGGATGGCCGTACGGCAACTCTGAGATTCCCTGAAGAAACTCAAAAATTTTGTGATCGCTTGGGGATCCCCTTAGTCGAAGTCCCAGGATGGTGGGAAAGAACAAGAAACCGAGACCCCATTAATGAACAACAGGCCTGGCTGCCTGTCCTCAAAGTAAAACTGAAGTAACCAGTGACAACCAGACCTAACGTATGGTCACGTGGGGGGGTGCTGGTGGGGGGGGGCAGGGGGGGTGCTGGTGGGGGGGGGCAGGGGGGGTGGGAGATAGGGCCGACAAGGGCCACCCCCCAAATTAGGGGGGTACACGGGATCTGGGAATGCCTAATCCGAGCTTCACCTCAAGGGGCCTAACCAGTGGGCCAGGAGGGGAGGTGGGGCTCATGGTTGTGCAGGTCAACGGGAGACCAGATTGCCCCAACAGAGGGGAGGGGGCGGGTGGGGTGGGTGGGGGCGGAGGGAGGCTCTGGGGGGAGGGGAGGGTGGGGGGAGAGAGGGAGGAGATGGCGGGGTGTTGGGAAGAAGGAGGGATAGGAAATCTACCATTAAGAATAGGAAAGAGTAAGGATATGGCCCTCGGTCCCATAATGTGGTGCGCCCAAACATAACAAAAGAGGCCCTTAAGATTATTTCTTACAATGTACGTGGTATAAATGCTCCCAGGAAAAGAGCGAATATTGTGTGCGAGCTGAGGTCCCTGGCGGCGGACGTGGTCCTACTTCAGGAAACGCATTTTGCAACAATAAATAAGAATAAGATAAGCTCAATAGATTTCCCCACATGGTATTATGGCGATTCCCCTCTTAGTCGAGCAAAAGGAGTAGCCATAGGGTTTGCCAGAGGTGTAAAATTTGAGCTAGACGAGAGACTAGTGGACCCCGATGGGCGATACCTGTTCTTAAAAGGAAAACTAAATGGAGTAGAGTGTACCCTGGCAAACATTTATGGCCCAAATAAGAACTCCATCGGATACCTTCTTAGGAGGTTAACTGACCTAATGGAATTTAAGAAGGGGGGCCTCATAATAGGGGGCGATTTTAATTTTAATTTAAGGAGGACAGTACGACGAGTGCACAGGGAACTGGGATGAGATGGAGGAATAAGCTAAAACAGAAACTGCACCAATATCAACTGGTGGACGTATGGAGGTCACAACATCCTAAAACAAGAGACTTCACGTACCATTCCCATGTCCACTCGTCGTACTCTAGACTTGATTATTTTTTAATAGAGCACAGGTGGCTAGAGGCGGCTAACAATACAAATATTGGCATAACAACGTTTTCTGACCATGCGCCGGTAACGTTACAACTAAAGTTAGGAGAGGCAAATATAAGGAACAAGAGCTGGAGATTAAATGAGGAACTCTTACACGATAAAACAATAGAAGCACGAATGAAAAAAGAATTAGAGGCCTATTTTAAAGAAAACAATACAGAAGGGGTATCCAAAATGACAGTGTGGGAGGCGCATAAGGCCTATATAAGAGGCATCATGATAAAAGAGGAGGCGGAGATAAGAAGATCCACCAGAGAGAAGAGTAGGACCTTGAGGAAAGAAATTTACACACTAGAACAGCTGCATAAGAACAAGAACGACAACGAAACTTTGTTAAAACTCAGCAGAAAAAGGGAGGAGATGAGAGAACTAATAGAGCAAGAAACGAGAATGATGTATAACAAAGTAAAGAAAGAAAGGTATCTATATGGGAATAAACCGGGGAAACACCTAGCGCAGGTTTTAGCAAAAAAAAAATCAGCCAACTACATAGATAAAATACAAACAGGTAATGGGGAATTCGCATATAAATCGGCGGAAATCGCCAAGGTGTTTAAGGACTACTATGCGAGTTTATACGATATATGTACCAAAAATGAGAGCAAACAGAAAAGGGCTAAAATAAAAACATACCTGAGAGAGAGCGGCCTAAAGAAAATCACAGAGGAACAAATCTGCCAGCTAGAAACACCCATCACGGAAGAAGAAATAACAAAAACCATAAGAGAAACCCCGATGGGGAAAAGCCCAGGGCCCGATGGTCTGACAATTCTCTATTATAGAAAGTTTGAAGACATCCTGATCCCAAAAATGTGCTACCTCATGAACAGGTTCGGGGATAAAGAGGAAATACGCCAAGAAGCCTTAGAAGCCACTATTATTGTTATCCCTAAGGATGGGAAAGATGGAACGCTTTGTTCAAGTTATAGACCGATCTCCCTCCTTAACTTAGACACCAAAATTTACGCCAAAATCCTTGCGGATAGGCTGAAAAAAGCTATGCAAAAAGTAATACACCCAGACCAAGTCGGCTTCATTACAGGGAGGGAAGGGAAAGATAATGGTATCAGGACTTTGCTAACAATACAGGAGATGAAAGGGAAGGGGGCCCCAGGTCTACTCCTGTCGATAGATGCTGAGAAAGCATTCGACAGGGTAGACTGGGGCCTCATGCAAGCTACATGGGAAGAAATAGGATTAGGTGAGAAAATGATAAAACAAATAAAGGCCCTTTACACTAGACCTACAGCGAGGGTCAGGGTAAATGGGACAGTGTCGGACCCATTCGAAATGTTCAACGGAACAAGACAGGGGTGCCCACTGTCCCCCCTGTTATTCGTGTTGGCACTGGAACCACTCCTGGCCAGGATAAGACAGAATCCGGACATAGGGGGGGTAAAAGTGGGGGAGGAAACTCACAAACTAGCCGCGTACGCGGATGATATCCTGTTCTACGTAACCAGCCCAAAGATATCCCTCCCAAATATAATGAAAACGCTAAAAGAGTACGGGGAGATCTCGAACTTTAAACTAAACCCAGCGAAATCTGAAATCCTTACGTTTAATATCCCAAAGAGAGAGGAACTTACACTTCAAAAGAATTTCCCTTTTGTCTGGGGTAAAAAAGAAATAAACTATTTAGGGGTGAAGCTGACCAAAACCAACGAAAATTTATATCAAACAAACTTTCTCCCACTACTAGATGAGACCAGAACTGAATTAAATAGAATAACAACAGGAAACATCTCGTGGGGGGGTAGAATAAATATCATCAAAATGATTCACCTCCCCAAAATCATATATAAAATGCAGATGTTACCGATCCCACTCCCAGACACCTTTTTCAAAACAATTCAAAAGCTTTTCACAAATTTTATCTGGAAAAGGAAAAAAGCAAGAATAAGTATGGCACAGTTAACTAAAGACAGAGTAAGAGGGGGTTGGGGTGCACCGGATATTAGAAATTACTACAACGCGGTGATACTGTCACGGGCAGTAGAATGGGTCAAAGAAAACACAGAAAAGAGGTGGGTGAAGATGGAGGGCACAATAAGCACTGCTAACTTAGGCAAAATAATCTGGATTCCTCCACAGTATAGAAAATTAGACAAAAGCACAAACATCATCACTAGACACGCACTAAAAATTTGGGACCACATCCACAAACAGGAAAAATGGGAATTCAACTCACCACTAATACCTTTAACAAACACAGAATACTTTATACCGGGAATTGAAGCCTTATTTGGAAAATGGATAACAATAGAAAACGCACAATTGAAAGATATTATGGACCAAGGTAACATTCGCACGTATCACGAATTAAAGAGTAAAAGGGAGTGGAGATTGATGGATGAATGGCAGTATAACCAACTAAAACACTTTACAGAATATCTGCCCCAGCCAATAAGATCGGAAGCAAACTTGCTTCCCCTAGAAAAAATCTGTGAGGACAAGGGAAAAAAGAGGGTGATCTCAAAAATATATAGTATACTTATAGAAAGGTCTGGTCCAGACATTCCACCCCATATCACTAAGTGGGAAAACGAACTAGGAACTAGCCTGAAGAAGGAAGAGATTAGCCAAATTTTGCGTAGGGTACATACTACCACGGTAAACAGTAACATGAGGGAGACGAATTATAAATGCTTGATGAGATGGCATATCACCCCCGACAAAGCGCATAAGATACAAAAAGAAAAGTCACAATACTGTTGGCGAGGGTGCAATGAGATCGGGACGACTGCCCATGTGTGGTGGCAATGCCCGGAAGCTAGAAGGTACTGGGAGGAAATTAGGCAAATAATAGGAGAAATAACTAACTTAAGGCTCCCAGACGACCCATGGAGTTGCTTGTTTCACGGGACAAATATCCCGAACAAACAATATTTGAAAAGTCTATTGCCGCCAATGTTAAACGCAGCTAAAAGTCTTATCCCCAGACACTGGAAGAAACCCACGAGACCCACAATGAGGAGTTGGTGCAATAAAGTCAATGAGATCCAAAACTTAGAGTACTTGAGGTATAGTGACGGGGAAGGCTTGGACGCTTATGGGGAAAAATGGCAAGAATGGGATAAATTTAAACAAACGTTGAGATACGCGGAAGTTATGGGAGCTTAGGGAGCAGTAGATCGTAGGCACCAGGGAAAAGGAGAACTAGAGGACAATCCAACCAGAAGATAGAGGAGTAACCGTGAGAAAGGCTCAGTAAAGCTACTGGTAGATGGGGGGGTGAGTTTGGGGGGAGAAGGGTGGGAGGGCTATGCGGTAAGGTGAATCGGGGAAAATGAAGATGCGAATGGATGTCATAGAGAGGTATACAGAAAGGGGAAAGGGAAGACTGCAAAAAAAAAAAATAAATAAATAAATAAAAAAAAAAAAAAAAAAAAAACAAAAAAAAGCTACTATGATGTAATCGTGAGGGAAATATATGAATGAAAAAGCTGACTAAAGTACCTCAAAACGACAAAACTGAAGTAGCAAAAACAAAAAGGAAAAAAAAAAAAAAAAAAAAAAAAAAAAAAAAAAAGAATGTTCGAACAAAGTCCGACCGTGTGTACGGGGCATAAGAAGTGAAAAATTCCCCATTTTGGACAACTAGGTGCCAAAACAACTGAGCATGCTCAGACCTGAAAATAGCTCTCATTTTAACTCAAGTGTCTTTTTTACCCGGCGCGATAGTAAATACCAAAATGAGAGCTAATTAGAGAGTATTTTTTGGAAGTGAAAATCTGCTCTATTCTAGTCCAATGCAAGTTTCAGCCATTGATTCTAATGGAATAATTGTAACTTTCACAAAAAAACCTTTTAATGTTGAGATGAAATGTATCTTTCTCTGAAATAAATTTTCCTTTGCAACATTGTTGCTATTACATAAAATATTTAGTTTTTAAGAATGCTAGAATGTGGAATATTTTGATGTTTTGGTAAAATAAATTTTTTTCTGTCACTTTCACCTGTTACTCTCCATCTCACAACAATCTTTACCCAAACTCACACAGGTGTCTTTACAAACCACAAACAATACCATTGCTGATGCAAATTTAAAATGAATCACAATTTTTTGTGCTTTTTATTATTTCCAAATATTCATAATTTGAGCCCAAAAATGTGATATGTGTACCATCAGAAATCAAAATGTAATTCCCAAAAAATTGAGGGTAATATTCCACTCCCACCCACAAAAAACACCAAATATCACAGAATAAATCAAGAAGAATAACTCTTGAGTAATGTAATTCCATCACCTGTATGTCCAAAGAAATGCAGTATTTATGTGTATTTATGTGTAGTTATGTGTAGGAGGTTCTCACACATGGCAGCTCCGTGGCTTAGAGGTTAGAACATCTGCTTAGTATCCCTGAGCATCTGGGTTCAAATCGCAAATATGCTGCTTCATGTAGAGAAGTTATCTCATCTCCCAGGTCCTATAACTATGTCTAAATGTAGTATTTATGTGTAGGAGGGTTTCACCACCATTGTATATCTGTCAGGTGAGTACTTACCAAGGCCAAGATGTCGAGAATGGTCCGCCCTTGCAACTACGTGCACCCTGTCCCCTGGAGTTGATACAGGGAATGAGTGGCGCTAAGGAGCACGGGCCACCAGCAGGTATGGAATCCTAGTGGAAACCTGCAGAGCCGGGTTTGGGGATGCAGGAGTCCTGAAACTGATGGAAATCCCGATGCTGGGTGGAGCAGACAAACTGTAAGCAAGCAGAGGGTCAAACACAAGCAATAGGAAAGACAGGTCCAAATAGACAGGCCGGGGGTCAAACACTGGTGGCAAGCAGAGAAAGTCCGTAAAACAGGCCCGGGGGTCAAACACTGGTGGCAAGCAGAGGAAGTCCGTTAAACAGGTCGAGGGTCAATCCAGGAGAGAAGCAACGTGGTCACAACAGGAGATCAGGTAAGCTTTAAACAGGAAACAGGAAACAACAGGAGCTGAAGACAAACCAGCAACCTGTCTGGGAGCTGGAGCTGATTTAAATAGCCCCGCCAGAGTGTCACGGTGGGCGTGCATCAGTTACCGCACGCACCCGTGTGCTCATGCGCGTGCACCGCTCTATCGGACCGCGCATGCGCATGTGCCGAATCGCCAATCCACCGTGCACATGCCCAGGGACATGGTGAATGTGGCTGGAGAAGACCCTTCTCTGGCAATGCCCCCCCCCAAGGGGTGAACTCTGGACGCCCAAACTGGACATCAATTCAGGATGTTCCCGATGAAAGGCTTGAATTAAACGTAGGGCATGGAGATTCCTAGCAGGCTCCCAGGAATTGTCCTCGGGAGGGTATCCCTTCCACTGAATTAGATATTGGAGCAGTCTGCCCCTCTTCCTGCAACTCAAGGCAGACTCCACTTCGAATTCGTTCTCCCCATCCACTTCAACTGGTGGAGGAGGAAGTTCCTTTCTCCCAGGGAAAGGGCTGGCCACCACAAGCTTAAGCAGGGATGCATGGAAAACTGGGTGTATCCTATAAGAGGTTGGTAATGCCAGCTCAAATGCCACAGGGTTGACCATCTTCTTGATTTTAAAAGGCCCGATGAATTTGGGCCCCAGTTTCTGTGAGGGCAGAGGTAATCTGAGATTTGTGGTTGCCAACCAAACTTTCTCACCCACTTTGAAGATTGGATTTTCCTTCTTTCCTCGATCTTACTGTTTTTTATAACTGTCCTGAGCTTTCCGTAGAGTGTCTTGGATCCTTTGGAAGTTAGATTGGATGGAGCCTATCCGGTCCTGTATGGCAGGAACAGTCATTTCAGAGAGGATGTTAGGAAGGAAGGGAGGATGGAATCCAAAGTTTGCCCAGAAGGGTGTTTGGTTTGTTGAGGAGTGAACGGAGTTGTTATAGGCAAACTCAGCATATGGTAGGAGAGTCGCCCAATCATCCTGAGAACCAGAACAAAAACATTGGAAGTACTGCTCCACGGTTTGATTTGTTCTCTCCATCTGGCCGTTGCTCTGAGGATGGTATGCAGAGGAGAGGCACATTTTAATTCCCAGGGTCTTGCAGAGCTCCTTCCAAAACTTGGAGGTAAATTGAACACCCCTGTTTGAGACGATGCTCTTGGGCACACTATGAAGTCTGATTATTTCCTTTAGGAAGATATTAGCTGTATCATAAGCAGAGGGGGTGCCCACCATGGGTAGGAAATGCACCATCTTGGAGAGGCGATCAACAACGACCAAGATGGTGATAAACCCCGCCGAAGCAGGTAGATCCACAATAAAGTTCATTGACACTTCCACCTATGGTCGTTCCGGAATGGGCAAGGGTTTGAGTAGACCCCAAGATTTAGTGTTTAGACCCTTATTGCGTTGGCAAAGTAAACAAGAAGAGACATAGTCCTTACAATCCCGTCTCCACCCTGGCCACCAGAAAGAATGGGAGATCAATTTAGTAGTCTTCCTTGTTCCGAAATGGCCTGCAAATCTGTGATCATGGAGGGTTTTGAGGGCTAGGGGCCTTACATCCTGTGGAACAAAAATTTTCTCTTTGGCCCAGAGCAGCTCATCATGTTTCTTTAAAGCATGTATTTCTGGACTGGAAAAGCGGCTAGACGAGGATTTGATGGAAGTCATTAGATCAGATTGTGACACGTACCTTGTATGTGAGCCTGACGTGCAGAGGGAGACCTCTCCTACAGCCCTGGTTCCCAGATCACTGGAGTTGAGGACAGTGACCGTAGGAGCACAGTGGGGTATGAGTGCCTGGTGGATTCTCTGGAACTGGAGATGATGTCCACTGGGAGAAACTGGAACTGACTGGAGTGCCGGGTGCAGGTAAGCTGGATACAAGTCAGCAGGTAAGCCGGATGCAGGTCAGCAGGATGCAGGTGAGCTGGATGCAGGTCAGCAGGATGCAGGTCAGCAGGCTGCAGGTGAGCTGGATGCAGGTAAGCTGGATGCAGGTCAGCAGGCTGCAGGTAAGCTGGATGCAGGTCAGCAGGATGCAGGTCAGCTGGATGCAGGTCAGCAGGGTGCAGGTGAGCTGGATGCAGGTCAGCAGGCAAGCTGGATGCAGGTCAGCAGAATGCAGGTAAGCTGGATGCAGGTCAGCAAGCTGCACACAGCAGGCAGAAGCAAGGTCAGACAAGCCGGGTCATACACAGTGGATCAGTTCAACAGATTCGGCAGGCAAGGAATAGTCAAGTTCGGGCTGGTTTCTGGTAACAGGAGATCAGACAGGCAGGTAAACAGAATCAGAGTCAGGGAAAGCCAAGGTTCAGGATTGGAGACAGCAGCGTGGTCAGAGAGCCAGGTCAGGTGATCGGATGCTGATTACAGGAACAGGTCACAGGTGAAGCTGCAGATCAAACAGCAAGTGCTGAATTGTGGAAGCCCCTCTTAAAGGCCTCTGGGCGCCAAAGCCGAATTACTGTGCGTGCGATCTCTGCGATCGGCACATGCGCATTGGCGCACGTCTGTTCGTGGGGATGCGCCTGAGCCCTGTTGCAGGTCTGGAAGTAGTATGTCCATGACATTGCCCCCCCCTTAAGGGCAACCTCCGGGTGCCCAAAAGAGCTCTTTTCTGAGGATGTCTGCGGAAAAAGGCCTGGATCAGTTCTTGGGCATGCACATTTTGCTTAGGTTCCCATGAGTTCTCCTCTGGTCCATAGCCCTTCCATTTGATTAAAAATTTAAGTTGGTTACCTCTTCTCCTGCAGTCTACGACAGCCTCCACCTCATACTCCTCGTCCTTATTAATAATAACGGGTCCGGGTGGCCCCGTTCCTCTGTCCGGGAAAGGGTCAGGTACTGTGGGTTTAAGCAGAGACACGTGAAACACCGGGTGCACTTTGAGCGACTCAGGCAGGGTAAGTTCATAGGAGACCTCATTCAATTTCCTTTTAACTGGGAAAGGGCCAATGAATCTGGGTGCCAGCTTCTTTGAAGGGCAAGCCATCTTGAGGTTGGTGGTAGATAACCACACCTGATCACCTGGTTAGAGACGTAATTCACCTCTTCTCTTCCTGTCATAAAGCCTCTTGTTGGTTGCCTGCACCTTGGCCATAGCTTCTTGCAACAACTTGTTGTTGCGACCCAGGAACTCAACAGTGCTTTGTACTGCTGGAACAGGAGATTCTGGAATAATGTTTGGCAGGAAGACAGGATGGAACCCATAGTTCGCAAAGAACGGTGACTGACCTGTGGCTGAATGGCTGGCATTGTTGAAAGCAAATTCCGCTAAAGGCAACAGTGCTACCCAATCATCTTGGACAAATGAGGTAAAGCAACGGATGTACTGTTCCAGGGTTTGGTTCATCCTTTCAGTTTGTCCGTTAGTCTGGGGGTGGAAAGCAGATGACATGGAAAGTTCAATTTTCAGAATTTGGCATAGTGACCTCCAGAAGCGGGAGGTGAACTGGACTCCCCTGTCAGATACAATGTTGGTTGGTACCCCGTGCAGCCTTACGATCTCCCCGATGAACACCCGGGCGGTTTCCAAAGCAGACGGCGTACTCTTTAAGGGTATGAAGTGGGCCATCTTAGACAGACGGTCAACCACTACAAAGATAGCTGTATGTCCTTCAGAAGGGGGTAGTTCCACTACAAAGTCCATCGCAATCATGCTCCAGGGTCTGTCAGGAATTGGTAGTGGTCTGAGGAGGCCCCAGGACTTGGTCCTGGCAGACTTGCTTTGGGTACAGATGACACATGACTTAACATAGTCCTTGCAATCTTCCTCAAGCTTCGGCCACCAAAACATGCGCTGGATTAGTTCACGAGTCTTGTGAACCCCAAAATGTCCGGCCAGCGGGTGGTCGTGACACAGGCTCAACACTTCTGTCCGGCAACTTTCTGGCACAAAAATTTTGCTGTCCTTCCAAAGCATCCCATCCCTGGGTATCAAGATTGATCCTGGAGGACCGGACACCCCCTCTGAGGCTTGTTTTAGACCGGACATCAGGTCTGTCTGGAAAAGCAGAAAGTTGCCCTCAGATAAGATGGTGTCCGGAACTGAAGTTTCTTTGGGGTCATCGTACATCCTAGAGAGAGCGTCAGGCTTGATGTTCTTTGATCCTGGCCGGTAGGTGATGTGAAATGAAAATCTGGAAAAGAATAACGCCCATCGTGCCTGACGCGGCTTCAAACGTTTGGCAGTTCGTAAATATTCCAGATTTTTATGATCCGTGTAAATAAGTATGGGATGTGCCGCTCCCTCTAGCAGGTATCGCCATTCTTCGAGTGCGGCTTTAATGGCCAAAAGTTCACGGTCCCCCACATCGTAATTCTTCTCTGCAGGCGAAAGCTTCCGAGAGAAGAATGCTATGGGGTGCATGAGATCCTTGAGTCCTTGGCGCTGAGAAATAACTGCCCCCACAGCTGTTTCTGAGGCATCAACCTCGAGTAGGTAAGGAAGAGAGGGATCCGGATGGCTCAAGATGGGGGCAGAGGTAAAGAGTCCCTTTAGGGTAGAGAAGGCAGCTTGAGCCTGGGGATTCCACTGGAATCGGACGTTTTGTCTTGTTAGCTGGGTGATCGAAGAGATAATTGCAGAAAATCCTTTGATGAACCTTCTGTAAAAATTGGCGAAGCCAAGAAAACGTTGCACCCCCTTTTTATCTGAGGGTGCAGGCCAGTCCAGAACAGCTGTGACTTTTTGTGGGTCCATCTTGAACCCTTCTATGGAAATTACCAGGCCCAGAAATTGGATACTCTGCCGCTCAAATTCGCATTTTTCTGGTTTGGCGTATAAGCCATGCTGACGGAGTCGGCAGAGTACCATCTTGACGTGTTTCCGGTGCTGATCCAAGGATGAGGAAAAGATCAGGATATCGTCTAAGTAGGCTATGACGAAAATGTCCAGATAATCTCTGAAGATATCATTTATCAGGTGCTGGAAGGTAGCAGGGGCATTACACAGGCTGAAGGGCATCACCAGATATTCATAATGGCCAAACCTGGTACGGAAGGCCGTTTTCCACTCGTCCCCTGCACGAATGCGAACCAAATTGTAGGCCCCACGAAGATCAAGTTTGGTGAACACAACAGTAGTTCTTAATCTTTGAAAAAGCTCAGGTACCAGGGGTAAGGGGTAACGGTTCTTGACCGTGACCTTGTTCAGCTCCCGGTAGTCCACACAGGGACGCAATGAGTGGTCCTTCTTCTCCACAAAAAACATCCCTGCCCCAGCTGGAGAGGTGGATGGCCGGATGAACCCCCTCTTAAGGTTTTCGTCAACATATTCCTTTAAAACCTCCAACTCCCGCTCAGACAGAGGTAAAATTCGCCCAAAGGGGATTTCAGCTCCGGGCAGTAACTCAATCGGGCAATCGTAGGAACGATGAGGAGGAAGTGTCTCTGCCCCTTGTTTACTAAAAACGTCTAAGAACTCGTGATACTGTTCAGGTACTGCTGAGCGTAATTCTGAGTCAGCTTCCAGGCACAGCAAAGGACCAGATATCTTGGAAGGTAAGGGCAGACAATGTTCTTGACAGTAGAGGGACTGAAACCTGATTTCTCCGGAGCCCCAGTCAATTTGCGGGTTGTGGTCTACCGAGCCTGAAGCCACGGTAGACCCAAGATGATCGGGAACAGAGGGGAAGCAATAGCATCAAACTTAAGCAGTTCCTTGTGGTTCGAGACAGTAATTACAGGCAGTGGGGGAGTCTCTTGAGTCACCTGGCCAGATTTAATACGGGATCCATCTGCCAAGAAAACAGAAAGTCCTTGAGCCCTGTGCTGGAGTGGAATGCATTGTTGGTTGGCAAAGTTCAAATCAATAAAACAACTGCATGCACCAGAGTCTATTATTGCAGTAATAGACACAGTCTTTCCAGAAAACTGAAGGGTGATGGGAATAGCCAGGTGAGTAGAGAGAGCTGGGTGTCTGTGTGGTGGGATGGATGAAGATCTACGGTACTTGGCAGGACATGAATGTACATAATGGCCTGGTCCCCCACAGTACAAGCACAGGTTGAGCTGTTGCCGGCGTAGACGTTCCTCGGCAGACAATGCGGGTCTCATTAGTCCGACCTGCCCAGATTTCTGAAAGTCCGGTTTTAGTTTGGTTGGTGCAGGATTAACTGGGACCGGTCTAAGGGGAACAGGACGAGAGGTCGTAGGCACTTGGGGTAACATCCAAGTTGGTTGAGTCTGCTGGGTCACCCTCTCCATCCTGCGTTCCCGAAGACGACGGTCTATCTGAATAGTTAGGGTCATCAAGGATTCCAGGGAATTTGGTACACCGACCCGAGCCAGTTCATCCTTTAGTCCTTCTGACAAGCCTAGGCGAAACTGGTGCCGTAAAGCTGCATGGTTCCACTGGGTATCCGCGCTCCAGCGTCTAAAGTCCATTATATAATCTTCGACCACTCTGCGACCCTGCTGGAGCGTGCTAAGAGCAGCTTCGGCAGTGGAAGTTCGTTGGGGGTCATCATATAAGAGTGACATTGCGTCAAAGAAGGATGACAAAGAGTCCAGAGAAACATGGTGTTCTTCCAGCAGGTGATGAGCCCAGGCTTGTGGATCTCCCAACAGAAGTGAGACAACAAACCCCACCTTGGTGTTTTCCCGCGAAAAGGTTAAGGGTAGTAAGGAAAAGTACAGCTCACATGCATTACGGAAAGTCCGAAACTTGCTTCGATCCCCAGAAAACTTCTCCGGAATTGGGACCCTGGGTTCTGGAGATAACATCATTACAGGGAGTGCGGGGGAAGCCTCTGATGACAACCCACTGGAAGAAGGGTTTGTAATACTCGTCCGGGACTGCACTTGTCTCACCAGGTGTTCATAGCTGTCCTGAAGCGATTTTACCTCTTGAGTGAGGACGGAGAGTAATTGGCAGATTTCATCAGTAGCAGAGGTCCCTCTTGCAGGCTCAGGCATGGCTGTTTGATACTGACACGTACCTTGTATGTGAGCCTGACGTGCAGAGGGAGACCTCTCGTACAGCCCTGGTTCCCAGATCACTGGAGATGAGGACAGTGACCGTAGGAGCACAGTGGGGTATGAGTGCCTGGTGGATTCTCTGGAACTGGAGATGATGTCCACTGGGAGACACTGGAACTGACTGGAGTGCCGGGTGCAGGTAAGCTGGATACAAGTCAGCAGGTAAGCCGGATGCAGGTCAGCAGGATGCAGGTGAGCTGGATGCAGGTCAGCAGGATGCAGGTCAGCAGGCTGCAGGTGAGCTGGATGCAGGTAAGCTGGATGCAGGTCAGCAGGCTGCAGGTAAGCTGGATGCAGGTCAGCAGGATGCAGGTCAGCTGGATGCAGGTCAGCAGGGTGCAGGTGAGCTGGATGCAGGTCAGCAGGCAAGCTGGATGCAGGTCAGCAGAATGCAGGTAAGCTGGATGCAGGTCAGCAAGCTGCACACAGCAGGCAGAAGCAAGGTCAGACAAGCCGGGTCATACACAGTGGATCAGTTCAACAGATTCGGCAGGCAAGGAATAGTCAAGTTCGGGCTGGTTTCTGGTAACAGGAGATCAGACAGGCAGGTAAACAGAATCAGAGTCAGGTTCAGGATTGGAGACAGCAGCGTGGTCAGAGAGTCAGGTCAGGTGATCGGATGCTGATTACAGGAACAGGTCACAGGTGAAGCTGCAGATCAAACAGCAAGTGCTGAATTGTGGAAGCCCCTCTTAAAGGCCACTGGGCGCCAAAGCCGAATCACTGTGCGTGCGATCTCTGCGATCGGCACATGCGCATTGGCGCACGCCTGTTCGTGGGGATGCGCCTGAGCCCTGTTGCAGGTCTGGAAGTAGTATGTCCATGACATTTTGGATGACTCCAAGGAAGTTTTGTGGAGAGAGGATGGTACTAGGTACAGTGATCTGTGGGGTCTCAGAGAACATCCGAGAGAGCGCATCTGCTTTTCCATTCTTAGAGCCCGGTCTGTAGGATATATGAAAGTTAAATGTAGAGAAGAAGAGAGCCCAAAGGGCTTGTCTGGGCCTCAACCGTTTTGCTGTCCTGAGATACTCCAGATTCTTATGATCGGTGAAGATCATAACAGGATGAGATGCCACTTCCAACAGATACCTCCACTCTTCTAAGGCGAACTTGATGGCCAGCAGCTTCCTGTCACCTATATCATAGTTTAGTTCTGGTGGACTCAGTTTCCGGGATGAAAAGGCTACAGGGTGAAGAATGGCCATGGGCCCATGTCTCTGGGAGACAATGGCTCCTGTATGGGTTTCTGAAGCATCCACTTCTAACACAAATGGTAAGGCCGGATCAGGATGTCGTAAGATTGGTGCAGAAACAAACAAGGTTTTGAGTTTGGTAAAGGCTTCCTGTGCTTGCTGTGACCATTGGAAACGTCGTGTTGATGTGTGAGTTGAGTGATAAGTGCCACAATGGATGAAAAGCCAATATTAAACCTTCTATAGAAGTTAGCAAACCCGATGAACCGTTTTACCCCTTTTTTATCTGATGGAGCCAGCCACTCTTGAATTGCCTTGACCTTTTGTGGGTCCATTGCGACCCCATTGGTGGAGATGATGAATCCCAGAAACTGCACCACAGTCTTCTCGAATTAGCATTTCTCGGCCTTGAGGTATAATTTGTGATTCCTGAGTATGGTAAGGACTTTTTTAACATGGACCCGGTGAGGCTCAATGGTAGCAGAGAAAATGAGGATATCGTCAAGGTAGACGACTAAGAAATCGTCAAGGTATTCTCGGAAGATGTCATTGACTAGATGTTGGAAAGTGGCCGTGGCGTTGCATAACCCAAAAGGCATCACCAGGAACTCATAATGCCCAAACCTGGACCTAAAGGTGGTCTTCCACTCATCCCTGGCCCGAATCCTGATGAGATTGTAAGCACCCGAAGATCCAGTTTAGAGAAGATCTGGGCCGACCGAAATCAGTGGAAAAATTTGGGAATGAGTGGTAATGGATATTGTTTTTTTACCGTTATGTTATTTAGCTGCCTGTAATCCACACACGGCCTTAAGGACCCATCTTTCTTCTCCACAAAAAAGATACCAGCTCCGTCTGGTGAAGAGGAAGGACGGATGAAGCGTTTTTCTAAGTTTTCATCAATGTACTCTTTCAGGACTTTCAGCTCGGTTTCTGACAGCGGAAAGATGCGGCCAAATGGGACTTCTGAGCCAGGAAGAAGGTCAATGGGGTAATCGTAAGGCCGGTGAGGCGGTAAGCAGTCTGCCTCCTGTTTGTCAAATACATCCTGGAATCCAAGATATTCTGAAGGGACATGTTGAAGATTGTCAGGCACGGGTGAAATAGCTGAGCAAATACCAGGAGCTGGGGTAAAGCAGTGCTGGGAGCAGTATTGAGGGGAGAAGGATACTTCCTTGGTCTTCCAGTTAATTTGAGGTTCATGTGCCTGGAGCCAGGGCAGGCCTAAGATTACAGGGAAGATAGGTGAATGGATAAGATCAAAATGTAGAAACTCTTGATGGCCTGAGTCGGTGGAGGTAAGGATGGGCTTGGTTTCTCGGGTGATGGGTCCAGAACGGGGAAGGGACCCATCAGCCAAATGTACCAGAAGACTTTTGGGCCTTAGCCTGAAGAGGAATATGTAGATTTTGGGCCAGCGAGATGTCTAGAAAGCAACTACAAGCTCCGGAATCAATTATTGCTGGCAGACGGGTTTCCTCTTCCAGTAGCTGTAGAGAGATAAGGAGAGAAACATAAGTCTTGGGTATACCAATGGATCGGTAATTCAGTATCTTGCGGGTACGACTTACTAGGCCTCACTGGGCAGCTGCGGAGGAAATAACCAGAACCTCCACAGTACAGGCACAGATTGGATTGGCGTCTGCGTTGCCTTTCTTCAGGAGTCAGAGGAGCATGAACCAGTTTCATGGGCTCGGCTTCAGGAGCCGAGGAGGTGGCAGCAGTAGGAGGTGGAGAATGGATAGGCATTGGCCTGAAGGGTGTCCAACTAGGTCGTGGCCCTTGAAAACGTTCTGAGCGCCGCTCACGTAGACACCTATCCAGCGTGGTGGCTGACTGGATCAGTTCCTCTAGAGAGGCTGGGGTTTCTATCCTAGCCAATTCATACTTAAGGACCTCAGACACACCTTGACGGTATTGGTGACTCAAGGCAGGCTCATTCCAACCCGTGTTGGCTGCCCACTTGCGGAATTCTACTGTGTAATCCTCTATGGGCCTCCTTCCTTGGAAAAGGTTATGCAGGGTTGCTTCAGCTGTGGCAGTGCGTTGTGGATCATCATAAAGTTGTGCCCTGCTCTCAAAGAAGGTATCAATAGAATTCAAGACAGGGCTCCTTTGTTCCATCAGACTGTGAGCCCAAGCCTGTGGCTCCTCAGCTAGAAGGGAGATAACAAACCCCACTTTTACTGCATCAGAAGAAAAAGTCCTGGGCTGTAGGCCCAGGTAGAGAGAGCAGGCATTCTTGAAGGCCCATAAGCAAAACAAAAGGTGCCTCTAAGTAAGTGTAAGTTAAAAACACTTACAGGATGGAGGAAATAATCAGGCACATCATCAACATGGTAAACGGCTGCATTGGAAGGGGTCACGGTGGAGGAAAGCCTTCAGGAAGATGGATGTATGGCTAGTTGAATTTGTCACTGCCTACAGCGAGATGGAACACTGGAAGCCGCTGTGGAGCCAGCGTCGAGAAGAGACGGACCCGGAAGTGATGTCATCCACTGAGAGACTCTGTAACCAGCCTGAACCGCAAACACACAGCCAGAGGGGGATGTGACATCATAAAGAAGGGACGCATTTCGGAACCGTCAATCGTTCCTTTTTCAACCTATGGCTATAATGATGACTGAATGTAATATATATATACTGGCGGTGGGCTGGCCATGGGCGGATGCAGCAATAAACAGAAATTAAACAATGACAATAAAAACATTTAAAATTGTTTAAAAATTATGGAAAATAGAGTGTATGTAATAGAGATGTATGATAGCGTTCTGAAAAAACTAAAGAGAGCAGTAGCAGCATGAATAGTCAGTTTTAGTAAAATAAGAAGATTAAAAAGATTAAAAAGATTTAAAAACAGGACTCAAGTAGGGCATATAGCAGTCAATGGTAAAATAAAAATATGCGTGCACGAATGCATAGTGAAAGCTAATGGGTTGTATCCGAACGTGCGAACACATATGTATAACAGCTTAAATATAGAGTTAAAGTTAATGCGAGAGGGGCATATGTATAAAAGATTTTTGTGATAAAAACTACGTTTTATACTGGAACAGACGTGAATAAGCACATACAATCATATATGTATGGGGTGTTAGCATAAATAGAAGCATAGATAAATGTCCATACTAAAAGTAATGAAGAGAGGAATATAATATCAGAGTATAGCACTGACTTCATATACATATACCATTGATTGCTATACGCCCTGCTAGAGTCCTGTTTTTAAATCTTTTTAATCTTCTTATTTTTCTAAAACTGACTATTCATGCTGCTACTGCTCTTTTTAGTTTTTTCAGAATGCTATCATACATCTCTATTACATACACTCTATTTTCCATAATTTTTAAACAATTTTAAAAGTTTTTATTGTCATTGTTTAATTTCTGTTTATTGCTGTATCCGCCCATGGCCAGCCCACCGCCAGTATATATATTACATTCAGTCATCATTATAGCCATAGGTTGAAAAAGGAACGATTGACGGTTCCGAAATGCGTCCCTTCTTTATGATGTCACATCCCCCTCTGGCTGTGTGTTTGCGGTTCAGGCTGGTTACAGAGTCTCTCAGTGGATGACATCACTTCCGGGTCCGTCTCTTCTCGACGCTGGCTCCACAGCGGCTTCCAGTGTTCCATCTCGCTGTAGGCAGTGACAAATTCAACTAGCCATACATCCATCTTCCTGAAGGCTTTCCTCCACCGTGACCCCTTCCAATGCAGCCGTTTACCATGTTTATGATGTGCCTGATTATTTCCTCCATCCTGTAAGTGTTTTTAACCCAGTTGGAGCATTAAAAAATAGTTTTCTTCTACACTTAGAGGCGCCTTTTGTTTTGCTTATGTTCCTATAGATCCTGCTTCAGTCTGTTAAAGCTGCAGCCCTCTGTGTTGAAGATATCACCACATCATTGTCATCACCAGCACTTTTTGGACTATTTATATAGAGACGTTTCTTAAATTAATGAAGTCCTGAGCGCCCTAAGTTCCCAATCTGTTCTATTCTTGAAGGCCCTGTATTTTTTATGATCCCCTGAGAAGCGCTCAGGTGTAGGGACCCTGGGTTCAGGGAGCGCCATAACTACTGTTGAGCTTGCAGTGGGCTGAGGGGCGGAGGCCCCACTAGTAGGTGCGGGAGCTGGAGCTGCAGGTAGAGGTGGACTGGATAGTTGCTGAAGGTGGCTGTCAATTTGCGTATAGTTCCTGTAGTTTCTGGACTGCATCGGTGAGAACTGAGACCTGCTGGCACAGGATCTCTAGAGGGGAACGCGCTCTGTTGGCCTCAGACATCTGGCTGGTTTGTACTGTCAGGTGAGTACTTACGGAGGCCGAGATGCCGAGAGCTGTCCGCCCTTGCAACTACGTGCACCCCGTCCCCTGGAGATGATATGGGGAATGGGTGGCGCTAAGGAGAACGGGCCACCAGCAGGTATGGAATCCCAGTGGAAAACTGCAGAGCCGGGTTTGGGGATGCAGGAGTCCTGGAACTGATGGAAATCCTGATGCTGGGTGGAGCAGACAAACTGTAAGCAAGCAGAGGGTCAAACACAAGCAAAAGGCAAGACAAGTCCGAATAGACAGGCCGGGGGTCAAACACTGGTGGCAAGCAGAGGAATTCCGTAAAACAGGCCGGGGGTCAAACACTGGTGGCAAGCAGAGGAAGTCTGTTAAACAGGCCGAGGGTCAATTCAGGAGAGAAGCCCAAGTGTCGAGTAACTGAAATTTCAGTTACACTTGGGCCCCTCTGTGGACCAAAAAACGGGTCTGGGAGGTCCTAAACGGGTGAGACGCATGCTTTTGATTGGCATTTGAGCCACGGAACTTTATATACGTTCACAACCTATGTTGTCTACGATTCATCTTTGAATCTGTTTTGGCTTGGTAAGCAAATCCCACTTTTTTCATGTGTTTTTTCTTATGCTTTTCCTATGTCCACATTGGTGTACTTTCCTTTTGTGGTACCTGGAAACAAAAGTACATATTATATAATAATTATAACTTTTTGTCCATATTGTTCTAGATTGTCATTATCATAGACCTGTAGAAACATGAGAGTTTCACCCATACACATTGTCTGTATGCAAATGTATATACACCGGTTATTTTTTCAGTACTACTTAATGTATTCTTCGTTCTTGAAAACTATATCTTTAAATGTTTTGTAAGCATCTGATTTATATTTTGTTTTGTTTTTTCTTTCCCTCTTTTTTATCTATAGTATGCCACATCTGTACCAAAAAACTCCTGATGAAGCTCATGTGTTGAGCGAAACATGTTGAGATTGGTATCGCAAAGTGGTTTCTAATTTTAAAGTATTTCATTGATTGACTATGACTGTTCAAGATTGTGCTTGTTTTTAGATGATTTTTTGTAATATTCCTAAACTATTAAAGATTTTGAATCAAAAGTTTACTTATAGACAGTTTGGCAATTTGCATACAGTGTTTTCTTCTCTTCTTGATGTTGATTTATTTTTCTATATTGATCTATTGAAATTTTGAAAAGCACCATAAAAATCCCAGGGGTATTTATACCCCAACCCCCTTCTTTCTTTGTAATTTATGCAGATCAACAGTTAAATGAGAAACAGAAGAAACATATTGAGTGTTTCTAAGAACTTAAAAAAAAACAAAGAGAACAGTAGAACTCTGCGTATGCGCTGTATACCGCATCTTATATAGGGGGTATAAGGCTGACAAGCTAGGCACGAGTGGATATTCCAGGGCTGAAACGTAAGCCTGGAAAAGCTGGCAGAAATTAGGTGATCATTTCATCCGGGGGATCAATGTCATCCCAATCACTATTGTTGTGATTGTGTTGATTACGGCTTTGCTGACGTTGCTGTAGTGGCTCCAGGATGTGCCATTGTCGCAGCAATGATAGGCCTTCATCAAGGGTGAGGACAGTGTAGAACTTGTTTTCCTTCGTAATTACTAGTGTAAACAGGTGACCCCATTTGTATTGTATCTGGTGGTTTCTAGGGGGTTTTGTGATGGTAGATGGATTCTTGCATTGGAGCATGGTGTATTAGGTCAGTGTAAAGGGCCAAAATGTTGTATGGCTAAGGATAATCATTAGGGTTACATCATCTAATTTTCCTTTACGTGAAAAAAAGTGAATTCAGACGATGGTATCTCTTGGAATAATGTCTGGCAGATATGACGGCTTGGGTAGCCGGTGGATGCGGTCAATGATCAGTTCTCCTGGAGGGGTATCGGGGAGAAAGGCCATCATCAATTCAGTAAAGTATTCTTTTAAAGTGGTTGTAAATCCTTACAATCCACTTTTTACTACAGGTAAGCCTACCTGTAGCTACCCCTGATATCTCCTAAACCTGCACAGTTTAGGAGATATCCCCTGTATTAGGGATGAGCTTTGAGTTCGAGTCGAACTCGTGTTCGACTCGAACATTGGCTGTTCGCAAGTTCGCCAACCAGCGAACAATTTGGGGTGTTCGCGGCAAATTTGAATGCCACGGAACACCCTTTAAAAGTCTATGGGAGAAATCAAAAGTGCTAATTTTAAAGGCTTATATGCAAGTTATTGTCATAAAAAGTGTTTGGGGACCTGGGTCCTGCCCCAGGGGACATGGATCAATGCAAAAAAAAGTTTTTTTCAGGAGCAGTGATTTTAATAATGCTTAAAGTCAAACAATAAAAGTGTAATATCCCTTTAAATTTCATAGCTGGGGGGTGTCTATAGTATGCCTGTAAAGGGGCGCATGTTTCCCATGTTTAGAACAGTCTGACAGCAAAATGACATTTCTATAGGAAAAAAGCCATTTAAAACTACTCGTGGCTATTGCATTGCCAGTCCGACAATACACATAGAAGTTCATTGATAAAAACGGCATGGGAATTCCCCACAGGGGAACCCCGAACCAAAATTTTAAAAAAAAAATGATGTGGGGGTCCCCCTAAATTCCATACCAGGCCCTTCAGGTCTGGTATGGATATTAAGGGGAACCCCGGCCAAAGTTAAAAAAAAAATGACACGGGGGTCCCCCTGAATTCCAGGCCTTCAGGTCTGGTATGGATTTTAAAGGGAACCCCGCACTAAAAAAAAAAAAAAAAAAAAAAAAAAAAACGACATGGGGTCCCCCCAAAAATCCATACCAGACCCTTATCCGAGCACGCAACCTAGCAGGCCGCAGGAAAAGAGGGGGGGATGAGAGTCCGGCCCCCCCTCCTGAACCGTACCAGGCCACATGCCCTCAACATTGGGAGGGTGCTTTGGGGTAGCCCCCTAAAAACACCTTGTCCCTATGTTGATGAGGACAAGGGCCTCATCCCCACAACCCTGGCCGGTGGTTGTGGGGGTCTGCGGGCGGGGGGCTTATCGGAATCTGGAAGCCCCCTTTAACAAGGGGACCCCCAGATCCCGCCCCCCCGTGTGAAATGGTAAGGGGGTACTTACCCCTACCATTTCACTAAAAACCTGTCAAAAATGTTAAAAATGACAAGAGACAGTTTTTGACAATTCCTTTATTTAAATGCTTCTTCTTTCTTCTATCTTCCTTCATCTTCTTCTTCTTCTTCTGGTTCTTCCTCCGGCGTTCTCGTCCAGCATATCCTCCGCGGCGTCTTCTATCTTCTTCTCCTCGGGCCGCTCCGCACCCATGGCATGGGGGGAGGCTCCCGCTCTTCTCTTCATCTTCTTCTTCATCTTCTTCTCTTCTTCTTTTCTTCTCTTCTTCTCTTCTTCTCTTCTTCTCTTCTTCATTATCTTCTCTGGGCCGCTCCGCATCCATGCTGGCATGGAGGGAGGCTCCCGCTGTGTGACGGCATCTCCTCGCCTGACGGTTCTTAAATAACGGGGGGCGGGGCCACCCTCTGATGCATGGGACATGACGGGACTTCCCTGTGGCATTCCCCGTGACGTCACAGGGAAGTCCTGTCAAGTCACCGTGCGTCAGAGGGGGTGGGGTCACTGGGTGGCCCCGCCCCCCGTTATTTAAGAACCGTCAGACGAGGAGACGCCGTCACACAGCAGGAGCCTCCCTCCATGCCAGCATGGATGCGGAGCGGCCCGGAGAAGAAAATGAAGAAGAGAAGAAGAGAAGAAAAGAAGAAGAGAAGAAGATGAAGAAGAAGATAAAGAAGATGAAGAGAAGAGCGGGAGCCTCCCCCCATGCCATGGGTGCATAGCGGCCCGAGGAGAAGAAGATAGAAGACGCCGCGGAGGAGATGCTGGACGAGAACGCCGGAGGAAGAACCAGAAGAAGAAGAAGAAGATGATGAAGGAAGATAGAAGAAAGAAGAAAGAAGAAACATTTAAATAAAGGAATTGTCAAAAAACTGTCTCTTGTCATTTTTAACATTTTTGACAATTTTTTAGTGAAATGGTAGGGGTAAGTACCCCCTTACCATTTCACACGGGGGGGCCAGGATCTGGGGGTCCCCTTGTTAAAGGGGGCTTCCAGATTCCGATAAGCCCCCCTGCCTGCAGACCCCCACAACCACCGGCCAGGGTTGTGGGGATGAGGCCCTTGTCCTCATCAACATGGGGATAAGGTGTTTTGGGGGGCTACCCCAAAGCACCCTCCCAATGTTGAGGGCATGTGGCCTGGTACGGTTCAGGAGGGGGGGCGCACTCTCATCCCCCCCTCTTTTCCTGCGGCCTGCCAGGTTGCGTGCTCGGATAAGGGTCTGGTATGGAATTTAGGGGGACCCCCACGTCATTTTTTTTTCAAATTTTGGCCGGGGTTCCCCTTCATATCCATACCAGACCTGAAGGGCCTGGTATGGAATTTAGGGGGACCCCCACATCATTTTTTTTTTAATTTTGGTTCGGGGTTCCCTTGTGGGGAATTCCCATGCCGTTTTTATCAATGAACTTCTATGTGTATTGTCGGACCGGCAATGCAATAGCCGCGAGTAGTTTTAAATGGCTTTTTTCCTATAGAAATGTCATTTTGCTGTCAGACTGTTCTAAACACGGGAAACATGCGCCCCTTTACAGGCATACTATAGACACCCCCCAGCTACAAAATTTAAAGGGATATTACACTTTTATTGTTTGACTTTAAGCATTATTAAAATCACTGCTCCTGAAAAAACGGCCGTTTTTAAAACTTTTTTTTGCATTGATCCATGTCCCCAAACACTTTTTATGGCAATAACTTTCATATAAGCCTTTAAAATTAGCACTTTTGATTATTCATGTTCGTGTCCCATAGACTTTAAAGGTGTTCGCGTGTTCGAACGAGCTTTTTTCCTGTTCGCATGTTCTGGTGCGAACCGAACAGGGGGTTGTTTGGCTCAACCCTACCCTGTATCAGCATGTGCCGATGTCATCAGCACATGCACACTGAAGCAATGGCCCTTTTGTGCTGTTGCTTCAGCTAGTGTGCCATTACCATCGTCCGAATTCACTTCTTTTTTCACGTAAAGGAAAATCTGATGCTATACGTAACCCTGATGCTTATCCTCAGCCATACAGCAATTTGGCTTTTTGCGCTGACCTGATCTAAATACACCATGCTCCAACACAAGAATCTATCTACCATCACAAAACCCATCCGAGCACAACAGGAGGGAGGAGCCGGATGTGGGCGTCGAGCAGGTACCGATGCTGAGTCTGGGAAGCCTGTTGACCTCCTCCCTGTGATGCAGGCCTAGGCTTCGGCAGAGGCCGCCTCCCGACCCCCCATGGGCCCCCTGCTCCAGTGCCTTTGTCCCTTCGGGTATCCCCGCTGACAGGCAACTAAGCCGATAGCGATGCCTCCATGTGGACAAGTGGAGTGACCCCCCTGCTCACCAGAGTGTGGGAGGTGACTCGAGTCCCCGAGTCCCAATCAGCTGAAGCGTTGAGGAGAACTGGTGCGCTCCCGACCTAGTCTGCCCACCCACTGCGATAGCCACTGCCGCAGCGTCCACAGTGATCCGGAGCTCCGGAAACGGAGCTGCAAGCTGACATACATAAACGGCAGCGAGGAAAGAGTGGAGGCAGCAAAGCAGGGGAAAGGTAGAAGGCGAAACAGTAGGACGTGAGAGCCCATCTGAAGAGGTGAGTGCGTTACAAGGAGCTGTGGGAAGCTGTGACCCCCTGTACAGTGAGGTATGGATACCGGCAAGTAATTCAAATTCAACTTTGATTAACTTTGATTAACTCTGATTAACTCTGATTAACTCTGATCATCTAATACTGAAGGAGACTTCTGTTTCATTGCCTAAGGTTAATTTACAAAGTCAATCACCTGTAGATCACAGACTGATTTTTGCAATAGTAGACCTGTGTGGTTTAGGACTTGATGTTCATCCCAATTCACATCACCTTTGCTATATAAGTCATAGATCGGCAATAAATCTACATATCGGCTGCACACCTACCTAGTAAAAATACACATGGTATGTGGAAACAATCTGGGCGGGGCCTATCTTACATTGTGTTATTGTGAAAGGAAATGATATGGAGATGCACATTTGTACCGGTGAAGATAGGCTCATTGCAGTATAATTGGTGGTGATTACAAAGTATTGCAGCACTGACATCTGCGCGGACAATTGGACTGTTGTACAGACTGAGGAGCAGGCATGCTGGTGTATGTGGTGCAAAACACCCTACTAAGAAAGTGATTTTCATAGGAATATTCTGATCTACCCTATTGAAGTTTACAGGCAAAGCCCGCTAAGTTGAAATAATTATTTAGATTAAAAAAAAATTAAATGAGATAGGCGATCATAGGGTATATGTCGCTAGAGTCGCTATAATATACACATCTAGTTGCAGGTGTATAGTTTACAAGAGAGGACAAATAGTTTATTTCTTCACTTCCATCTCTGTAATACTGTGTTGTCCCTGTGAACTACCCACAAATTCCACTTATAATATCCCCAGGAGCCTACCACAGACAGGGCAATATTGGTGGGAGCCTGCCCAGGACCGTGGTGTGAGGAGAGTGAGCGAGAGAGGGAGGAAGGAACTCCACTGGATACAAGTAGTAAAATAAAGTTTGAAAGAGTCCATAGGATCAGAAAGCCTGCAGAAATCAGTGGGGATGTCCCAAGAGATGTTATTACAAGATTCCAGAATTACCAAGATAAAGAACAGATCGAGGCTTGTATGAAAAAGAACCAACCAGTGAAGTACAGAGAGACTAATCTGCAGATTTTTCTGGATCTGGCAGCAGAGATGCTGGCTAGGAGAAGAATCCTCAAACCATTACTAGACCAGCTCAAAACACATGACGTCCAATATTCATGGGGTTTTCCAGCCTGCCTAATCGAATGCAAAGAAGGCAGCACGGCAACCTTAAGATTCCCGGAAGAAACGCAAAAATGTTATGACCGCTTAGATGTGCCTGTTGTAGAAATACCAGGTTGGTGGGAAAGAATAGCAAATAGAGATACTACTGAGGTACAGCAAGCCTGGAAACCAGTCTTTAAAATGAAACAATCAGAAGCAAAGAAGAATTACGTTTAAGGGATACAGAAAATAAGCACTGGACTATGAATACACTAATGGGGGTTGCGGGGGGGCATGGGAGCAGGGGGGGGCGGGTGGTGGCGAGGGAGGTGGGGGGTGGACAGGCACGGGAACCCCCCAATTACAGGGGGAGTATTGGACCCAGCGACGATCACTCCGAGCTCAACCTCCAGGGGGACAACCGAGGGGCAGGGAGGTGTCGGTGGGGCCACGTTTTTTTGGGCCATGGGGAGGCCTGTTTCCCCCAATCGGGTAGGAGGGTGGTGGGGGTGTTGGGTAGGGGGAAACGAGAGTGAGGGAGAGGGAGGTGGAGGGGGGAAGGGCTGATGTCAAGAAAGGGTACCTACCGGACCATCATGCCACAAAATTTCTTTGACCACCACTCCAATGCAGGGTTCAAGACAGAGGATCCCTAGAATAGAAAGATTGCCTAATGTAAAAATATTACCATACAATGTACGTGGTTTAAACTCCCCCACAAAGTGCGCCAACATCTTGAATAAAATACCTTGGAGCCGACGTGGTTCTGCTGCAAGAAACACATTTATTTACGGGCAAGAACCAAAAAATCTTCTCCCGTTTTTCCCGTTTGGTTTTATGGAGATTCGCCTGTATGCCGTTCGAAAGGAGTAGCCATAGGGTTTGCCAGTGGAGTCAGGTTTGAACTGTATGAGAGAAGGATGGATCCTGACGGTCGGTACTTGTTCTTGAGTGGGAAATTGAATAAAACTGAATGCTCACTGGCAAACATTTATGGACCTAATAAGAATCCAAATAGATTTTTGAGAGCAAGGCTGGCCAAATTTATGGAATTCAAGAAAAAGATGGCCATAATGGCTGAGGATTTCAATCTCTGCCTGGAACCAGGAAAAGATAACACGTCGCATGCACGGGGATGGGCATGGCACAATAAAGTAAAACAGAAATTGCACAAGTATAAACTTGTAGATGCATGGAGGTCGCAGCATACTAACTCCAGGGACTATACATTCCAGTCCCCCGTGCATGGGACTTACTCCAGACTCAACTTCTTTCTGATTGAGCATAGATGGCTGGCTGGAGGCCGTGACTAGCTCAGATATTGGTATAATGACCTTTTCAGTTTACGCGCCTGTAAGTCTAACATTGAATATAGGACAGCCTCAAAATAAGAGTAGCAGCTGGAGGCTAAACAAAGACTTATTAAATGATAAAGTAATAGGAAAACTTATAAAAAAGCAATTAGAACTATATTTTAAGACAAATGTATCAGCGGAGATATCGGAGGCTACCGTGTGGGAGGCCCATAAAGCCTACATAAGGGGGATTCTGATCAAGGCTGGTTCGAAAAAAAAAAAAGATCACGGAAGATAGACGTACTTTAACAAAAGAGATTTTTGAACTAGAGCAGCAGCATAAGTCAACTGGAGAGAAGGAGGTGCTCTCCGGACTCTACTGTAAAAGAGAGGCCTTGAGAGACTTAGTAGAACAAGAAACAGAGTGGCTTACAATTTAATAAAGAAGGAGAGGTACGTTGGCTGAATACACTGGGGAAGTATCTAGCAAAGATACCAAAAAAAAAAGAAAAGTATCAACTATATTGAGAAAATAAAGACAACAGCTGGGGACATGAGATATAGAACTAGTGAAATTGCCAAAACCTTCCAAGATTACTACGGTGGGCTATACTCTATTAATAAGAAGATAACAACAGAAGAGGCGGATAAGAAAAGGGTGAGGACTAAAGCTTTCCTGAAAGATATAGGACTAAATAAAATAGCAGAAGATAGCAAACTTGAGGCCCGTAGCAAACTTGAGGCCCCTATAACAGAAGATGAGATAAAAAAAATATTAAAAGAAACACCGGGTGGGAAAAGTCCTGGGCCCGATGCTTTATCTGTACTATATTATAAAATATTTCAGGACCTCTTAATCCCTAGACTTTGTTCCTACATGAATGGGATAGGGCTAAAATGGGACATATGGAAAGAGTCGTTAGAGGCCATTATTACTATTATCTTTAAAGAGGGCAAAGACAGTACACTATGCTCTAGCTATAGGCCTATATCACTCCTCAATGCAGACACAAAACTATTCACAAAAGTATTGGCAGGGAGAACAATGTTGTTCACCCAGATCAGGTGGGGTTCATCTCTGGCAGGGAAGGGCGAGACAATGGCATAAGAACACTTTTGGTAATGCAGAGAATTAAAGAAAAGAAAGCCCCAGGGCTACTCCTGTCAATTGATGCTGAAAACGCCTTTGACAGGGTAGACTGGGGCTTTATGCATAGTACGCTGGAGGAGATAGGACTTGGGCCTAACATGACCAGGTGGATAAAGGCATTATACGTACGTCCCTCTGCAAGGGTCAAGATCAACGGAACACTCTCGGAGTCATTCGAAATGTCTAATGGCACTAGACAGGGATGCCCACTTTCCCCTTTATTATTTGTGCTCATGTTAGAACCCCTCCTAACAAAGATAAGGCAGAACCCAGATATCGTGGGAGTAAATGATGGTGTAGAGGATCATAAATTGGCAGCCTTTGCGGATGATATTTTTTCTACATAACTAATCCGAGGATATCCCTCCCTAACTTGCTTACTACCTTAAAAGAGTACGGAGAAATATCTAATTTTAAGATAAATCCGACCAAATCAGAAGTAATAGAAATAATCAAGAGTAAAAAAGAGGACCACTCTTTTCATAAGGAGTTCCCATTTGTATGGGGGGAAAAAGAAATTAAATATCTCAGGATTAAGATAACTAGATCAAGAGAGTCACTGTACCAGTCCAATTTTGTTCCACTCCTTGATGAGATCAAAGAGAAGCTGAGCAGAATTTCAAGAGGACATTTATCATGGGGGGGGGAGAATTAACATCCTCAAGATGGCAATCTTACCAAAAATCCTGTATAAAATGCAAATGCTCCCAATCCCACTTCCAAAAGCATATTTTAAAACATTGCATACACTTTTTTTAAAATTTATTTGGTTAGGGAAAAAAACCACGCATAAGTTTTGCACTATTAGTTAAAGATAAGGAGAGGGGGGGTTGGGGGGCACCAGATATTAAATGCTACCACGAGGCAATTATATTCTCACGAATAGTAGAATGGGCAAAAAACAATAAGGAAAAGTGTTGGGTGGAAATGGATAACATGATTAGTAAAACAAAAATGGGCAAAATTATATGGATTCCCCCATTTTTAGAAAACTTAGCACTGAGACACTATCACTAGATATGCATTAAAAGAATGGGATAACTTGCACAAAAGGGAGCAATGGGAGTACAATTCTCCTTTAATTCCACTGAAGGACACAGAGTATTTCGCACCTGGAATGAAGATATTGTTTGGGAAATAGATCCTACAAGAAGATGCACAATTAAAGGACGTGATGGATCGGGGCAAATTATGTACTTACCTGGAGTTAAAAAACAAAGGGGAACTCATAGCTATTAACAGATGGCGATATAGCCAATTAAAACATTTTATCAAAATACTTCCTTTAACACGTAAGGTTGGAAGATAACTATCGCCCCTTAGAGAAATTGTGCGCTGACAAAGTAGGGAAAAAGGGGATCTCTAGGATCTATAGGATGTTAATAGAACTGAAGGGAGTAGAAACACCGCCATTTATTAAGAAGTGGGAGTTGGAATTGGTTTCAAAACTCACAGACTCGGATATTGGAACTTTATTAAAGCGAGTACATACAACATCGGTAAACTACAAGATGTCCGAGCTAAACTACAAATGCTTGGCAAGATGGTTTATTACCCCAGATAGAGCTTCTAAATATCAGAGCGAAACCTTGCAATACTGTTGGCGGGGATGTAAAGAGATCGGGACAATGGCGCATATATGGTGGCAATGCCCGGTAATCAAAAACTTCTGGGGTGAGATCAGGCAAATCACTAGTGAGCTAACCCGCATTGAGGTCCCTGATGATCCATGGGCATGTTTATTTCATGGTTTTAGACTGCCAACTGGGACATACTTGAGAACACTCTTACCACAACTCTTGAACGCAGCCAAAAGCCTTATACCCAGATATTGGCAGGATAGAAGGTGTCCAACACTACAGGACTGGTACAATAAAACAAATGAAATTCAAAGTCTCGGATACCTGAGATACAGTGAGGGATTGGGAATGGAAGAGTATGAAGATAAATGGAGAGATTGGTTAAAGTTCAAGTGCTTAATTAGGCCTGCGGAGGTGATAGGAATCTAAAATAAGATTGTGGGCTGGCTCCTTAAATAGATGGAGTGCTGTACGAAGTAAAAGGTGAGGTGAAAAGAGGTGACTAGAAATGGTAGGTTTTAAGGTACGCAATGGAATGGTAGGACCGGGAAGGATGACATCGGGGGGAGAGGGGGGCGGGGGGTAGCAGCAGGGATGGATTCAGGGGAGTCTAGATTCTCTAAGTAATAGATCCTTTTTATTGACTGTTCCTAGTGAAGAGAGGCTCCAATAAAGGAAGTGGTTGTTTGAATTGGGGACATTCATATTTCTATTGAAGAACAAGGGAATGAGAAAAAAAAAAAAAAAACTATGCCACTATGATGTGAAAACAAGTTGGGTCAATATTGAACTGCAGAGTTTAAACATACCTTCTTGAATACGGTCACTGACGTGGTAAAAAATAAAATAGAAAGAAAAAAAAAGAAAACCCCTCCGAAACCACCAGATACAATAAAAATAGAGTTATCCGATTAAACTAGTAATTATGAAGTAAAAAAAAGTCCTACACTGTCCGCTATGCATACTAGCTCACTATGCCTTTGTCTTGCGGGTTTTTTTTTTTTTTTGTGGGTTTACATCCACTTTAAGGGGGGTTATGGAATGGACTCTGGTATGCCTCTAATTTTTAGATTGTTCCTTCGGAACGGTCTTCCAAATCTGTTATTTTGGCTTTCATCCATTCAATATGCTCTGCCTCCTCACCCTGAGCATCCACTAGAGCATTAAAGGAGGATGTCACTTCTCCCGTTTTGTGTTCTATAGTTGTGACTCTCTCCTAGAAAGGATATTACAGTGGTAAAGTGTTGCATCATTCTGGCGATATCAGAGTGAATAGAGTTTTGTAGTGATAGCAGCATGTCTCTCAAAGTGGTGTCAATAACTGTTTGATTTGATGTTGGGTATGCTCCTATGGAGTTATACAGGGCAGAGCTAGCAAGGGGTGTCTGTGTAGCTGGGCTCACCTCAGAGTCCAGATCTGTGTCCTGTGTCAGCCGCAGCTTAGATATAGCTGGGCTAGCTGATGGTGTAAAGGCTGCGGAGCTGATGCTCGGCATGAGTGGAGGAAGACCCACTCCTTCTGTAGCCTTTGCCTGTGTGCGAGCTGTCTCTGGGCTGCCATGTGGAGCTGCCTTGTGTCTGCCATCTTGGAATGGTCGGTGGGTCGGCAGCGGGTAAAACTCTGAGTTTACATGGAGCCGATTGTTCCTTCCCCCTCTTTGACATTCTCCGGGGTGTCTCGGGAATCTGAGGCGGATGTAGGCCGAAAAAGAAGGCTGGTTTGCATGTCGCTGCCTCCCTGGAAATCCGCTGTAGCCTAGAGCAGAATTAGCAAGCAGCTATCTCGGTTGGCTTACGGCCATGTCCCTCGAGATACAATTTTAAATATAGACGCACACACATAGATTGCATGGGTAATTATTGCTATTATACCTTTATGTACACTTAATATTTTTTATGCATGCTATTTACTTGTAAAAGCTCTCACTGTGTGGCAAATTATGTACTTACCTGGAGTTAAAAAACAAAGGGGAACTCATAGTTATTAACAGATGGCGATATAGCCAATTAAAACATTTTATCGAAATACTCCCTTTAACCCGTGAGGTTGGAAGATAACTATCGCCCCTTAGAGAAATTGTGCACTGACAAAGTAGGGAAAAAGGGGATCTCTAGGATCTATAGGATGTTAATAGAACTGAAGGGAGTAGAAACACCGCCATTTATTAAGAAGTGGGAGTTGGAATTGGTTTCAAAACTCACAGACTCGGATATTGGTACTTTATTAAAGCGAGTACATACAACATCGGTAAACTACAAGATGTCCGAGCTAAACTACAAATGCTTGGCAAGATGGTTTATTACCCCAGATAGAGCTTCTAAATATCAGAGCGAAACCTTGCATACTGTTGGTGGGGATGTAAAGAGATCGGGACAATGGCGCATATATGGTGGCAATGCCCGGTAATCAAAAACTTCTAGGGTGAGATCAGGCAAATCACTAGTGAGCTAACCCGCATTGAGGTCCCTGATGATCCATGGGCATTTTTATCTCATGGTTTTAGACTGCCAACTGGGACATACTTGAGAACACTCTTACCACAACTCTTGAACGCAGCCAAAAGCATTATACCCAGATATTGGCAGGATAGAAGGTGTCCAACACTACAGGACTGGTACGATAAAACAAATGAAATTCAAAGTCTCGGATACCTGAGCTACAGTGAGGGATTGGGAATGGAAGAGTATGAAGATAAATGGAGATATTGGTTAGAGTTCAAGTGCTTAATTAGGCCTGCGGAGGTGATAGGAATCTAAAATAAGATTATGGGCTGGCTCCTTAAATAGATGGAGTGCTGTACGAAGTAAAAGGCGAGGTGAAAAGAGGTGACTAGAAATGGTAGGTTTTAAGGTACGAAATGGAATGGTAAGACCGGGAAGGATGACATCGGGGGGAGAGGGGGGCGGGGGGTAGCAGCAGGGATGGATTCAGGGGAGTCTAGATTCTCTAAGTAATAGATCCTTTTTATTGACTGTTCCTAGTGAAGAGAGGCTCCAATAAAGGAAGTGGTTGTTTGAGTTGGGGACATTCATATTTCTATTGAAGAACAAGGGAATGAGAAAAAAAAAAAACTATGCCACTATGATGTGAAAACAAGTTGGGTCAATATTGAACTGCAGAGTTTAAACATACCTTCTTGAATACGGTCACTGACGTGGTAAAAAACAAAAACAAAAAAAAAAACAAAAAAAAAAAGAAAACCCCTCCGAAACCACCAGATACAATAAAAATGGAGTTATCCGGTTAAACTAGTAATTATGAAGTAAAAAAAAGTCCTACACTGTCCGCTATGCATACTAGCTCACTATGCCTTTGTCTTGCGGGTTTTTTTTTTTTAGTGGGTTTACATCCACTTTAAGGGGGGTTATGGAATGGACTCTGGTATGCCTCTAATTTTTAGATTGTTCCTTCGGAACGGTCTTCCAAATCTGTTATTTTGGCTTTCATCCATTCAATATGCTCTGCCTCCTCACCCTGAGCATCCACTAGAGCCTTAAAGGAGGATGTCACTTCTCCCGTTTTGTGTTCTATAGTTGTGACTCTCTCCTAGAAAGGATATTTCAGTGGTAAAGTGTTGCATCATTCTGGCGATATCAGAGTGAATGGAGTTTTGTAGTGATAGCAGCATGTCTCTCAAAGTGGTGTCAATAACTGTTTGATTTGATGTTGGGTATGCTGCTATGGAGTTATACAGGGCAGAGCTAGCAAGGGGTGTCTGTGTAGCTGGGCTCACCTCAGAGTCCTGATCTGTGTCCTGTGTCAGCCGCAGCTTAGATTTAGCTGGGCTAGCTGATGGTGTAAAGGCTGCGGAGCTGATGCTCGGCATGAGTGGAGGAAGACCCACTCCTTCTGTAGCCTTTGCCTGTGTGCGAGCTGTCTCTGGACTGCCATGTGGAGCTGCCTTGTGTCTGCCATCTTGGAATGGTCGGTGGGTCGGCAGCGGGTAAAACTCTGTGAGTTTACATGGAGCCGATTGTTCCTTCCCCCTCTTCGACATTCTCCGGGGTGTCTCGGGGATCTGAGGCGGATGTAGGCCGAGAAAGAAGTCTGGTTTGCATGTCGCTGCCTCCCTGGAAATCCGCTGTAGCCTAGAGCAGAATTAGCAAGCAGCTATCTCGGTTGGCTTCCGGCCACGTCCCTCGAGATACAATTTTAAATATAGACGCACACACATAGGTTGCATGGGTAATTATTGCTATTATACCTTTATGTACACTTAATATTTTTTATGCATGCTATTTACTTGTAAAAGCTCTCACTGTGTGGACATCCAAAAGCCCTGAGACAGCTGCTGTGCTCACTATCTTGGAAGTGAAGTCAGCAGCCCCAATAGATTCAGAGTTATCACTCTAGTGACACTAAAGTATTCCCCTGTATCCCCCACAGCTACATAAAAGATTATGTATGGAACAGAGGGGAGGCGTGTCACAGATACTATCTAGACACTCCCAGATAAGGAGAGGGCTGTGGCATGCAAAAAAGGAGGGGGCTGTGCTAGGGAATTTTGCTAGCAGGATTAAAGGCACATTGCATGTGAATAAAAAAGGAAATTGAAGGAAAGGAAAACACTGCAAGTAAGAACTCAAAATACTTGTTTTTTTCTATGCTTTTAACTAAAAATTTTTATCTGGTAACATGGTCTCTTTGATTGATTGAGACATTAAAGCTGTGTTCAATTCAATTATACAAACGTGCAAGGAAATAACTTTTTTTTTAAATTCCCCTGTGCAAAGCGGGCTGTTTGTAGGGAACACATTTTGATTGGGCCTAACCTATCTGCCCTTTTTGAAAAGGGTTTTGGGTACCGGTTTAAATATGCACAAGGAAAATTCAAAGCGATTTTTAGAAAATTTTATTTTGCTAAAAGAGTAGTTAATGTGAACAGAGTTGAGACAAACATTCTTGCAAAAACATAGATCTATTTGGAGGCAAAACTGTTAAAAAAAAAAGAACAAAGAAGAAAAAATTAAAAGGGGCAGACTTGAGAAACCACGTGATATTTTTTGCTGTCACTCTATGTTTCTGTATTTTTATGTTTCTGTAATAATACCTGCAATAAAATATTTGCATTTGTGGTTCTATAAGCTACTTACTATTTCATATTTAATATGTGTAAAAAAGTAGCGGTCTATATCATTATACTGAGACTACTACTTGACTGAGTGTCTGAATGAGGCACTGAATTTTGTAAATTCAAGTATAAATGTTATAACTTTATTTAGCAGAGTAAATAATAACTAGGTTGAATAGAGAGGATGGATCTCCTTAGACAGCTGTATCAGCCTGACAAAGGTTCTAACCATAACTTTGCTATCCAAAGCGAATAAAAGATTCAGGCCAGGGGAGAGGAGACAGATCATGTGTTCCTAGTATATAGGAACACCGATCGGTCTTCTCCCCTAGTGAGTCCCATCCTCCCACAGTTAGAACACACCTAGGGAACACATTTAACCCCGTGATCGCCCCCTAGTGTTAACCACCTGCCAGTGATATTTATACAGTAATCAGTGCATATTTATAGCACTGATAGCTGTATAAATGTATAAATGTCACTGGTCCCAAAATAGCGACAAAAGTGTCCGATCTGTCTGCTGCAATGTCGCAGTCCTGATAAAAATTGCAGATTGCCGCCATTACTAGTAAAAAAATAAAAAAATAAAAATGCCATAAATCACTATCCTATTTTGTTGGCGCTATAACTTTTACGCAAACCAATCAATATATGCTTATTGTGATTTTTCTACCAAAAATATGTAGAAGAATACATATCAGGCTAAACTGAGGAAAAAAATAGTTTTTTTAAAAAAACATTTGGGGATATTTATTATAGCAAAAAGTAAAAAATATTGTGTTTTTTTTTCAAAATTGTAGCTCTTTTTTTGTTTATAGCACAAAAAATAAAAACCGCAGAGGTGATCAAATACCACCAAAAGAAAGCTCTATTTGTGGGGAAAAAATGATCAAAATTTCATTTGGGTACAGTGTTGTATGACTGCGCAATTTTCATTCAAAATGTTAAGGTGCTGAAAGCTGAAAATTGGCCCTCTGCAGGAAGAGGGTGAAAGTGCCCTATTGAAATGGTTAATATTATGTATATGTATTATGTATGAATATGTATTATGTATGATATACAATTACATTTCATAAACCATTAGGGTAGAAATGCTAAACATTGCTAAAAATGTAAAATTGTTTTCCCTTTTTTCTAAAATATTTGTAAAAAAAAACAAAACTTTACACATAAGTTACTACTTCTGAAGAAAAAAATAGAACACAAAAGTCAATATTATACATACAAGCTCATACATATCACACAAATATAATATTGGATATAGTTCATTGTTGAGACAATTTTAGTACTAGTACAGTTAATTTAGATATAAATCAATGCTGCTCTGTTTTTCCCTTCCTACTCATTGTCTGAATGCTCGACAGGGAATATTTTTAAGGCCATGACCGATTTAGATGAAAATAAAGATTTATATTAACTTTAGCTGTCAAACCACTAAAAATAAATGATAAAATTTTACCCAAGTCATCCTTTACTTACAGTGTAACATTAGTGTAGCAGGCCAAGGACTGCATAAATAAATTTAAGAAATCTCAGATGTCACTGTTTCGTAAAAATCACCTTCATGCACTGCTGGATGCTGACCAGTGTAAAATCTTTCAATGATTTAGTCAGCAATCTGTTGTATGTCCGTTGATGGGCATTGTACATTTTCCCTTGATATTCAAGTCAGTTGAATGATATTATGTTTTTGCAATGAACAATGTTTAATATACTAAGTATACATATAGGGAAAGATAGATAGATAGATAGATAGATAGATAGATAGATAGATAGATAGATAGATAGATAGATAGATAGATAGATAGATAGATAGATAGATAGATAGATAGATAGATAGATAGATAGATAGATAGATAGATAGATAGATAGATAGATAGATAGATAGATAGATAGATAGATAGATAGATAGATAGATAGATAGATAGATAGATAGATAGATAGATAGATAGATAGATAGATAGATAGATAGATACCACTGCAAATGTTAGGGAAGTAAATAATTTGTTTAGGCCAGCTTGATCCAAACAAGCAATTTAAAGTTAAATGAAACCAAGAGATCAGCTTTAAAAGAGTGAGGACTCAAAATGTCCCCTGGAGAATGATTTCTATATGCTGTAGTGCCTTAAAAACTACATAGCATAACTATTCAATTTCAAAGTCAATTATTTATATA
Source organism: Lithobates clamitans (assembly GCA_037952925.1). Taxonomy (NCBI): domain Eukaryota; kingdom Metazoa; phylum Chordata; class Amphibia; order Anura; family Ranidae; genus Lithobates; species Lithobates clamitans. Next base: position 7,765,107 of record JBBGZY010000268.1, on the reverse strand, counting down.
GGGAAAGTCTGGTAAAGACAAATACATCAAAGAGTTTTAACAATTGCTTACGGCCCGGAGCAGTGCTGACATAGACCAAAAAGTGATCCAGCTGGAGGAAGGAAGCAGCAGCATTAGTACATGCTGCATCTGTGTAGAGGATATTTCTCTGGAGCAGCATAATGTTTGAATTTCCGAGTATGAAGCAAAACATGGTGGGCGGCTTTATAAAAAGTGGAATAGTAAAGTCAATTGGTGTTTTCTACATAAAAGTGGGTGAACAGTGTGAAAGTTGGCAGAAGCTTGGACTGGGTTCTGTGTGAGGCCACAGATTCTGTCAGTGTCTTTGTGTAAGGAAACCTCCACACCTCTTCCAATGCTGTCAGTCCTCTTGTCCTGACAGTGACATCTGTAGGTAACATGCCCCAGAGCCTCAATATCTGCCCTATATGAGCTCATGACGTAACTTGTATAAGAAAAACAATGGGGGTAAATAATGATTGTTGGGAATCAATCCAATGTTTCTACCACCGTTAGGTGTTCAGTCCTCTAACCAAAATGCATATATGAAAAAAATGCAACCCGGAGGATGTAACGCTCCCAACCAGGGCAAAAAAGAGGTTAATTGGACTGAAATGAGACTTGTTGGAAAGTACAAAACTTGTGTTTATTAACTATAAATAAAAGGAATAATTATTGTTAGGCACATGGTGTTGCAAGGAAAATACATAAACAAAACTAGTGCAATTAAAATCAAGAAAACAAAAAGAAAAGTAAAAAGGCAAAAATCACAGAAATATATGTCCAGACTAGAAACACTATGTGAGCTGCATTTCTCAGTGCGGGAACAGCATGTATGGATGTGGGCAGATTAACTCTGTGGTGAATGCAGCTCTGACACTTGCAGCCCACCCAAAGCCCCAGGGCTGTCTAAATAATGAGAGGATTGCTCACAGCTGTGGACTACAAAGCATGTACCTACAAAGCATGTAGGTACTGGGTTCTACAGAGTTCTCTGAGAATGAACCAAATCTTCAGCATGCCAGAAAAATATCAAGACAGAAATCCCACAGATGTAAATTCCTTCCAGGATTGGGAATGTTCACAAATTAGATGCAAGAGCTAGGAGCCATATGGAGTCTGTACTCATGAACTGTGGCGTGACTATGCAAGACGTAAGGGTTTACCAGGGGTGGATCCGGGGGGGGCAACTGGGCAATTGCCCCCTCCGAGAAATCTGTGATTGCCAGGCCAATCAGCAGATGAGTGAGCGGGCGGGAGGGTGAGTGTGTGCGTTAACTAGCGGGTGGGCCAGTCAGTGGGGGTCGGCAGGTGAGAGAGAGCCTGAGCGGGCAGGTCAGCAGATGACTGGGGGGGGTCACCAGGTGAGTGCAGGGCAGACATCGAGTGAAGGGGCGGGCCGGTCCGCAGGTGAGTGGAGAGACTGGCCAGTCAGTGAGCCAGTGGGTGGGGAGCAGAGAGATGACATCATCTCACCGCCCGCCCTGCAGTTCCACCCTCACTGTACAGCTGCGGGCAGCAGAGAGATTACATCATCTCTCTGCTGCCTGCCTTCACTCTGACAATCTTCACCTTAGCAGGCCAACGACAATAAGCAACGTGTGGCAGGTAATGTGACAATCAGCAACATGTGGCAGGTAATGTGACAATCAACAACATGTGGCAAGTGAAGTGGCAAGTGTAATCCGCAATGTGTGGCAGGTGACAGGTGACATGGCAAGTGTAATCCGCAATGTGTGGTAGGTGACGTGGCAAGTGTAATCCGCAATGTGTAGCAGGTGACATGGCAAGTGTAGTCTGCAATGTGTGGCAGATGACGTGGCAAGTGACAATCAGCAACATGTGGCAGGTGACGTGGCAAGTGTAATCCCCAATGTGTGGCAGGTGACGTGGCAAGTGCAATCTGCAATGTGTGGCAGGTGACGTGGCAAGTGACAATCAGCAACATGTGGCAGGTGACGTGGCAAGTGTAATCCCCAATGTGTTGCAGGTGATGTGGCAAGTGTAATCTGCAATGTGTGGCAGGTGATGTGGCAAGTTACAATCAGCAACATGTGGCAGGTGACGTGGCAAGTGACAATCAGCATCTGGTGGCAGGCAAGTCACAATCCGCAGCTTGTGGCAGGGACGTGGCAAGTGACAAGCTGCATCTGAAGGCAGTTCGACAAGGAAAGTGACACACTCAGGGCTCCCACTGATTCTGCATTATGGTGAGTTGAACCATTTCATTTTATATTACAATGTAATAATAGAAATAATGCTCCTGACACCATAACAATCATGGTGCAGTGATAATGAAAGCGCCAACACCATTGCCCCGATTGCCCGTAAAAAATATATTTTCTGGTAGTGCCCTTTGCGAGACTAAACTCTGGATCCGCCTCTGGGTTTTACCCCAGAGGCACAAGCAGATTGAAAGTTCAGGGGAGAAAAAAATCTTACCCTTCAGGTGCAGATTGGCTTTTCCCATGCAGATTTGAACAGTCCGTCATCGGTAGAGATAAGAGGACGATTAGAGACCTCCACGGATAGGGGGTTCCCACAGGGTTCTTGAGCTGTGAGCAGTATGAAGTCCGTGCTCATTGGCTGTGGAGTGATTTTGCAGGATGTAAAGTTTTACTCCAGAGGCACAGGCAGAGTGGAAGTTCAGGGGAGAAACATGATCTTACAATAAACTCATGATGTAAATTGCCCTGCAAACTTGATCTCTGGATATCTACAATACCATCAGGCAGGCGAACAGTGGTGGGAGAAGCACCTTGTCTTTCTCATTTTAGATTCTGCCCCCTCACTGTCGAACTTGTCAATTACTTAAAATATTGATGGAAAGATGTTTGCAATGAGAATAGGAGATGGGGCAAATCTGTTGCAACAGCCTTTCCTTCTCACACACAGGGGAGGACCTTCTCACTTTTCTCCGGGGCTAATCACTGCCAACATAGCTGTGGTTAGCAATTGTTTCAGCTGTCACTTCCAATTGTGTACACAGAATGTCTTTATCTTTGCACTAGGGCCCATATCCCATAGAGATATGCAGATGATCATCCACATCTGATGCCATTCATAGACCTAGGAGTTACACTGATTACAAACATGTCAGATGCTATTTAAAACTCAAGAGTTCAGTTTCTCAGTTATGTAATTAACCACTTGCTTACTGGGCACTTAAACCCCCCTCCTGTCCAGACCAATTTTCAGCTTTTAGCGCTGTCGCATTTTGAATGACAATTGCGCGGTCATACAACACGGTACCCAAATGAAATTTTTATCATTTTTTTCCCACAAATAGAGCTTTCTTTTGATGGTATTTGATCACCTCTGCTGTTTTTAGTTTTTCTTAAAAAAATTGAAAAAGACAGAATTTTTTTTTAAAAATTATATTTTTTTTATATTTTGTTATAAAATTTTGCAAACGGGTAATTTTTCTCCTTCATTGATGTACGCTGATGAGGCGGCACTGATGGGCACCGATAGGTGGCAGTGATGGGCACTGATTGGTGGCAGTGATGGGCACTGATGGGTGGCAGTGTTGGGCACTGATTGGGCACTGATTGATGGCAGCACTGCTAGGTGGCACTGATTGGCACCACTGGTGGGCATTGATAGGTGGCACTTGTGGGCATTGATAGGTGGTACTTGTGGGCATTAATAGGTGGCACTTGTGGGCACTGTGGGCACTGGCAGGTGGCAATGACAGATGGCACTTGGAGGCACAGATGAGGCATCTGTGCCTCCTTCCTCTTCGGGACTGATGTCCCTTTGACATAAGCCAGTGATCGGCTTTTTTTTCCTCCTCACGCTGTCAGCGTGAGGAGAAAACAAAACCGATCACTGAGCTTTTGTTTACATCATGTGATCAGCTGTCATTGGCCGAGGTCAAGGGGCCGGTGTCTTGCCGAGAAAGTTCCCCCGGCCGATAAGGTCCCCCTTGTACTGTGCAGGCGCAGCTCTTGCGCAGTACGAACGACTAGGAGCCGCCGAAAATAGCCGAAGATGAAAAACTTCAATCAGCTGTACACGGCGCCTGCGCCCTGGGTCCAGGCTGAAGCCCCACCATCCAAGTGGACCTAGAGGGGGAATAAAAAAGTGCCGAGCAAAGCAAGGCTGTGCCCGAAGCGCGGCGAGCGAAGCGAGCCCACAAGGGGCCCTCTTACCTGTGCCGTGTACAGCTGATTTCTCTTCTATTCGCCTTCGGCTATTTCCGCCGTCTCCTACTGCGCAAGCACTGCGCCTGCGCAATAGAGGAGGGTCCTTATCCGCCGAAAGGAACTTTCTAGGCAGAACACCGGGACCGGCCCCTTACTCGGATCTGTGATCATCCGAGTCTCCGTGACTCGGTGATCACAGCGCGCACACCACGCACCCTGTGTGAAGATATAGGAAATATAGGAACCATATCTTTTTATAAATTCAGGGTTCCTCTTCAATATGAAATTGTATTCTCATTTAACTTGTTTTTGTTTCTAATTCTTTTGGTATTGCAACACATGTGGCTGACCAAGTCGATGTTAAAATGTTCTGCCAATGATCTGACACAATTCTCGGAATATAAGATAGGGAAAGATGTTGACATAGAAAGTCCCTGTCTAAAAGCCAAATTAACTTCTTCCAAATAATTATTCTTCCTTTCTGTCAAAACAACTTGTCAGTTTGAAATATTTTGGGTTATGATGACCCCTAAAAGTTAGTCTTTCTGGCCAAACCGTTAGCCAAGCCTGTGTTGAAATTCTTAATAAAATGCGTACTTGTGATGTGTAACTTTGGGCTTGTGCCCGCCATAAGATTACTGTATAACCCTTCTCTATAAATATCTGAAATCATTTGTAATCAGGACCACTCCTGACTCAGAAGGATGGTCCGCTGTACAGTGTATATTCTTAAGTAAACCTATATGAGACGATGCAGCTGGCGTTGATGTCCTTTATTTCAAGGTTCAACTCTACATTTGGTGACCCCGAACGTTTCTTCTTGTTTGCATCTCCACCACCGCCTCTCCACCTTCTCCAGGACAGACAGCAGCAATGAGGCCTCAGGTGAGAAAACTTTTATTTTCTCATTATAAATACTGTCTTTTCTGTGCGGTGTTGAGGGACCGGTTGGGGGAGTGCAGCCACAGAAGGTAACACATTTCCTATTTTGATTTTGCCTGCATACTTGTCTCTGTATGGTTACTAAAGAATGTTAAAGGTACCTATTATAATTTAAAGCATGCTAAGGAAGAATCATTTTAAGCGCTTGCCTTTTTCTCCTTGTCTCCAGAAATGGCGATATATATATATATATATTTTATGAAGGGATGTATAAGTGCAGGTACCACAATTTCTAGAGAGTGAATAGAAGTTGGTGGTGGTGTTGTTTTTCTTTGTGTATGTTTTTTTTTTTGTATGTTTTTTGCGCATTTGTGGTCCTAAGGCGGATAGATATTGCCTTCAGCGGATAGCCACAAGTGAGGTGAATGACCTGCTGTGTGTTCTCTGGGATAGGGAGTCTAGATAGGGACTAGCCTATTGCCACTCAGAAAGGAGACGTCCTTCTGAGAGTAGAACGAGCGAGATATCTCAAGTTATGTACTGGGCTGCTGGTACACAGCCATAATGTTAAACGGTGGAGCTCTCAGTCCCGGAGTTCCAAATTATTGTCATTTCTAAAGAGACTAATGAGAAATTGTGATAAATATGGGAAACAAAAATGTTTTGCCTGTCATGAATACATTTGGGTTAACAAAAAAGAAAAAAAAAGTTATTAAAAATAGCAAAAGCAACAGGGCTAAGTATTGTTAAATTGCAACCAAGTGCTCCTATCATCAAAATGATGGTGAGTGGAGACCCAGATGCCCTGAAACATCATGTAAAATGGAAATGGTGTAAACTAACAAAAAGGAGTATGGGAGGGACCCATCTAAATGGTGGCCACCGGAGGGTTCCCCCTAATACACCTACAATTGATGTATTGTTTAAACTGCTTTTTAAAAGGTCTGATTGTGGGGGGATTGAATGTTTAGCAGCCTGGGAAGAATTATCTAGAAAAGATATAAACCACCCCCCCTATAAAATGTGCTCAGAGAAAGCTGCTTTACATGTAGAAAATAAAGATAAAATACCCAATGCTTGGGTTTCCCCTTATGACTCAATAAGAAGGGAATTATTAGGAGCATCTGCACCTATGGTATAGCAAGTGGAGACTACAGGAGGGGAGTCAGCTAATGGGGATATAGGAGAGGCATCTGGTTATCAGCAGACCACTCCAAATATTATGACAGAAACTCCCATTCTGCAGACACATAGGTAAAATTGTTAATAAACAGTATTCCCCACATTACCGTAGAGAGGAACCATTCTATGATGTAGATGGTACAATGACATTTGAAAAAGATGGGGAACTGTGGCAGTACACTCCATTAAGAGCAGATGCCTTAGCAAGATTTAATAGATTAAGTAAATTGGGTACTAATACTCCTCCAGTAGGGAGTTCTAGAGATCATGCCTCACCTGTATTAACTAGGCAACAGGTGAAGCGTATGGGATTACTACCCCAGCATACCCCAGAAGATAGACTAAGGACAAAAGAGTATTTTAAATCCAAATTATAACCATTTGGACAAATGCCCTTGAGAGAGGTGGCTTTACCGGGGGAAGAAGATGACCAGGGTAATTACACTGTAAGAATAGGAAAGGTTTATGTCCCCTGGAAGCCTAATGAAATTAGGGCAATTATTGCAGATCTGCCCAACTTAGAGAGGGTGCGCGTGCACAGGGGAGGACGTCCCATGACGGCCTCCCGGAGATTGAGGTCCGCGCTGTAGCCGTCATTCGGCTATGGCCCGGACCTCAAGTGGTTAATCTATCTACGCTCCTGAGTGGTGGGTTTCCCCGCCTTACTAGACACCCCTACTAGGGAAATATGCAGCAAAAAATCATGCATTAGATACACTCCTCACTTCCCAAAGATGTCCTACATCCCAGAACTTTTTCACATGGTCAGATGGTGTAAAATAATGTCTTACCTATTTCTAATTTTCATCCTCACCCTTCCGCTCCACCATCCAACTCTCCAAAGGATACTGGCAACTTTTTTGCATTACTGATCCTCTCCAGTTAAGCAAAGGTACCCTCCCTGATGGATTGTAGTGTCATTATTGTCAGTCAATTTATAAATGTTATAACTTATGCTGTTAATGAAGTTTTCGTTATGCACCTTGCCTGACCTTCTACCCACTAGCAGATCTACTGCTATGCGCTGGAAAGGTAAATTTTTGGCAATCCACAAATGCTTAATTAGCCTTATCATAAGCCATAACCCACTGTAATGAGGGATGGATACAATTTACATGGTCTCCCTTAAAGCAGTTGTAAACCACTAGACTTTTTTTTTATTATTATTCACACCCTGCAAGGTAAAGTCATAATGTGCTAGTACTAGCACATTATGTTAAACTGACCTTAAAACGTAGTCCTCCCACACTGAGATCTCAGAGCTGCAGTGGGCTCCCATCTTCACCCATCTTGCTTCTGAGTTCGCGTCACCAACCTTACCCTTGTAACGTGGATCAAGGAGGGTTGCCTGCCAGTATTGTTCCTTCTCCTTGATACCACGAATATGTGGATCCTTCCGCAGGCTTTGCAGGATCAGGGAGGCCATGCAGCGTAGGTTTGCTGAGGCATTCGGTCCGGAGTCCCCTGGGTCACTAAGGATGACATGATCCGCAGCCACCTCCTCCCAGCCACGTACAAGTCCATGTGTTTCTTGGGACTGTAAATGATCCCTTAAAGACTGTTGCTGATGCTGAGTGCCAGGCTCCACCTCCATACTAACACAATCCTCCTCCTCCTCCTCTTCCTGTGTGATCGGCGGGCACGCAGGAACACTGTCTAGATAAAGGGGGCCTTGAGAGGTAAGGAAGTCCTCCTCTTCCTGCCTCTGTTCTGCCTCAAGTGCCCTGTCCATTATTCCATGCAGCGTGTGCTCCAACAGGTGGACAAGGGGGACAGTGTCACTGATGCATGCACTGTCACTGCTCACCATCCTCGTGGCCTCCTCAAATGGTGACAGGACAGTGCATGCATCCCTGATCATGGCCCACTGGCGTGGGGAAAAAAAAAGCCATAGTCGCACAGTATTCATTTTTTTATTATTATTCACACCCTGCAAGGTAAAGTCATAATGTGCTAGTACTAGCACATAATGTTAAACTGACCTTAAAACGTAGTCCTCCCACACTGAGATCTCAGAGCTGCAGTGGGCTCCCATCTTCACCCATCTTGCTTCTGAGTTCGCGTCACTACCGCGCATGTGCGTGGGAGCCTCCAAATATGGCACAGGGCTCAGAAGGAATGGCATGGCTGGCCATTTCTTCAGAGCACATGCACCAGTGACGTCGCTGGCTGCATGTAATGTAAAAATCTCCTAAACAGTGCCAGTTTAGGAGATATTTACACTACCTATAGGTAAGCCTTATTATAGGCTTACCTATAGGTAACAGTAATGTGTGAAACTTTACTTCCACTTTAATAATAAAGGCCTTAACTCCCCTAAAAGATAAAGATACTTCTCAATGACCTGAAAAGAGGGAGAGTGCACATTGTATAAATCCAGGAAACTCGATTTAAAGAACATAAGGCAACCTCCCAAGGAAATCATCATTTTCCAACTTCTTACCAAAGCCATAACAATAATAACAGTAGATCAAAATCAAAGGATGGTTTTGAACCAACACCAGCATATACCCATGATTAGGGATGAGCCAAACACCCCCCCAGTTCGGTTCGCACCAGAACCTGCGAACAGACCGAAAATTTGCACGAACGTTAGAACCCCATTGACAACTATGGGACTGGAACATTCAAAATCAAAAGTGCTCATTTTAAAGGCTAATTTGCATGGTATTGTCCTAAAAAGGGTTTGGGGACCCGGGTTCTGCCCCAGGGGACATGTATCAATGCAAAAAAAGTTTTAAAAACGGACGTTTTTTCGGGAGCAGTGATTTTAATGATGCTTAAAGTAAAAAGAAAAAGTGAAATATTCCTTTAACTATCGTACCTGGAGGGTGTCTATAGTATGCCTGTAAAGTGGCGCGTGTTTCCCGTGCTTAGAACAGTCCCTGCACAAAATGACATTTTTAAAGGAATAAAGTCATTTAAAACTGCTTGCGGCTTTAATGTAATGTCGGGTCCTGGCAATATGGATGAAAATCAGAGAAAGAAACGGCATGGGTACCCCCCAGTCCATTACCAGGCCCTTTGGGTCTTGTATGGATATTAAGGCGAACCCCGCACCCAAATTAAAAATGGAAAGGTGTGGGGCCCCCAAGCCCTATATACTCTGAACAGCAGTATACAGGCGGTGCAAACAAGACAGGGACTGTAGGTTTGTTGTTAAAGTGGGGTTCCACCCAAAAAAACAAACATTTCTAAAAAATTCTAAAAAAAAAACAAAAAAACATTTGGATATTTTTTTTTTTTTTACTTACCTCTAAATGCCTGTTGCTAGGTGGTCCCTCGTAATCTGCCCCTTCCTCTGCCTGGGCTGGTGACATCACTTCCCCCTGGCACAGGAAGGGCTCGGCTCTTCTCCCTCCCTCCTGTCAATCATCTGGGACCCATTACAGGTCCCAGGTGATTGAGCGGCCAATTACGGCGCACGGCGCCGCTCGCGCATGCGCAGTGGGTGCCAGGCTGTGAAGCCACAGCCCGGTGCCCACAGTTGAAATGCCGGCGCCGACGAGCGGAGGGGGGGGACGAGCGGAGCTTCGATCCCCCGCATCGCTGGACCCAGGGACAGGTAAGTGTCTAATTAAAAGTCAGCAGCTGCAGTATTTGTAGCTGCTGACTTTTAATTTTTTTTTTTTTTAATGGCCCGCCTAGGTGGAACTCCTCTTTAAGTAGAATCTGTTTGTAATTTTGAACTGGTACATTTTTAACGTGTTTAGCTCCAGCCAAAAAAATCTATTTTAAGCTTTTTTGGAAAACATAGGAAAGGGTTATCACCCCAGTGACATTTGTTTTGCTGTCTGTGCTCCTCTTCAGAAGATTTCACCTCACTTTTTGTCCCAATGACAAATGTTTTTTGACAAATTTGGGGCTTTTAGTGAAACAAGGATTGGTGATAAAGCATCAGTGGAAAGGAGAAAAGTTTTTCCCAAATTAACTCTTACAGGGGAGAATTTCCCTTCCTAGGGGTAGATTTCATCTCACTTCCTGTTGTCTCCTTCCGTTTGCAAGTAGGAGTCGTTTGTAAGTTGAATGTTTGAAAGTAGGGGCCTGCCCTATATACTCAGCAGAAATTTGGCCCTGACTTTTGTACATTGCAATGCACAAGTCATGTCTAGCTGCTGCTTGATAAGCTAAATAAAGTAAAAAAAAATTTATTTGAAAAAAAAAAAGAAATTTGGGCCTTAGATGTTGTTGTGGCCACAACACTGTAAGCCCTATCAGGGCCCTGCTGTGAAATATCAGATCAAGAATTGTAATTACATGCCCCTGTTGAACAAGGGCAGAAACATTGGGCCTTTGGTGGTGGTGCTGGTGCCACAACACTGTAAGTCCTCACAGTTACTCTTGGTGGGCGCAGAATCGGGCCCTGCTGTGAAATATTAGATCAAGAATTCTAATTACATGTCCCTGTTGAACAGGGGTTGAAAAATTGGGCCTTAGACACTGGTGCTGGTGCCACAACACTGCAACCCCACACAGATACTCTAGTTGGAGCTCAGGAACTAGCCCTGCTGCAAAGAATTGCAGCAAAAATTGTAATTACACGCCCCTATTAAACAGGGGCTGAGAAATTGGGCCTCAGGCACTGGTGCTGGTGCCACGACACTGCAACCTCTCACAGATACTCTAGTTGGAGCGCAGGAACTAGCCCTGCTGCAAAGAATTGCATCAAAAATTGTAATTACACGCCCCTATTAAACAGGGGCTGAGAAATTGGGCCTTATGCACTGGTGCTGGTGCCACAACACTGCAACCCCTCACAGATACTCTAGTTGGAGTGCAGGAACTAGCCCTGCTGCAAAGAATTGCATCAAAAATTGTATTTACACACCCCTGTTAAACAATGGCTGAAAAATTGGGCCTTAGGCACTGGTGGCGGCACCCAGAACCAAAAAATGTTCTTACAATCTATCAGCATGATCATTGAGGAAGAAGAGAATATTTACTCAGCATAACAGGATAGTCACTCAGCATCAGCATAGGCAGTCTTTGAAGGGATTTGACATTTCAAAAAAAAATATTCGGTTACATCAGCATCAGGTGCTTGGTAGCTGGTGGTGATCCAAGACTGATTCATTTTTATGAAGGTCAATCGATCGACCGAGTCGGTGGACAGATGTACCCTGTTATTGTTTACAAAGCCTATAGCAGCACTGAATGTGCGTTCCGAAAGAACGCTGGATGTAGGACAGGCCAGTAGCTCAATTGCATACTGTGCAAGCTCTGGCCAGTGATCCATCCTCAAGACCCAGTAACCCAGAGGATTTTCAGTGGGAAAGGTGTCCAAGTCAGATCTTGCCCCTAGGTATTCCTGCACCATGTAAAACAGACGCTGGCGATGGTTGCTGGAACCAATCATACCTTGGGACTGCGGACTAAAAAATTGTCTGAACACATCGGTCAGACGGCCACCTTCTCCACCGCTCCTTCTTTGACTGACCGAATCCTCAGCAACACGTTGTCCAGGAACAGGAGTTTGTAACCTCCCAGTCTCTGGGAACGCATTGCACAGACCTTTCTGCAAGGCCTCCCAAAGATGTTTCATCCTCTGCTCCCTCTCCGAAGGCAAGATAAGGTCTGCAACGTTACCCTTGTAACGTGGATCAAGGAGGGCTGCCTGCCAGTATTCTTCCTTCTCCTTGATACCACGAATATGTGGATCCTTCCGCAGGCTTTGCAGGATCAGGGAGGCCATGCAGCGTAGGTTTGCTGAGGCATTCGGTTCGGAGTCCCCTGGGTCACTAAGGATGACATGATCCGCAGCCACCTCCTCCCAGCCACGTACAAGTCCATGTGTTTCTTGGGACTGTAAATGATCCCTTAAAGACTGTTGCTGATGCTGAGTGCCAGGCTCCACCTCCATACTAACACAATCCTCCTCCTCCTCCTCCTCCTCTTCCTGTGTGATCGGCGGGCACGCAGGAACACTGTCTAGATAAAGGGGGCCTTGAGAGGTCAGGAAGTCCTCCTCTTCCTGCCTCTGTTCTGCCTCAAGTGCCCTGTCCATTATTCCACGCAGCGTGTGCTCCAACAGGTGGACAAGGGGGACAGTGTCACTGATGCATGCACTGTCACTGCTTACCATCCTCGTGGCCTCCTCAAATGGTGACAGGACAGTGCATGCATCCCTGATCATGGCCCACTGGCGTGGGGAAAAAAAAACAAGCTCCCCTGCCCCTGTCCTGGTGCCATAGTCGCACAGTACTCATTGATGGCCCTCTGCTGCATGTGCAGCCGCTGCAGCATGGCCAAGGTTGAGTTCCACCTGGTGGGCATGTCACAGATTAGGTGGCTTTTGGGCAGGTTAAATTCCTTTTGGAGGTCTGCCAGCCGAGCACTGGCATTATATGACTGGCGGAAATGCACACAGACTTTCCTGGCCTGCCTCAGGACATCCTGTAAGCCCGGGTACCTGCACAAGAACCACTGCACCACCAAGTTAAGGACGTGAGCCAAACAGGGCACATGAGTAATTTGTCCCTATCAGAGGGCAGAGAGGAGGTTGGTGCCATTGTTGCAAACCACCATTCCTGCCTTAAGTTGGTGTGGCATCAACCACCTCTGAACCTGCCCCTGCAGAGCTGACAGAACCTCTGCCCCAGTGTGGCTCCTGTCCCCCAAGCACACCAGCTCAAGCACCGCATGGCATCTTTTGGCATGCGTACTTGCGTACCCCCTTGAACGCCTACGGAGCACCGCTGGTTCCGAGGACAAAGCACAGGAAGAGCCCATGGAGGAAGAAGAAGAGGAGGGGGTGGAGGAGAGGTGTGTCAGAATCACTAGTAGTGGCATTTTGGCAGCGTGGTGGCGGAATAACCTCCAACACTACTGCACCTTGTCCCACATCCTTCCCAGCTGTCAGAAGAGTCACCCAATGCGCTGTGAAACTAGGTAACATCCCTGTCCAGGCCTGCTGGACCATCAGTCAGCGGTAATATGCACCTTACTGCTGACTGCCCTGTCCAGCGAGGCCAAGACATTGCCTTCCACATGCCGGTAGAGAGCTTTCTGTGAGAAAAAGTGGCGTTTGGGAACCTGCCACTGAGGAACCGCACATTCCACAAACTCATGGAAGGGGGCAGAGTCTACCAACTGAATAGGTAGCAGTTGAAGTGCTAGAAATTTTGCCAAGCTATCATTCAACCGCTGGGTATGTGGATGGCTGGGAGCGAACTTCTTTTTGCGGTGCAGCAGCTGGGGCAGGAAAATTTGCCTGGTACAATCTGACGTTGGTATACCAATAGCAGATTGCCCGCAAGTACTTGGCTGTGACACACCTAATTCTACACCTTCATCCCTCTCAGTGCAGGTCTCAGAGAGGACTGAAGGTATAGTGGGGTTTGAGATCCCAGCTGATGAGGAGAGGTCCTTTTTGTTTTTTGGTGTGGGTCTTTTAGGTACGCTTGCCAATGAACTGCATGGCAGGTCAACATATGTCTGGTCAAGCATGTGGTGCCCAAGCGGGAGATGTTTTGGCCACGCGAGATATACTTGAGACATATGTTGCAAATAGCAGCGGTGCAATCTGATGCACTTGTCTCAAAAAAGGCCCACAGCAAAGAACTTTTGGAATAACGCGCAGAGACAGCAGCACCCTGCACATGCAGAGCTCTGAGGTGTGATGCAGTCAGTGTGCTGCCCTTAGGCTGGACCCTGGGGGGCATCCTGCCTCGTTGGTGATGTGCCTCCCCCTCCTCATCTCTCCTATCAGGCACCCACGTTGAGTCAGTGACCTCATCATCCCCTCCCTCCTCATCACTGGAGCAAACCTGGCAGAATACTGCAGCAGGGGGAACATGACTGCCAGATTGCTGTCCTTCTTGGGCACCCCCTCTGTCCGTGGTCAAATTACTGGCTTCATCTAGCTCAGTATCATCATCAGAGCCTTCTTAACGCTGGGCATCCTCCTGGAGCATGTACCCAGCACCGTGGTCAAACAGTTCGAGGGACTACTCAGGAGGACATGGTGGGGCTAGGGAATGAGTCACTGATGACATTGAGCCGAGGGAAGAGGCCGTGTTGGCAGCTGCTTTGCCAGACAAAGTACCCTGAGCATGGGTGAGAGGGGATGAGGAGGATGAGGACGGCTTGGTCATCCACTCTACCAAGTCTTCCGCATTTTGCGGCTCAACATGGCCAGCTGCCGAAAAAAAGGCCAAACATGTCCCACGGCCACGTGCTAATGAGGATGCACCATGTCCAGTACCAGCACTGTTGCCTCTAGACACAGAGCCTGCTTGCCCTCTTTTATTGGCTTGTGACTGTCTGCCTCTCCTTGTTGGCCTTCCAGACATACTAATGGCCTGCAGTGAGATGTAGCTGCACTAAGCTGGGATATATATATATATATATATATATATATATATATATATATATATATATATATATAAATATATATATACTGATACTGCAGCTAGAAAAATCAACTGCCTGCCTGTAGTATTATTAGTATGAAAACACCACCAATCTTCTACAGGTATATTTAGCTGAACACTGTGCAGAGGTTGCACTACACTAACTTGTAGCTTTAGCTGAACACTGTGCAGAGGTCGCACTACACTAACGTGTAAATAATGTAGCTGCCTGCGGTAGTGATAGGATCAGGAAAACAACACCAACCTTCTACATGTAGCTTTAGCTGAACACTGTGCTGAGTCGCTGAACACTGTGCTGAGTCGCACTACACTAACGTGTAAATAATGTAGCTGCCTGCGGTAGTGATAGGATCAGGAAAACACCACCAACCTTCTACAGGTAGCTTTAGCTAAATACTGTGCAGAGGTCGCACTACACTAACGTGTAAATAATGTAGCTGCCTGCGGTAGTGATAGGATCAGGAAAACAACACAAACCTACTACAGGTAGCTTTAGCTGAACACTGTGCAGAGGTCGCACTACACTAACGTGTAAATAATGTAGCTGCCTGCGGTAGTGATAGGATCAGGAAAACACCACCAACCTTCTACAGGTAGCTTTAGCTGAACACTGTGCAGAGGTTGCACTACACTAACGTGTAAATAATGTAGCTGCCTGCGGTAGTGATAGGATCAGGAAAACAACACCAACCTTCTACAGGTAGCTTTAGCTGAACACTGTGCAAAGGTCACACTACACTAACGTGTAAATAATGTAGCTGCCTGCGGTAGTGATAGGATCAGGAAAACAACACCAACCTTCTACAGGTAGCTTTAGCTGAACACTGTGCAGAGGTTGCACTACACTAACGTGTAAATAATGTAGCTGCCTGCGGTAGTGATAGGATCAGGAAAACAACACCAACCTTCTACAGGTAGCTTTAGCTGAACACTGTGCAGAGGTCGCACTACACTAGCTTGTAGCTTTAGCTGAACACTGTGCAGAGGTCGCACAACACTAACGTGTAAATAATGTAGCTGCCTGCATTAGTGATAGGATCAGGAAAACCAACCTTCTACAGGTAGCTTTAGCTGAAAACTGTGCAGAGGTCGCACTACAGTAACTTGTAACTTAAGCTGAACACTGTGCAGAGGTCGCACTACACTAACTTGTAGCTTTAGCTGAACACTGTGCAGAGGTCGCACTACACTAACTTGTAGCTTTAGATGAACACTGGGCAAAGGTCGCGCTACACTAACTTGTAGCTTTAGCTGAACACTGTACAGAGGTTGAACTACACTAACATGTAAATTATGTAGCTGCCTGCGGTAATGATAGAATGAGGAAAACACCACCAACCTTCTACAGGTAGCTTTAGCTGAACACTGTGCAGAGGTCCCACTACACTAACTTGTAGCTTTAGCTGAACACTGTGCAGAGGTTGCACTACACTAACTTGTAGCTTTAGCTGAACACTGTGCAGAGGTCGCACTACACTAACTTGTAGCTTTAGCTGAACACTTTGCTTAGGTCGCACTACACTAACATGTAAATAATGTAGCAGCCTGCGGTAGTGATAGGATCAGGAAAACAACAACAACCTTCTACATGTAGCTTTAGCTGAACACGGTGCAGAGGTTGCACTACAGTAACTTGTAACTTAAGCTGAACACTGTGCAGAGGTCGCACTACACTAATTTGTAGCTTTAGCTGAACACTGTGCAGAGGTCGCACTACACTAACTTGTAGCTTTAGCTGAACACTGTGCAGAGGTCGCACTACACTAACATGTAAATTATGTAGCTGCCTGCGGTAATGATAGAATGAGGAAAACACCACCAACCTTCTACAGGTAGCTTTAGCTGAACACTGTGCAGAGGTCGCACTACACTAACTTGTAGCTTTAGCTGAACACTGTGCAGAGGTTGCACTACACTAACTTGTAGCTTTAGCTGAACACTGTGCAGAGGTCGCACTACACTAACTTGTAGCTTTAGCTGAACACTTTGCTTAGGTCGCACTACACTAACGTGTAAATAATGTAGCAGCCTGCGGTAGTGATAGGATCAGGAAAACAACAACAACCTTCTACATGTAGCTTTAGCTGAACACTGTGCAGAGGTTGCACTACAGTAACTTATAGCTTTAGTTGAACACTGTGCAGAGGTCGCACTACACTAACGTGTAAATAATGTAGCTGCCTGCGGTAGTGATAGGATCAGGAAAACACCACCAACCTTCTATAGGTAGCTTTAGCTGAACACTGTGCTGAGTCGCACTACACTAACGTGTAAATAATGTAGCTGCCTGCGGTAGTGATAGGATCAGGAAAACAACACCAAACTTCTACAGGTAGCTTTACCTGAACACTGTGCAGATGTTGCACTACACTAACGTGTTAATAATATAGCTGTTTGCGGTAGTGATAGGATCAGGAAAACACCACCAACCTTCTACAGGTAGCTTTAGCCGAACACTGTGCAGAGGTCGCACTACACTAACCTGTAAATAATGTAGCTGCCTGCGGTAGTGATAGGATCAGGAAAACAACACCAACCTTCTACAGGTAGCTTTAGCTGAACACTGTGCAGAGGTCGCACTACACTAACTTGTAGCTTTAGCTGAACACTGTGCAGAGGTTGCACTACACTAACTTGTAGCTTTACCAGAACACTGTGCAGTGGTCGCACTACACTAACGTGTAAATAAAGTAGCTGCCTGCGGTAGTGATAGGATCAGGAAAACAACACCAACCTTCTACAGGTAGCTTTAGCTGAACACTGTGCAGAGGTCGCATTACACTAACTTGTAGCTTTAGCTGAATACTGTGCAGAGGTCGCACTACACTAACTTGTAGTTTTAGCTGAACACTGTGCAGAGGTCGCACTACACCAATGTGTAAATAATGTAGCTGCCTGGGGTAGTGATAGGATCAGGAAAACAACACCAACCTTCTACAGGTAGCTTTAGCTGAACACTGTGCTGAGTTACACTACACAAACGTGTAAATAATGTAGCTGCCTCCGGTAGTGATAGGATCAGGAAAACACCGCCAACCTTCTACAGGTAGCTTTAGCTGAACACTGTGCAGAGGTCGCACTACACTAAAGTGTAAATAATGTAGCTGCCTCCGGTAGTGATAGGATCAGGAAAACACCACCAACCTTCTACAGGTAGCTTTAGCTGAACACTGTGCAGAGGTCGCACTACACTAACGTGTAAATAATGTAGCTGCCTGCGGTAGTGAAAGGATCAGGAAACCAACACCAAACTTCTACAGGTAGCTTTACCTGAACACTTTGCAGATGTTGCACTACACTAACATGTAAATAATGTAGCAGCCTGCGGTAGTGATAGGATCAGGCAAACACCACCAACCTTCTACAGGTAGCTTTAGCTGAACACTGTGCAGAGGTCGCACTACACTAAAGTGTAAATAATGTAGCTGCCTGCGGTAGTGATAGGATCAGGAAAACACCACCAACCTTCTACAGGTAGCTTTAGCTGAACACTGTGCAGAGGTCGCACTACACTAACGTGTAAATAATGTAGCTGCCTGCGGTAGTGAAAGGATCAGGAAACCAACACCAACCTTCTACAGGTAGCTTTAGCTGAACACTTTGCAGAGGTCGCACTACACTAACTTGTAGCTATAGCTGAACACTGTGCAGAGGTCGCACTACACTAATTTGGAGCTTTAGTAGAACACTGTGCAGAGGTCGCACTACACTAACGTGTAAATAATGTTGCTGCCTGCGGTAGTGATAGGATCAGGAAAACAACACCAACCTTCTACAGGTAACTTTAGCTGAACACTGTGCAGAGGTCGCACTACACTAACTTGCAGCTTTAGCTGAATAATGTGCAGAGGTCGCACTACACAAACTTGTAGTTTTAGCTGAACACTGTGCAGAGGTCGCACTACAGCAATGTGTAAATAATGTAGCTGCCTGCAGTAGTGAAAGGATCAGGAAAACACCACCAACCTTCTACAGGTAGCTTTAGCTGAACACTGTGCAGAGGTCGCACTACACTAACGTGTAAATAATGTAGCTGCCTGCGGTAGTGATAGGATCAGGAAAAAACAACAAACTTCTACAGGTAGCTTTAGATGAACACTGTGCAGAGGTTGCACTACACTAACTTGTAGCTTTAGCTGAACACTGTGCAGAGGTCGCACTACACTAACCTGTAGCTTTAGCAGAACACTGTGCAGTGGTCGCACTACACTAATGTGTAAATAATGTAGCTGCCTGCGGTAGTGATAGGATCAGGAAAACACCAACCTTCTACAGGTAGCTTTAGCTGAACACTGTGCAGAGGTCGCATTACACTAACTTGTAGCTTTAGCTGAATACTCTGCAGAGGTCGCACTACACTAACTTGTAGATTTAGCTTTACACTGTGCAGAGGTCGCACTACACCAACGTGTAAATAATGTAGCTGCCTGCGGTAGTGATAAGATCAGGAAAACACCACCAACCTTCTACAGGTAGCTTTAGCTGAACACTGTGCAGAGGTCGCACTACACTAAAGTGTAAATAATGTAGCTGCCTGCGGTAGTGATAGGATCAGGAAAACACCACCAACCTTCTACAGGTAGCTTTAGCTGAACACTGTGCAGAGGTCGCACTACACTAACGTGTAAATAATGTAGCTGCCTGCGGTAGTGATAGGATCAGGAAAACAACACCAACCTACTACAGGTAGCTTTAGCTGAACACTGTGCAGAGGTCGCACTACACTAACTTGTAGCTTTAGCTGTACACTGTTCAGAGGTTGCACTACACTAACTTGTAGCTTTAGCAGAACACTGTGCAGAGGTCGCACTACACTAACGTATAAATAATGTAGCTGCCTGCGGTAGTGATAGGATCAGTAAAACACCACCAACCTTCTACAGGTAGCTTTAGCTGAACACTGTGCAGAGGTCGCACTACACTAACGTGTAAATAATGAAGCTGCCTGCGGTAGTGATAGGATCAGGAAAACACCACCAACCTTCTACAGGTAGCTTTAGCTGAACACTGTGCAGAGGTCGCACTACACTAACATGTAAATAATGTAGCTGCCTGCGGTAGTGATAAGATCAGGAAACCAACACCAACCTTCTACAGGTAGCTTTAGCTGAACACTTTGCAGAGGTCTCACTACACTAACTTGTAGCTTTAGCTGAACACTGTGCAGAGGTCGCACTACACTAATTTGTAGCTTTAGCTGAACACTGTGCAGAGGTCGCACTGCACAAACTTGTAGCTTTCGTTGAAAACTGTGCAGAGGTCGCACTACACTAACTTGTAGCTTTAGCTGAACACTGTGCAGAGGTCGCACTACAATAACGTGTAAATAATGTAGCTGCCTGCAGTAGTGATAGATTCAGGAAAACACCACCAACCTTCTACAGGTAGCTTTACCTGAACAATGTGCAGATGTTGCACTACACTAACATGTAAAAAATGTAGCTGTCTGCGGTAGTGATAGGATCAGGAAAACACCACCAACCTTCTACAGGTAGCTTTAGCTGAACACTGTGCGGAGGTCGCACTAAACTAACGTGTAGGTAATGTAGCTGCCTGCGGTAGTGATGGGATCAGTAAAACAACACCAACCTTCTACAGGTAGCTTTAATGAACACTGTGCAGAGGTCGCACTACACTAACTTGTAGCTTTAGCTGAACACTGTGCAGAGGTCGCACTACACTAACTTGTAGCTTTAGCAGAACACTGTGCAGAGGTCGCACTACACTAACGTGTAAATAATGTAGCTGCCTGCGGTAGTGATAGGATCAGGAAAACAACACCAACCTTCTACAGGTAGCTTTAGCTGAACACTGTGCAGAGGTCGCACTACACTAACTTGCATCTTTAGCTGAAAACTGTGCAGAGGTCGCACTACACTAACTTGTAGTTTTAGCTGAACACTGTGCAGAGGTCGCACTACAGCAATGTGTAAATAATGTAGCTGCCTGCAGTAGTGAAAGGATCAGGAAAACACCACCAACCTTCTACAGGTAGCTTTAGCTGAACACTGTGCAGAGGTCGCACTACACTAACGTGTAAAGAATGTAGCTGCCTGCGGTAGTGATAAGATCAGGAAAACAACACCAACCTTCTACAGGTAGCTTTAGCTGAACACTTTGCAGAGATCACACTACACTAACTTGTAGCTTTAGCTGAACACTGTGCAGAGGTCGCACTACACTAAACTGTAAAAAATGTAGCTGCCTGCGGTAGTGATAGGATCAGGAAAACAACACCAACCTTCTACACGTAGCTTTAGTTGAACACTGTGCAGAGGTCGCACTACACTAACTTGTAGCTTTAGCTGAACACTGTGCAGAGCTCGCACTACAATAACATGCAAATAATGTAGCTGCCTGCGGTAGTGATAGGATCAGGAAAACACCACCAACCTTCTACAGGTAGCTTTACCTGAACACTGTGCAGAGGTCGCACTACACTAACGTGTAAGTAATGTAGCTGCCTGCGGTAGTGATAGGATAAGGAAAACAAAACCAATCTACTACAGGTAGCTTTAGCTGAACACTGTGCAGAGGTCGCACTACACTAACTTGTAGCTTTAGCTGAACACTGTGCAGAGGTCGCACTACACTAACTTGTAGCTTTAGCAGAACACTGTGCAGAGGTCGCACTACACTAACGTGTAAATAATGTAGCTGCCTGCGGTAGTGATAGGATCAGGAAAACAACACCAACCTTCTACAGGTAACTTTAGCTGAACACTGTGCAGAGGTCGCACTACACTAACTTGTAGTTTTAGCTGAACACTGTGCAGAGGTCGCACTACAGCAATGTGTAAATAATGTAGCTGCCTGCAGTAGTGAAAGGATCAGGAAAACACCACCAACCTTCTACAGGTAGCTTTAGCTGAACACTGTGCAGAGTTTGCACTACACTAACGTGTAAGTAATGTAGCTGCCTGCGGTAGTGATAGGATCAGGAAAACAACACCAACCTACTACAGGTAGCTTTAGCTGAACACTGTGCAGAGGTCGCACTACACTAACTTGTAGCTTTAGCTGTACACTGTGCAGAGGTCGCACTACACTAACTTGTAGCTTTAGCAGAACACTGTGCAGAGGTCGCACTACACTAACGTATAAATAATGTAGCTGCCTGCGGTAGTGATAGGATCAGTAAAACAACACCAACCTTCTACAGGTAGCTTTAGCTGAACACTGTGCAGAGGTCGCACTACACTAACTTGCAGCTTTAGCTGAATACTGTGCAGAGGTCGCACTACACTAACTTGTAGTTTTAGCTGAACACTGTGCAGAGGTCGCACTACAGCAATGTGTAAATATTGTAGCTGCCTGCAGTAGTGAAAGGATCAGGAAAACACCACCAACCTTCTACAGGTAGCTTTAGCTGAACACTGTGCAGAGGTCACACTACACTAACGTGTAAATAATGTAGCTGCCTGCGGTAGTGATAGGATCAGGAAAAAACAACAAACTTCTACAGGTAGCTTTAGCTGAACACTGTGCAGAGGTCGCACTACACTAACTTGTAGCTTTAGCTGAACACTGTGCAGAGGTCGCACTACACTAACTTGTAGCTTTCGCTGAACACTGTGCAGAGGTTGCACAACACTAACGTGTAAATAATGTAGCTGCCTGCGTAAGTGATAGGATCAGGAAAACCAACCTTCTACAGGTAGCTTTAGCTGAACACTGTGCAGAGGTTGCACTACAGTAACTTGTAACTTAAGCTGAACACTGTGCAAAGGTCGCGCTACACTAACTTGTAGCTTTAGCTGAACACTGTACAGAAGTCGCACTACACTAACGTGTAAATTATGTAGCTGCCTGCAGGAGTGATAGAATGAGGAAAACACCACCAACCTTCTACAGGTAGCTTTAGCTGAACACCGTGCTGAGTCGCACTACACTAACGTGTAAATAATGTAGCTGCCTGCGGTAGTGATCAGGAAAACAACACCAACCTTCTACAGGTAGCTTTAGCTGAACACTGTACAGAGGTCACACTACACTAACTTGTAGCTTTAGCTGAACACTGTGCAGAGGTCGCACTACACTAACATGTAAATAATGTAGCTGCCTGCGGTAGTGATAGGATCAGGAAAACAACACCAACTTTCTACAGGTAGCTTTAGCTGAACACTGTGCAGAGGTCGCACTACACTAACTTGTAGCTTTAGCTGAACACTGTGCAGAGGTCGCACTACATTAACGTGTAAATAATGTAGCTGCCTGCGGTAGTGAAAGGATCAGGAAAACACTACCAACCTTCTACAGGTAGCTTTAGCTGAACACTGTGCAGAGGTCGCACTACACTAACATGTAAATAATGCAGCTGCCTGCGGTAGAGATAGGTTCAGGAAAACAACACCAACCTTCTACAGGTAGCTTTAGCTGAACACGGTGCAGAGGTCGCACTACACTAACTTGTAGCTTTAGCTGAACACTGTGCAGAGGTCGCACTACACTAACGTGTAAATTATGTAGCTGCCTGCAGGAGTGATAGAATGAGGAAAACACCACCAACCTTCTACAGGTAGCTTTAGCTGAACACTGTGCAGAGGTCGCACTACAGTAACTTGTAGCTTTATCTGAACACTGTGCAGAGGTCGCACTACACTAACGTGTAAATAATGTAGCTGCCTGTGGTAGTGATAGGATCAGGAAAACACCACCAACCTTCTACAGGTAGCTTTAGCTGAACACTGTGCAGAGGTCCCACTAAACTAAAGTGTAAATAATGTAGCTGCCTGCCGTAGTGATAGGATCAGGAAAACAACACCAACCTTCTACAGGTAGCTTGAGCCAAACACTGTGCAGAGTACGCACTACAGTAACTTGAAGCTTTAGCTGAACACTGTGCAGAGGTCGCACTACACTAACTTGTAGCTTTAGCTGAACACTGTGCAGAGGTCGCACTTCACTAACGTGTAAATAATGTAGCTGCCTGCGATAATGATGAAATCAGGAAAACACCACCAACCTTCTACGGGTAGCTTTAGGTGAACACTGTGCAGAGGTCGCACTACACTATTGTGTAAATAGTGTAGCTGCCTACGGTAGTGATAGGATCAGGAAAACAACACCAACCTTCTACATGTAGCTTTAGCTGAACACTGTGCAGAGGTCGCACTACACTAACTTGTAGCTCTAGCTGAACACTGTGCAGAGGTCGCACTACACTAACTTGTAGCTTTAGCTGAACACTGTGCAGAGGTTGCACTACACTATCGTGTAAATAATGTAGCAGCCTGCTGTAGTGATAGGATCAGGAAAACAACACCAACCTTCTACAGGTAGCTTTAGCTGAACACTGTGCAGAGGTCGCACTACAGTAACTTGTAGCTTTAGCTGAACACTTTGCAGAGGTCGCACTACACTAACGTGTAAATAATGTAGCTGCCTGCTGTAGTGATAGGAGCAGGAAAACAACACCAACCTTCCACAGGTAGCTTTAGCTGAACACTGTGCAGAGGTCGCACTACACTAACTTGTAGCTTTAGCTGAAAACTGTGAAGAGATCGCACTACACTAACTTGTAGCTTTAGCTGAACACTGTGCAGAGGTCGCACTACATTAACTTGTAGCTTTAGCTGAACACTGTGCAGAGGTTGCACTACACTAACTTGTAGCTTTAGCTGAACACTGTGCAGAAGTCGCACTACACTAACTTGCAGCTTTAGCTGAACACTGTGCAGAGGTAGCACTACACTAACTTGTAGCTTTAGCTGAACACTGTGCAGAGGTCTCACTACACTAACTTGTAGCTTTAGCTGAACACTGTGCAGAGGTTGCACTACACTAACTTGTAGCTTTAGCTGAACACTGTGCAGAAGTCGCACTACACTAACTTGCAGCTTTAGCTGAACACTGTGCAGAGGTAGCACTACACTAACTTGTAGCTTTAGCTGAACACTGTGCAGAGGTCTCACTACACTAACTTGTAGCTTTAGCTGAACACTGTGCAGAGGTCTCACTACACTAAAAAATAATGTAGCTGCCTGCGGTAGTGATAGGATCAGAAAAACATCACCAATCTTCTACAGGTGGCTTTAGCTGAACACTGTGCAGAGGTCGCACTACACTAACTGTAAATATTGTAGCTAATAGGACTAATAGGATCTGAAGAACACCAGCAATTTTCTTCAAGTACTCTAACAACACCTGCCTACCTGTCAGTAGGAAGATAATAACAGGAACAGATCTAGCTAAACTGAATACAGTGTATATAGTGTGTACGCCGGAACACACTGCACAGGGCCGACGTGCAGGCGGCCTTATATAGTGCGGGGTGTGTACTAAACCCCCAGAGCCATAATTAGCCAAAGCTATCCTGGCTTTGGCCAATTACAGCTCTCTGTACAGACGGCGCTGTGATTGGCCAAGCATGCCGGTCATAGTACATGCTTGGCCAATCACCAGCCAGCAATGCACTGCGATGCCGCAGTGAATTATGGGCCGTGGCGCGCCACTCAAATTTGGCATGAACGGCCCATATCTTTCGCAATTCAGCGAATGGTCAAACAGACGATGTTCGAGTCGAAGATGGGTTCGACTAGAACACAAAGCTCATCCCTACCCATGACCATTAAATAAGATATAGGAAACTTCACATCTCACTTATATAGCCTTAATGGACAATATCTCTTCTGGGCATGGCAATGGAGACTAAATGGAGATCTAAATTCAACATACTCAGATCTTGATAGATGTGGTCAAAGAACTTGCCTAATATTTAAAGATAAATGCCACTTCTGATAGGGCTCCTCATCTGGTTTTAGATACCAATGCAAGCAACATGCCAAACTGCAATAATTACTAGATGATTTCTTTAAACACAAAACCAAACCAAGCCCCATTGCAGAAGAACCAGTTGCCCTATGAAACCACGTAAATTAGAACTAAAGGCAAAATTTTGTTTTTTCATTTCGAAAAGAGTAAAGGATGGTCAGTTTTATTTTTACTTTTATATTTTTTATTTTATTTTACCTTTATTCATTTTATTTTTAACTTTATTCAACCCCTTCCCTACCAGCGCATTGTAAAATTACGCAGACAGGAACCTTCCCTCCTTCCGGGTGGGTGTCATATGACATCTGCACGTTTTTACCGCTCTCACTCACACCCGGGGGCAGACAGCGCGTTGATCAGGAATGAGGCGTGCCCCTTGGAACACAACCCATCCCTGATCAGGGTAAACAGCCAATAAAAATGGCTCTTTACGACGTGACCGGCTGTGTCCAATCACAGCCGGTCACATGCACTGTCTTTGTGCATGCCACTTGTGCATGCCCCAAGGGGCATGTAGCGCGGCGATCAGAGATGAGGCGTGTCAGTCTGACACAACCCATCCCCTATCAGGGTAAAAAGCCAATGAAATTGGCTCTTTACCACGAGACCGGCTGTGTCCAATCACAGCCGGTCACAAATGTCAACAAACCATGGTAACTAGCTGTTACTGGGTTCTCCTCCTCACACACCGATCCTGTGTGAGGAGGAGATTGCGGTAACAGCTAGTTACTGCTTACAGTGCACAGTACAAAACACTCAGATTGCTCCAGTAATTAAGAGTACCTGTTACCAGCCCATCAGAGTACCTGTCACCAGCCCATCAGAGTACCTGTTACCAGCCCATCAGAGTACCCGTCACCAGCCCATCAGATAACCAAAGTACCTGTCCTCAGCCCAGAGTACCTAAGTACCTATCTGCGGCCCATCAAAGTACACGAGTACCTGTCTTCAGCCCAGAGTACCCAAGTACCTATCTCCAGCTCAGAGTAAATGAGAACCTATCTGCAGCCCAGAGTACTCAAGCTCCTGTTTCCAGCCCATCGGAGTACCCGAGTACCTGTCTCCAGCCCAGAGTACTCGAGTACCTATCTCCAGCCAATCAGAGTACCTGAATACCTGTCTGCAGCCCATCGGAGTACCCGAGTACCTATCTGCAGCCCATCAGAGAACAGCTGTATTTATATTGAGATTAAATCACACACAGATGGACTCTATTTACTAAATGGGTGACTTCTGAAGGTAATTAGTTCCACTAGATTTTAGTTAGGGGTATCAGAGTAAAGATACTGAATACAAATGCACACCACACTTTTCAGATATTTATTTGTAAACATTTTTGAATACCATTTATCATTTTCCTTCCCCTTCACAAATATTTTCCACTTTGTGTTGGTCTATCACATAAAATCCCAATAAAATACATTTATGTTTTTGGTTGTAACATGACAAAATGTGGAAAATTTCAAGGGGTATGAATACTTTTTCAAAGCACTGTAGCTCAGCAATAAATAAGCACGTTTGGTGGTTCAGGGTCAACTGCATCCCAGTGATTAGGGAGATCTTAGCAAACACCCTCTGTAAAACCGGTTTAAATGTGATGCAGGAAAACACCTGTGGATAGTTAGAATAGTACATCTTGCAGAGGGATGGAGCTATTCTAATGTCAGAGTATAATAGGGCGTACACACGGTCGGACTTTGTTCGGACATTCCGGCAACAAAATCCTAGGATTTTTTCCGATGGATGTTGGCTCAAACTTGTTTTGTCTACACACGGTCGCACAAAGTTGTCGGAATTTCCGATCGCCAACCACGCGGTCACGTACACCACGTACGACGAGACTAGAAATAGCCGGTTCAGAACCAAGCGCGGCACCCTTTGGGCTCCTTTTGCTAATCTCGTGTTAGTAAAAGTTTGGTGAGAGACGATTCGCGCTATTTCAGACTCGTGGCTTTCAGATCGTTTTCTGCCGTTCAGTTTGTGCTTGTGGGTTTGTATCTGCTCTTCAGTGCGTGCAGTCAGTTCGTATCGGAGTTTCCTGTGCGATCTTGCCCGCTCGTTGCTGTTTTTCAGGTAGCTCTTCACAGGCCTTGCTGTTCTTCAGTGCGTTCTGTTACTTCGTTCTGAGCAGCCGACCGTTTTCTAGCCATGTTTCGTATGCGTACTCCTCGTAGAGTTCGTGCTGTGTGGGGGCTTGGTGTTGGGGTCCTGACCTTGACACAAGTCCAGTCCATGAACAGGGTGGGGAGGAGTTCATGGACCAAGAATTGGTTGCTTCAGCGTGACCAGTTCTCTCATATGCCTTTGCACCGTGAGATCCGTGAGAATAATCCTGATGATTTCAGGAACTTTCTCAGGATGACGGACCCCATGTTTCACCGTTTGTTGGCTTCGCTGACTCCCTATATCAGCAGGCAGGATACCTGCATGAGGCAAGCCATCACTCCGGAGCAGAGGTTGGTCGCTACCCTGCGGTATTTGGCGACAGGAAGAAGTCTGCAGGACTTGAAGTTCTCGACAGGCATCTCCCCCCAGGCTCTCGGGATCATTATCCCAGAGACCTGTTCTGCCATCATCCAGGTCCTGCAGAAGGAGTATATGAAGGAAAGATTTTTATCCTTTTATATCACATTTTATTGTATTGAATGTTTGCTAATATATTGTATTTCTTTCCTCATTCCCTAATTACCATGATTGTAATATGCTGTGAATGTCCCCTTTGTCCTCATGCATGCTGGATTATTATGTAATTGTTATTTTAGGTCCTTCATACATAATTGCCCTTCACTAACCTCCCCAGCATGGTGTCTCCTGCCCTATATTCACCTCATGTAGTCACTTAACAATGTATTTTATCAGCTCCATAGTAGTGCTTTACCCCAAACACCCCCTAAAATGTTTGGAAATGTTATTTTTGATTTAAATTCAGGCAGAGGGCCAGAGGCCTTTTTTTTGTGGTGTCCCCAAATAATTTTTAGTAACCCTCCCTCCCCCAACTGCTAAGTCAGCTGATCCCAATTCTCTATCTATCCTCAATCATCTATCTGCTGACTTTGCCAAACCCATACACACTATACCCACCTCTTTAGTGCTCAGATTTATGGATGAATTCCCCAAAGCATGTAGTGCAAGGGCCTGTCTGTATACTTTCCAATGGTACTGTTTAAAGTTTTTGTATCCTATTATTATCTTGATAGGTAATAGCAGAATGTCCAAATGTCCTCAAATGTGTACAGTGTGTATTTATATCTTTGTATTCAGACACTTCTTACCTGTCCAGTGGGCTGCCAATAGTGTAACTAAGGAGGGGCTGTTCCAAGTAATACCCTGTATTTAGACATTCATCTCTCAATGAAGTGAAGAGGGTTACCTGTCCAAGATTTCCACACACCCTTTATAATGTTAGAAATGGCCCATGAGAGGGGGGGAGGGGGAATATGATAGGTGTACCTTATACTTTGGTGTTGTTAAATTCCCCTTAATAAATGCTATCTGGAGGTTGCCCCTTAATGTTTGTGTATAATCTGCTTGCCATGTTTCAGAGTAAAAATAGTAATGTTTATTGTTTTTTCCTCAACAGTTTCCTTCCACGCCACAGGAATGGTAGACTGTGGCCTCCCACTTTGCCGAGTGGTGGGACTTTCCTAACTGCGGAGGGGCAATTGATGGGAAACACGTCCACATCGTCCCACCACCCAACTCGGGGTCGTACTATTATAATTACAAGGGGTTTATTAGTATATTGATGTTGGCGGTGGTGTCGGCTAATTACGACTTCTTGTATGTGGATGTGGGGAAGAATGGCCGGATGTCCGATGGTGGAGTCATCACCCAGACGGAGTTCTACAGGTGTCTCCAGAATGGCAGTTTGGACTTGCCAGCTCCAGAGGACAATGTGGAAGGACTCCCATTTGTGTTTGTTGCTGATGAAGCGTTTGCGCTGGGGGACCACCTGATGCGGCCATTCCCAATGAGGACCCTCACCCTGGGACAGAGGGTTTTTAATTACCGGCTGGCCAGAGCCCGAAGAGTGGTGGAGAACACATTTGGAATCCTGGCCAGCCGGTTCCGACTATTTCTGACACCCATCCATATGGCGGAGTATAAACTGAACCATATTATACTGGCGTGCTGTGTTCTCCATAACTTTTTAAGGAAACATTCGGCCAACTATGCTGGCTCAGTTGGGCCTGAGGCCAGAATCCTCCATCAAACCACACTGACGGCGCTTGAAAGTGGCCGTCCTGGCTTGCCCTCCCTGAGTGCCCGTGATGTTTGGTTACGCTACCTGGAGTTCTTTACGGGTAGGGGGGCTATCAATATGCCAGCAAATCTGTGAAGCCTTTTTATAATAAAAAAAAATAAGAAATTCTTGGTGGACATTTACTGCTTGTGTTTGTTTTAGCTGACCCTGACAGAAATGTGTTGAGTCCAGAAAATGTCGTGATTGTGTAACCTTATTATACAAAGCACTGTTGGGTGTTATTTCCTAAATGCAAAAACACATTTCACTACAAGTGCACTTGCAACTGCACTGAAACTGCACTTGTAGTGCCAAGAGGATTTGCCCTTAGGAAATAACCCCCATTTTTGCAGAAAACAGCAATTACATCACCCAAAAGTGTTGTATTGTAGTGTTGAGACAATAATCCACACATTCTTGAGTAAGCAACTTTTTTATACCTGCACAATCACATGTGCATTTACCAAAGGTTTTTAAAATAAACCAACATGTTTGTTGTATAACAATTTTTGCAGTAGCATTATCAAAAATCTAAATGTCCCTTTCAGATAAAACAGGCCTGTGTAAAAACAACAAGAAAGCCAAAAAGTTCACATTAGGTAAAACCTGAAGGCTATATCAGACATCAGTATTTAGGAACTGTGTTTGATATAGCGTTCAGATGGGGGGAAATCACCCCAGGAAAAGCCAAATTTGGAAGATGCACACCAATTTACGAATGTCAACATGTGCTATCTGCCATCAGGGGGGATCAAGGGACGTGTTTTGTGGGAGCAAGCCCTTCCTCAATGCTACTTTATAATTGAGGAAGGGGTTGCACCCCCAAAACGCGTCCATTGATCTCCCGTGATGGCAGATAGCACATGTTGGCACACTGTGTGCATCCTCCAAATTTGGCTTTTCAAAACATTGCCAAAAAATTTAAAAGATTGGACCACAATCCAAAAAGTGATTTTGTGGGATTTTAAATTCACCCCAAAACATCAATGATGTTATTATTTTTTTTAATAACATCATTGATTTTTTGCTGGATGTTTTGCAGTTCGACATTACACCCCATGATCTCCCCGATCAGGATCTGGGCACTTTCTGATGTGAAACGTTTTGAATCCCTCACATCACGATCACCTAAAAAGAGAGAAACAAAACAAAAACAGGTCTCAAAAATCTGCCACCATCCATCTCGTTTACCTGAGTCTGTGGTCGCAGACACTCACCTGTTGTGGTGCCAATCTCCACCACATCTTCTTCTTCCTGCTGCTCTTCTTGTGTTGGTGTTAGTTCACCTTCTTCCAGGGGGGGGGCTCTGGTCTCCTCGGATGAGGGGTGTCCTCCGAGTTTTTTCTCCCCTATGTAAAACAAAAATGGTATCATTAGCACACAGATATTTGATGGCAGAACTATAAATAGGAAACATTGCTTGGAAGTGGGGTACAATTGTCTATTTTGAGTTCCAAGATGTCTTTTTTTTTATTGGCCTTTGTCAAGCTGCAATACTTTACCTGTTTAGTACAAGCTTCACAGATGGAGACCCCCCTATAGTATACACTGGAGCACCTGTGTGGCCCCCCTAATAAAAATTGTGTTCTTGTGTCCCACACTAGTGCTCCAGTGTCCAGATGTGAAAACAGCTGCTCAGTGTCCTCTCCTTACACACAATCTAGTTGGCATTTCATTCTAGTAACAAACCCATCTACACAAACAAATATTTGGCATCCAAGTAGGCCCAAAAAAAATGTGGGAAAATGCATATGGCCTAAACAATGGTGTTTTAGAGGCCGAAAGAAAAATGTTTGATACGAACGAATAATAGGCCCATGAACATTAAAGTTGCCCTTTTAAACGTTACAATTAATAAAAGCATATGGAGCAGCACAAACGCAATAAAGACAGAAAGAATAGGAACACAGCACAACTACTTACTTTTTTGCAGCACTCTCCGGATCTTTTGGTACTGCTCTGGCTCTGTTAACTTCAGATCCGACCACCGCTTCCTGAGCTGATCTTTCGATCTTCGGACCCCGAAATTCTTGTGAAGGCTTTTGGCCATTTTCGCCATGATCTTTGCCTTTCTGATGTTGGGGTTGGGGTAAGGCCCATACTTTCAGTCATAGTCAGACTTCTTCATGATGTCGACCATCTCCAACATCTCCCCAAAGGACATATTTGTGGCCTTAAAACGTCTCCTTCTGGATCGGGACATGTCCGGATCCGGGCTTTCCTCCTCCTCCTCGTTGCTATAATTAGCACACACCTACTCTAACTCCGCCATGTGCTCTTCACCCACTGCGCCGAACGACAAGGGGCGGGGAATAGACTAGAAAGAACGTCAGGGGTGGGCGGAGTTACACGCATGCGCAGTGTGTATAAAGCGTAACACGCGTGCGTATTACGTACGATCTGTGAGCGGAGGAAGGAGCATTGGACGCGCCGATCGTAAGAACGAAGGTAAGAGACAAACTTGTGCCTATACTGCTTCTACATTGAAGCCTATATTCTAACAAGATTAGGAGAGTTTTGTCTGACATTAGGCTTTGTCTTGTGTTGTGTCTTGCAGTGAACATGGATATCTTACTGAAAGACAATGACTTCATGTCAGTATTCATAGATATCTTAAGGGAGCTGCCCTGTCTGTGGGAGATTAAACACCCCCATTTCAAGAACCAAGCAAAGAGGAAGGCAGCACTGGTGCAATTGTGTGAAATTGTGAAGCAGGTGATCCCCACAGCAGACATCACCTATTTAAAGATCTTCATTGGTGGCCTGAGGAGCACATATCTAAGGGAGCGCAAGAAAGTCGTGGATTCACAGAGATCCGGAGCAGCAGATGACATCTATGTCCCCAGGATGTTGTACTACGACAGGCTACATTTTCTGGCAGGCCAAACTGAACCCAGGCCATCCCTCTCCAGTCTTCCTTCCACGCTTCCTTCCCCCCTGGCTGAGGCTTCTGATGCCCAACCTGGGCCTTCCAGGCCACATGTGGAGGAGCCCAGATTGAGCCAGGTAAAGCATTCCTCTAAATATTTCTGCTTGTCCAATCAATGATGTTAACTAGATGTTAAATGGGAGTACTAATTTAGGATTGTGATTGATGATGCAAAATATTACAACCATGTCCCTTTTTCATACACAGGGAAGTTTTAGCCAGGAGGTGGCCGGGCCGAGCCGGCTGGCTGATCTGCAGGTCCCTCCACCCCCCCTGAAAAGAGAAAGTGGCAGTAGGAGGAGTGCCCTAGAGGAGGCTACCGGAGGACTCTTTTGGAGGGCTACAGAGGTCCTGGGAGCACGACAGACCGTGGAGGAGGACATTGCTGCCGTCATTGCATATAAAATGCAGAGGATGGAGGAGGGACAACAAGTCATGTGTGAGGCGCTCATATTGGAGGCTCTTAACAAAGGTATGAGGGGCCAAATGACAGCTCAGACACACCTTTGCGATGGTCCTCCTCCTCCTCCTGCAGGTCCTCCTCCTCCTCCTCCTTCTCCTCCAGGTCCTCACAGTCCTCCTCCAGGTCCTACTCCTCCTCCTGCCACATCTCCAACTGCACAGCCATAGCCCGGAAGGAAGCGTGAAAGGAAGACCAGAAAGTGAGGACCCTGGATCCAGTCTGGTCGGCCAAAAAATGCAGCCTTTTGTGGTACCACAGCCTGGGGACACAGATGTCATCTGCTGCTATCTGGACCAGACTGCCCTCCCTTACATATGGACTCCTCAGGCCACCAATTTTGATGTTGAAGAATTGATGTCTGCCGTGGGGGTCCCAGGCTTCGCTAATTTATCATGTTGATCCAGTGTTGCCTTCCTCTTTGTTTGGTTCTGATCCCTTAATAAAGGATTTTTGTTTTGAATTATACTCTCCTATGTGTTTTACTTCAAAAATGACAGTTTGTTTGTGAGGATTCAGGTACATTTCAAATATACAATGTGAAATTAACAAGGGACACCAACAACAAACAATCTCCTTGAGATTAAATAATAAAAGATATCAATGATGTTGGGGTAACTTGATACACAAAACACACACAAAAATAGTCTGGAGTAAAAATAAAAAATAACATTGAACAAAGATCAGCCTTGGAAAAAATCCAAACATTAAATTAAAAAAAAAGGCTTAAAATCCCCCAAAAAATTAAATAAGAAAAAAAAATTATGTCAGATGTGAAAACTAATAACAATATATTCAGGGAATCCCAATAAAAAAAAAACAAAATAAAACTTTGTGAGAAGTGTGTGTGAATATGAGCAGCAAAACTACTTAATTCTTGTCACATTATAAAGAAGAAGAGAGTGCGCTGTATTAAACCATTTTTAACATTGCAGCGTGACGAAAGTGCTGTATCCATTGCGAACGCTAAGTTTACCAGAACGAGCTGTTCCGTCTTGGAATTTCTTCTGAGCATGCGTGGCACTTTGTGCGTCGGAACAGGCCACACACGGTCGGAATTGACGCGATCGGATTTTGTTGTCAGAAAATTTTATCTCCTGCTCTCCAACTTTGTGTGTCGGAAAATCCGATGGAAAATGTCCGATGGAGCCCACACACAGTCGGAATTTCCGACAACACGCTCCGATCGGACATTTTCCATCGGAAAATCCAAACGTGTGTACGGGGCATTAGAGTGTTTCCCCACTCAAGGCAAAACTGAATTTAGCTTGAATGCCCGAAATCGAGGACTGGGAGAAATTCATTAGAAGTGCAGTACATTTTGAGTGATTAACCCTTAGACCTGACAAATCTCGAAAGGTGTGCAAAGTGGAAATCAGGTTAGGTAAAGAGACTATTGGGTCTGTTAAAAATAGTAGGACATCATCATCATATATGCTCAACTTAAACTCTTGGTCTCCCTTCACATAACCTCTAATGTTAGGGTCCAGACAGATAGCGCGAGCCAAGGGTTCAATAGCCAATGCAAATAGAAGGGGGAGAGGGGACATCCCTGCCTCGTTCCACGGCCAAGAGTAAAGTATTTTGAGTTACAACCTGGAAGTTTTATTTGCGTGTGGTGATACAGAGCTCTGAAGCCATGCAAAAATGCTCCCTGAAATCTGAATTTCATAAGAATAGTTTCCAAGTAGGGCCATAATAAGCTATCAAAAGCATTATGGATGTCATGACTCAACAATAATATACTTTATGAGAAAAGAGGTCTGCATCTTGTATAATGTTGAAGGCCAAGCAAATATTATCAGTGATCTGTCTGGTTGGAATAGATCCAGTTTGACCTGGGGAGATTAATGTGGTAATAATGGAGGAAAGCCTATCCGCCAGAAGGCATCCAAATATTTTTAGGTCGTAGTTGATTACCAAGATAGGATTATAATTCTGTGGGAGGGTATGATCCTTGTTTGGTTATCAGGGACATATTTGCCATTAGCATATCATTAGGGAAGGTGTGACCTTTGAAGATATAATTAAATAGATTCTTCATGCTGGGAACCAATTGGCTAAACAATTTTTTATAGTAGGAGGCCGAAAATCCGTCCAAACCTGGGGCTTTAGAGGGTTTCCAGGAGGCTATAATAGTTCAAATTTTGTCATCAGTGCAAGCGGCATTCAGGGTCTGTATCTGTTCTTCAGACAATGTCGGAAGGCAAAGAGTGTCTAGTCAGGATTAAGATGTGGAATAAGGGAGGGAAGAAGGTGGGAATAGAAGGTCCTGGAAAAATTTAGAAAACATATAGAGCAATTCCATCGGATGAGAGATGATGTTCCCATCAGCATTTCTAAGTTTATAGGAATGCAGAGGCTGAATAGATTGGCTAAGCTTTCTTGCAAACACGGATTAAGCCAAGTTGCTGTGCAATAGAAACCGATTTTTCAGTTTACTCAGAGAGAATTGTGTCCAGGGCCATTCTCTTCTGGTTTATCTGTCTTAGAAGAATGGGGAATGGTTCTGGCTATGGAGGTGATATAGCTTATGCCATTCCTGCGTGAGTCTGGTGACATCCGCTAGCTTACGTTTTTCCTTTTCGGTAGCTAGTTCTATCAGGTGTCCCCGTATCACCACTTTGTGGGCCGCCCAGAGTGAAGTAGTAGGGATATCTCCCAAGTTGCTAAGATTGAAATATTTGAAATATTTGTGGTCAGAAAATTTGGCAACTAGGTCAGTGAGAAGGGAATCATTAAGGTGCCATCCTGAAGTAGCAGGTGAGAGGCCTATATGGGACACAGTGAAAGAGACTATGTGGTGATCTGACCAAGAACATGGACCAGCCATAGTGGAGATAGCAAAGAGAACTGGGGTGCTATATATATAGTCCAGCCTTGAGTAAATATCGTGAGGGTGTGAATAGTAAGTATACACTCGTGCACCCATGTTGTTTCCCCATCAAGTGTCTAAGAGCAGGGGAGAGCTGAGCAAGTGATTCAAGGTCTTGGGGAAGGCATTGGCAGTATTTACAACTCTGCTTCTGTCCAGTACGGAGTGCACCACCTGATTAAAGTCTCCACCAACCAAAAGATGAGGGGATTGATATTTATTCAGGACCTAAAAAAAATTATTTAAAGAGAGTAGCTTGTGAGTCGTTAGGAGCATATACATTGGCTATTGTAATGGCCTTGCCCTACAGAGAGCCTTGGATGATCAGAAACCTACTAGTCTTCATATACATCTTGGACATCCAATAATACTGTACTTCTGATAAATATTGCTACTCCCCAAGATCTGGACCCAAAAGTGGTGAAATAGCTCTGCTTATATAAGTGATCAAAGTAATTAGGGTGGTTAGTTTCAGAAAAATGGGTCTCCTGAAGGAGCAAGATATCAGCCCCTAGATGTTTATAAGCTCTAAAGGCTCTCTTTCATTTATGGGGTGAATGAAAGCCCCTGGTGTTGTGAGATATTACCTTAATACACATGGTAAGTTTAGAGGTACCAGATCAGACACCTAGAAGGGGCAAGATCTCAGGGAGCATTTGACTGCGGGTGACCACAGTCCAGAAACAGTGCACACACAGACACATATATACATAAAGTGCTGGTAGACAAAAACTCATACGATAAGTCAGAGCTCCAAGATGGCCACGTAAGCCAGGAGCTCCGCATCACCCCGGGGCTATCGGCACCCATCACAGCCCCAGAGCACCGGAGACCCCTGTGCACACCCCTGAATGTTCGCCCCGCTTCCCAGACGTGATCTCAGGCCGCAGCTTGATTCGGCAGCGAGGGGTGGGTGTACCAAGATGGCCACCGTCACCACAGCACCTCAGCCACATGAGGCACACATGGAGGGGACACTGGAACAGAGGAAAGTCATAGCCCGAGCCACCCTCACCTACTCTCAGGTAACACAATGGTTTAACCAGCCCCCCGGCCCCCTAACCAACCTCCACGGAATCCCTGCTGGGCCGCACCATGGAGGACTTTGCCCTATCCCCGCTCGGGCCTACTCACACACACCTGATGGCTACCCCATCCCCAGGATACCTGGACTGGGACCCTGCCACACCACCCCAGACCTGTACCTCAGGTTCTCAGATCTCCTGGAGAGGGGACTAGCCAGCACGGCTGCCCAAATAACTAGAGAGATCAAATCAGACTTTCAAAACCTTGGATCCAGACCTCATACAGGTCCTACAAGACCAAATTGATACAGCCCTATCCAGAATTGACGATTTGGAAAATAGGTCCAGAAGATATAACTTCAGACTTTGTGGCCTGCCTGGAAATGTCACGGACATGACCTCTTCAGTCCAGGACCTCATCAAGGCTCTAATCCCCAATACCCCCTCATCGCCTGGAGCTGGACAGAGCCCATAGAGCCCTGGGACCCCCCCAGGAAGGATGGTTCCCCCAGGGACATTATCGCGAAGCCTCACTTTTAAACAGTGAAGGAGGCAGTCATGCGACAAGCACGGTCTTTACCAAAGGTGACCTGCCAGGGCCACCAAGTACAAGCATTCGCTGACCTCTCCCCCTCAACAATCCAGAAGTAGAGATCCCTTAAGCCACTCCTGATGGTCCTATCACAATGGGACATAAAATGCAGATGGGCTTTCCCGTTTGCTGTGAAGTTCACTTTGAACAGCAAGACGCACTCCTTCTTAAACTTGCCAGATGGCGAGAAGATCTTCCTTAACCTCAAACTCATTTCTCAGGAAGCCCCTATGGATTTCTACAATGCAGCGGCTAGTTCCTCTAAGCGACCTCCTCCAACAAGCCCAATCTCTTCGGTCTGGAACAAAGCCATGCACAAACAATCAAAGGATGGCAGACCTCCATAAGACAGCAGGCAAGTCCTACTTTCACCCTTCTCTCCTTAATTTCCCTCACCAGTGAAGGTGGCTTTATCTGCTGACGGAGCTGGTAGCTCCTGGCCTGACTGGCCCCTTGTTTTTTCCCCCCTCCACGTCGATTAAACAACTGTTCCGTTTTATTTGTGACATATCCAGTCTTCTACAGTTGCCTGTTACCGGCTAGTTCAGAAGTCTAGACATTGAGCGGTCTCTTTCTCAAGCCAGTCTTGCCCGATTTCCTCACAGATTTACTCAGATTTTAATTATCTTTGACTGTTCCATTTTTGACGGTTTTGTTTTGATTTTTCCTCCTTCAAGCACATAGGCTTCAAGAACTTTGAAGAACGCCTCTGGTAGTTCCATGCATCCTACTGTGCGAGGGTCCAGGGACATCATTGAGTTGCAGGTTCCTGAAATTTAGAGGACAGTACTACCTCACCCACGAGGTGCCTGCACCTGGACAATATTGGTTCCGGGGGCTGTCTTGGGGAGCCTGGGGGGGGCCCCCCTCCCTCCCTCTTCCCCCATATGGGGGGATGCCCCCACGGGGCCCTAGGGACCTTGGCTCCCACACAGCCTCTGGGTTTGTTTTTTTTAAGGTTGTTGGTTGTATATAGTTTCTTTTTTACATTGAATGTTGGGGTCTGGGGTGACCCACATGCGCCACCACCTCTCCCACTGTTGCAGATTTCCTGTACCTGTGGGATGGGTAGTCGGCCTCCATTTCGGGGTAACCATTTTTTTTGGTTGGAGTTTGGCAGAACTGTATTATGCCAAACCCAATAGGTCTTCCTAGAAGATGCCTTGCCCTATTTTGTTTTCTCTTATTTCTCTCTTTTTTCCTTTCTTTAACTTTTCTAATTTTTCCAGCTGATCCACCGGGGAGGATTCGGGACTGCAACCAGCACCGGTCTGTCTTTTGCCATACCCACGCACCCATTCGGGACGGAACAAGACGGCAGGGTGTAAGTGAGGGTGTATATGACAGCATTCCGCCCCTCTGTCCCCATGGCTAGCACACAACCCCCAGGATCTCATGTCAGGATAGCCACACACAGTGTCCAGGGTTTGAACTCCCCTCTGAAAAGAAGATAGGCTTCTGATTACTATCATTCCCGTAAAATGGACATAGTTATGCTCCAGAAGACCAATTCCCGATGCGATACAGCCCTAATTTCTTACACGCCAAATACCCTACATTCTACATGGCAAACGCAGTAAACAAGACAAAAGGGGTAGCAATCCTGTTTTCAAAACGTAGCAAATTCTCCATGACAGCTGTCCACGGAGACCCAGAGGGTAGATTTATACTGGTCAAGGGCACCATGGAAGGCTCCCTGTACTCCGTGGTGTCATATTGCACCCTAATTGCAGGTCAGACGCAATTCTTCCAATCTCTCTTCAGGACTCTGGTCCCCCTCTTGGAAGGCAAAGTCATCCTCGGTGGGGACTCAAATGTAGCCTTCGACCAAGGCCTGGACAGAGCCAGACCTCCTAGGGTTCAGTTAACTCGCCCTACTAGAGCTAGTCTTAAAATAGCTAAACTCTTCCACTCACATGGCCTGACAGATATCTGGAGGGAAATGAACCCGACCTAAAAGGAACTACACCCACTATTCCTGCCCCCACCAGACATACGCCAGAATCAACCATGTCCTGGTCTCGACGGATCTTATCCCGTCCGTACTGTCCTTGTCCATTGAAGACACTGCATGGTCTGACCATTCCCTGGTGACCCTTAGCCTTCACAACCTCACTACACGACAAACAGGTACACAATGGAGACCTAATGAATCACTTCTCAGCGATCCCACCAAAGTTAAGGAAATAAATGATTCCTTAAAGGAATACTTTGCCCTAAACAATGTGGACAATATCTCCCCAGAGCTCCTGTGGGCTCCCCACAAGGTAACTGTAAGAGGCAAACTAATTAGCATAGCTACCCGGGTCAAGAGAGAGAGACAATTGGATATAGAGAAACTAGAGATGGCCTTTCAGACCCTAAAGACCAAAACACAAGTGCTCCCCCACTAAAACTTCCATGGATCAGTTAGATGCTGCAAGATTAGAGCTCAATATTGCCCTCACGGCGAAAGCCGAAAAACAAATTAATTGGAGTGGGGCAAAATTCTATGTTCAGAAAGATAACATGAGCGCCATGTTGGCCTCTAGATTATCTCCACGGTACCGTGCACAAACCACCCCCCCGATTAGGATAGCAGGACAGCCCCCCACAGCCAACCCAAACAAAATTCTTGAGGCGTTCCAGGACTTCTATTCCCAGCGCTATAGCTCACCCCCCGCAGATGGGGATCTAGAAATTCATGATTTCCTAAATGACCTGCCTCTACAATCCCTATCTAACAAGCATAAAAATCTGCTAGAGACCCCCTTCTCGTTGGAAGAGGTCCTGGAGGTCATTAAGGACCTCAAGAAGGGAACGGTGCCTTGTCCCGATGGCCTTTCAGTACCCTACTATAAGGCTTTTGCCGATACTCTCGCCCCATACATAGCAAAATTTTTCAACGCAAAGACCCCCACCTCAATACAGCCTATATAACTGTTATACCCAAACCAGACAAAAATTTGGAAGAGGTGGGAAATTATAGACCCATCTCCCTCATAAATACCGACCTTAAGATTCTAACAAAAATCCTGGCCAATCGCCTGGCTTCCTTCATCAGTTGATTGTTCCAACTCATACTTTAGACTACCTTCTATTGACCTCATCCAAGGACCACCCCCCAATATTATCACATTTCCTCTCACAAACCCTGTCTCTGTGGGACAAGATGAGACCAGCAGCATCCCTGACCTCAGAATGTAGACCCCTGGCACATATATTCCGCAACCCAGACTTTCCCCCAGGTCAGGACATCAAGTCCTTTCAATGGTGGCTGGACAAGGGGCTGTATCGCATTGGGCACTTCTTCACCCCCTCAGGCCCGGTTTCCCAGAAATTCTGTGTGCAGAACCTGGAAATGCCAGCCTTGGAGCACTACAGGTTCCAACAGATACAGCACTTCCTACACGGGTTATGGAATGGGAAACCAATCCCACCAAAATTTACACCTTATGAAATGTGGTGCGGACAGGCTGGGGATCAGAGGGGCGGAATCTCCATTATCTACCAATCACTTGCTCTCCCGTCCTCCAAATCCTTATACATGCTAGCGTGGGAAAATGACCTCCAAATTGGCTGGGACCTTGAGAGGTGGCAGTCCTCATTGTCCAGAGCTTTCAAGGGGGTAAGGAACATTTCCCTAGTTGAATCAGGCGTCAAGGTCTTAACCAGATGGTGTAGGTAGATAGGGGGTGCTAGTGATTAGCAATGAAATTACAAAACAGGTGATATACTAAACCTCTAAATAGAAAAAAACTTGTCACAGACAAACACATGAATAGTGAAAAATTGAGTAAAAATAAAAAAATAAAAAATGGAAAGTTATATCACACAGTGCTACATGATAATGATAAAGTCCCAATAATTGAATCACTCAATAAGACAGTAGTACAAGAAAATCTTCCAAGATAGATTGATTCCTCAATATACACAAATGGAAAATCCTTCACCAAGAGAGAAAGTGCACCTTGCAGTGGTAGATAGATATCTGCTTACCAGATACCAATGACTCCTTCAGTTGAAAAGAGAGTCATTAGCGCTTGTGCAGGATTATGCCTGCTCACATAGGATGGCTGGATGCTGGATGGTAGTAGGTAATGGACCCTTCTGACCCAGATGTTCAGACATGGGATATGTGAAAGACAACAAGATCTTCCATAGTGTAAAACAGTTTATTAAAAGGTAAAAAACAAATTAAAAGCCAAATGGCCGCTTACATTTGAAGGTGCCTACCCGGCACTGGGGCTGCTCGCTTTTCTGGGTAAGAATTTCAGATAAAAATCCCATCGTACCACCTCGATGGTCGGCGTGCGTTCCACCCGCCGTATGCAGCAACCAAAGAGACCGGATGTAGGGGGAGATCACGTGACCACGTACCGCTCCGACGTACGTTTCGTATGAATGCCTTCAGGGAAGCGTACGTCATTAGGAAATGAATATTTGTAGTGTAGGAGGCAGATTTGAAGGAGTGGTATAGAAGTGCCGCTTGGAGCTTTAAATAAAGTTGCTATATTGAAACTGACAATGATTGTGAAGCACTGAATAGTGCTTCCTCTTGTGGATCATAACCAAAGGTTTTTGGAAAAATCAAAGCCACAAAGAAAAATCAATTTTTTAGAAAAATTATATTTTAAGAATAAACGTCAACATCAACACAAAAAGGACTTCATGGTGCAGTATGTACTAAATTTATT
Source organism: Lithobates clamitans (assembly GCA_037952925.1). Taxonomy (NCBI): domain Eukaryota; kingdom Metazoa; phylum Chordata; class Amphibia; order Anura; family Ranidae; genus Lithobates; species Lithobates clamitans. The sequence goes on along the minus strand of JBBGZY010000268.1, from coordinate 7,722,950 downwards.
AGAAAATATGTAGTGTAGCGCTATGCGTGTAAAATATAAAAACAGAAAATTAAGCTCGAGCCATCTCTCAATGGACAAGAAATACTACAAAATTAGATAAAGAATGACTCCATAAAAAGAATGTGCTATATATTACAAAATGACATGTAAAATATAATCATTACAATACACCAGTGAAGTGTGAAAACAAAACCAAATAATGAAGACAAGACCAAACAATGGATAAAAAATCAACCAAAAAAGTCCGTAAATATTTAGAAAATGTGTTCCTGATAAAAAGGGAAAGAGGACAGAACGGAACGTTATACATACAACCTGTTGGGAAAGATTAGCACCCACCCCATACTGGCTGCTGTTGCCCGTTCGTTTCTGCTGTTTCTGCTGTTTTAGTGTGGCGCCCTTAAGCGCCTTGTTACTGTGAGTACCCATTGCGGGATTTGTTTATGATTTTAATAAATTTGGTACATACTGCACCATGAAGTCCTTTTTGTGTTGATATATTGAGGTACAAACGGGACTGCTGTGAGGAACAGAGGCACCAGTGCAAATCTATCCAGGACCCTGCATATAACATCAAACCCATAGAGATTCTAGGGCGCATTCTGACCAAGCTTAATTGCAAGGTCACATGCCCTAAGGTGAGGGGCTATCACCTGGGGGGGGAGCTCTTGTATGAGCACACAGCACTTTAGTTTGTGTTCACAATAACACATGAATGGATTGTGGAAGATCTGTGGACTGTTAATTTGATCATTGCACAGCAACAAAGCACTGAATTGCATAGAATCACATGGATGCAACACCAAATCGCATGGATGCATTTTTTTTGTATTTTTTAACTTTTTATTGTTTGAACATTGCACTAACACCATATTGCATAGATGCAGCACTGAAATGCATGGATGCAACACTAAATCAGACTGTTATGCCGCGTACACACGACCGGACTTTACGGCATACTTGGTTCGGCGGACCGGAGTCCGTCGGACAATTCGATCGTGTGTGGGCTCCAGCGGACTTTTTTTCCCAAAAGTTTGATGGACTTAGAAATGAAACATGTTTCAAATCTTTTTGAGTCCGGTCGAAAAGTCCGCTTGTCTGTATGCTAGTCCGACGGAAGAAAACCAACGCTAGGGCAGCTATTGGCTACTGGCTATGAACTTCCTTGTTCTAGTCCGGTCGTACGTCATCACGTACGAATCCATCGGACTTTGGTTGATCGTGTGTAGGCAAGTCCGTTCTTTCGTAAAGTCCGTCGTAAAGTCTGTCGAAAAGTCAGCAGGACAAAGTCTACCGTAAAGTCCGCTCATGTGTACGCGGCATAAATTTGATCATTGCACAGCAACACAGCACTGAATTGCATAGAATCACATGGATGCAGCACCAAATCGCATGGATGTTTTTTTTTGTATTTTTTAACTTTTTATTGTTTGAACATTGCACTAACACCATATTGCATAGATGCAGCACTGAAATGCATGGATGCAACACTAAATCGCATGCATGTTTGTTTTGAATTATCTATTAATGTTTGAAATTTGCACAAGCTTTGTGAAATATTTGCAATACACAGGCTGATTGGAGCACTTTTACCTCTTTATTCATTCATTGAAGTTTATTGCACATTAATGTATAGTATTAATAGATTTTGTATATTTGTATGTTAAGCACAATATCACTTTATTAATATTTTAGTGGAAATTTCTCACATTTTTATTTTGATAAGCGCAGTGTGTGTACAATTTGGTTTAACTATTTTGCATGTTTATGAGACATGCGTAACGTTAGCAGTTGATCATTTGCAAAGATACACTATTTTGGAGACCAAATTTGGTCAATTACCTGGAGGCTCACAGGACTACAAATTAGCATTCAGGGTATACTTGTATCTTGGTCCCGTTAAATGGGATGTTGGGAGTGTTGCAAAAGGCACTCAGTATCTTCTCTTTAATGAGGTAATCTATAATGCATAGCACAATGTTCCTTGGTGGTTTACCGGCAGGTGGTTTGGAGCGTAATGCATCCTGTCGTAGGCAAAATAAGTGGCCGAGGTCTCTGGTAGTAGGGACTGAAACAGGGGCGGATCCAGAGTCTAGTCTCAGGAGAGACACTGCCAGAAAACACTTTTTTTACCGGCAATTTATCGGGGCAATGGTGTTGGCGCTTTCATCATCCCTGCACCATGGTTGTTATGGTGTCAGGAGCATTATTTCTTTCATTTTAAAATAATTCTTATTGAAATATTTCACATAAAACATAAAATTGCATATAATCAGTATACAAAAAGGTACTGAGACAGTTACATGCATTTGCATGCTAATGCTATACAGCCGTCTGAATAGTACAAAACAAGACTGTTACTGAGGAAAAAGAAGAGAAAAAAAAAAAAGAAAAACAAGTACAAAAAAGGGGAAAAATAAAAGAAAACCATAAAATAAGGACTACCAAATTCTCAATAATGTTCTATAAACCCCTCCAGCCATTATTGTGCCACCCTCTCTGTACCAAAACATCTCAGTGACTTTTTCTTGAGTAAATAAGGTGAACAGATAGTGAACAGTTGAGAATGACAAAGAACTCTATAGGCAAGCAAGAGGGCATAGAATGGCTGCATGAGGGTAGCAATAAACTAGGATAACTTCTGAGGTAAATAGTGGCTAGCACGAGGGGAAGAAAGTTAGGCCCAGTTCAGTAGATCTATACATTCCGGTCAGAACAGTCAGAGGGAGCCCAACACTGCTGGAGCAGGGTACAATGTTAAAATATGTGTCCCTGGGGGGTGTATGCCAGGATGCCCCGGGGGGCCCACACACACACTACACCTGTGGGATCTTCCTGTGGGTGTGTTAAGGACCTCCCCAGCATCCGTCGTCATCCCCAGGATCATTAGGTCTAAAAAGGAAGGGCTATAAAGGCGGAGCCCTCTATTTCCTGACCATTATGGAGGTGATGATTAAATTTATTGCGCTGTGAAGGGGTCCCTCTGATGCCCCAACCATCCATCTCTAAGATTTCCCCCGCCTGAGGGGTTAAAGTTCTTAGTACATTGAAAGAGCCTAAGGGGCTAAGTAGTTCCAGAGAATAGGGAGAGGAAACGTGGGAAAAGATAGGATAGAGGAGTAGAAAGTTAGGGAGTTGATCAGCTTAAAGCAGGAGCAGATCCGGAACTAAGCTCCATCCCCGGTATGAGAGTTATGTTACAGTACATGGCCCAAGGTTCCCATATAGCATAAAACTTCTCAATTTTGTCATTCAGCCTAGCTACTATTTGTTCCTGGGACATGATCCAAGACACCTTTCTCTTGCAACACTGGAAAGAAACCGTGGTTTTCTTCCAGGCTTTAGCTAGAGTGATTTTCGCCCCCAGAAGGACAAAGAAGGAGAGAGCCTGTAGGTGCTTAGATATGTCGGGGATGGTGTGGTTAAACAAGGCAATGTAGGGGTTGGGGCCTACCGAAACCTTTACTAATTTGCTAATTGTATGGAAGATTTTCCGCCAAAAAGGTTCTAATGCGGGGACAAGTCCACCAGGTATGTAGCATAGAGCCCTCTAGACCACAGCCCCTAAAGCAAAGAGGTGAGGTCCTAGGATCGATCAAAGCCAGTCTAGAGGGGACATAGTACCACCTGGACAGAACCTTTACATTAGCCTTGATAAGGGAGATGTTACATATACCTCTAAAGGAGCGTATCCAGGACTGGAACCATCCGCCCGTGTCCTCCTCCCAGGCCTTCGCGTAGGTCGGCTTACCCAGATTCGTCTGTAATGTGGTATATATAAGTGAAATTCCTCCCTTCTGATCTGAAATGTTGGAGCATCAATGCTCATAGGGGGTTATTGAGGGAGGTTCCGGTTTGGTGATCCAAATGGCGTTTAGGAAGTGTGAGATTTGTGTGAATCTAAACTGTTCCATATTAGGCATGTCTAACTTACGCTTACAGTAGGATAAGGTAAGAGGGCCAGTTTGGGTAAGGAAGTGGCCTATCCAGGAGAGACCTTTGTCTGTCCACCATCTGAATGCCTGTATATTTAATCCAGGGGGAAATTTAAGGTTGTGGAAGATGTGGGACAATGGTCGTAAGGGGGATATGATTGAGGTATATGTGTATAGTTTAGTGCTTAAAGAGATAGAGTGAGAAAGGGTAGGGGCCATTATAGCCGGTCTTTGTTTGGAGTCACACCATAGGAGGAAGTCAATGGTATTGAGGGATGTTGCCCACCTTTCCATAGAGAGCCATTCCAGCTTTGGGCCTTTAGAAAAGATCATTGAGATTTGTGATAATTGTGCTGCCTGATAGTAACCCCAAGCTACCTTGGGACTTGAGGCGGGGAAGTATTTTAGACGGACATCTATAACCCTTGTTTCCCCAGACAAAGCGTATTATCTCTGATTGGAATTTCCCCAAAAAGCTCTTCGGAAGCGGGATTGGTAGCGATCGGAATAAGTATAAGAGGCGAGGCAAGAGAGTCATCTTTCCGGCGTGCACCCTTCCCAGCCAGGACAGACCACAGCTCGACCACCGTTGAAGATCCGCTCTACATTTGCAGATCATGGGGGGATAGTTAGCTTTATATAGGTCTTTAATATCCGGGGTCAAATATATCCCCAAATAGGGGATGGCCATAGGAGCCCAGGAGAATGCAAAGTTATTAGTAAGCTGTGATAGTAGTTCGTGAGGAACCGTGATATTTAAGGCAGTGGATTTGGACATATTGACCTTTAAGCCTGATATTCTACTGAATGAGTTCAGAACCCCGTATATGACCGGGGTGGAAATTAGAGGAGAAGTTATGTAAAGCAAAAGGTCATCCGCATAAAGGGCGCATTTGTGCTCCTTGTTTCCGCAGGCCACCCCCTTAATATCGGGATTTGTTCTAATGGCTATAGCCAAGGTTTCAATGGTCATAGCGAAGAGAAGGGGGGAAAGTGGACACCCCTGTCTGGTGCCCCTACCAATGGGAAATGATGCTGTGTATCTGCCCATTAGTCTCACCTGGGCAGAAGGTTTGGAGTACATAGAGTGAATTAGGTTCAAGAAGTGAGAGCCAAAGCCCCATCTTCTCAGAATCTCTGACAGGTAACCCCAGTCTATGGTATCAAAAGCCTTGTGTAGGTCAATCGACAATAGAAAGCCTGTTTGGGGAGGGCCTCCGTCCCATTGTGATTTAAGAAGAGAGATCACATCTATGGACCGTCTAATCTGGTCGGGAACCTGTCTCCCCAGTATAAAGCCCACCTGATCTCCGTGAATATAAGAGGGGATAATACTCGCTAATCTATTTGCTAATATCTTGGTCATAATCTTGATGTTGTTATTAATTAGCGAAATAGGCCGGTAGTTCCCTACTTCGCTCATGTCATTCCCCGGTTTGGGAATCACCAAGATATAAGCTGTGTTTAAATCTGTCCCCAAAGGGGAACCTTCCCGGAGAATGTTAAAAAACTTAGAGATGAGGTGCCAAGGTGGTTCCAAATTTTTTATAGTACCCAGTGGAGAACTCGTCCGGACCAGGAGAGGAGCCAACTTTCAAAGTTTTGATCGTATCCAGAACCTCTGATGGCAAGAACGGGCCGTCCAACAGGTCCTTATGGTCCTTAGACAAAGAAGGCAAACATAAGGAATCAAGGAAACCACTTTGTGGTTGCACCGATGAGGGACATTGGGGTTTGTACAGTTCCGAATAGAACCGTTGGAATTCCTCCATAATTTTAGCAGGGTGCTGGGTTAGGTCCCCCGAGTGCAGCTTGATTTTGGGGAAGGCTAGTTGGCGAGGTTTAGGGCTAAGTTTAATCGCCAGCTTCAAACCTATCCTATCCCTGTGGGAATAGAAACGTGCCCCAGTCCACCTGAGATGCCTTTCAGCTGCTGTAGTTAAGGACAAATTGAGAAGGGCCCGAGCCTTGTCCAGGTTAGCCAGTGAATCAGGGGTGGGATGGAGTTTGTGAGCTTTTGCAAGTGATTGGAATTCTGCCGTCAATTTAACCGTATCTGCTCTATGTTCTGCTTTAAGTTTAGCTGACAATTGAATTAGTTTCCCCCTGATCATAGATTTATGTGCCGCCCATACCGTCGATGGGGAGACGTCCATCGTAGTGTTTATGTTGAAGTATTCCTTAATAGCTTCCTCTATAATAGAGGCTTGTATGGGGTCACTAAGAATAGATTCTTGCAGACGCCAGCAAGGGCGATCTCTATGCCCCGAAGGTCTGAGGGATGACAAAGTGACCATCGAGTGGTCGGATAGAGGGGTACCTACTATCCGGGGTTTTCACAAGTAAAGGGATCGTATTAGAGCGTGTAAAGACGTGGTCTATCCTGGCATAGGAACTATGGGGTGCCAAAAAATGTGTGTAGTCTCTTGTACGAGGGTTAATTTCCCTCCAAATGTCTACCAATCCCGCCCCATGTATTAGCTTCGCTATTCGAACACTTTGTTTGGATGGACGTTTAGGTTTTGAAAACCCAAATCCGGATTTGTCCAAGGAGAAGTCGAAGGCTATATTGTAATCCCCGCCAACAAATGTTGTGCCCTTTAGGAGGGGTCCAAGTTTGTTAAGTAGGGATTCAAAGAAAGCCCTCTGGCCCTTATTAGGTGAGTAGTAGGAAACAAAAGTATATAATTCCCCATCTATGTTCCCCGAAACCAATATATAACGTCCATGGGGATCTACAACTGTCTCAGGTTGAGAGAGGTTAATATGTCTTACATAAACAAACGCAAACAGATTGCGACCCCTTTTGTTTTGTTGGGCGCTGAGGATAGAAAAAATTGGGGATACTGGCGGTGAAGTAATCTGGTATTGTAAGAAATGGGGAAGTGGGTCTCTTGCAAGAGAGGATATCTGCGTGCATAGACTGGTAGAGTTGGAATAGTTTTCTCCTTTTGATGGGGGAGTTCAGACCCTGGGTATTATGTGATATGATTTTGAGGGTGGGGGAGATGTTTAGTTGATCAGGCATAAAGTGGGTGGTGCGAGGCCCTGCTAGTGTTAAGGATGTTACCTGACCGGTGTGAGGAAGTTGCCTTGAGATCCCTGGGGTTAGAGCTTGCCGAGTACACAAGACCTGGGAAGAGAAGCCAGAGGTGGAAGCGGAGTCCGGACGTGCTCATGTGGAGAGAAAAAGAGAGAGAGTGGAGAGCTGTTTTTATCTAATGGTTCCCGGGGGTCTCTCCCGCTAGTGTGTCCCAGTTAAATGCTCTGGGGATCGCTCAGAACGCTCCGGTGGCTGCTACAGTGCCGTGGTGGAGCGGAGCTCTAGTAGCCAGCAGCCATCTTCGGAGCTTCCGCGCATGCGCCTGAGGAGCATTATTTCTATTATTACATTGTATTATAAAAGGAAATGGTTCAACTCACCATAATGCAGAATCAGTGGGAGCCCTGAGTGTGTCACTTTCCACGTCGACCTGCCTTCAGATGCAGCTTGTCACTTGCCATGTCCCTGCCACAAGCTGCGGATTGTGACTTGCCTGCCACCAGATTCTGATTGTCACTTGCCACGTAACCTGCCACATGTTGCTGATTGTCACTTGCCACGTCACCTGCCACACATTGCAGATTACACTTGCCACATCACCTGCCACACATTGGGGATTACACTTGCCACGTCACCTGCCACATGTTACTGATTGCCACTTGCCACGTCACCTGCCACACATTGCAGATTGCACTTGCCACATCACTTGCCACATGTTGCTGATTGTCACTTGCCACGTCATCTGCCACACATTGGGGATTACACTTGCCATGTCACCAGCCACATGTTGCTGATTGTCACTTGCCACATCACCTGCCACACATTGCGGATTACACTTGCCACATCACCTGCCACACATTGTGGATTACACTTGCCACGTCACCTGCCACACATTGCGGATTACACTTGCCACATCACCTGCCACATGTTGCTGATTGTCACATTACCAGCCACATGTTGCTGATTGTCACATTACCTGCCACACATTGCTTATTGTTGTTGGCCTGCTAAGGTGCAGATTGTCAGAGTTAAGGCAGGCAGCAGAGAGATGATGTAATACGCCCCCTGGATCTGCCCCCCTGGATCTGCCCCTGGACTGAAACAGCCTTTGAACTGCTGAGAGCAAGTCTGTGACCGTCTCTGGAACCCCTGAACATATTCAAAAAATGCGGGGATTTGGTCACACTATATGGTCGTATAGTGCTAAGCCCACTTACTGTGACAAAGTACCCTGAATTAGTGGGTCCTACTCTAGTAATAGAATGGAAGATCCTTTGTCACAGCCATGGGAGCTGAACTCCTCTATGTAGGAGAACTGAAGGGGATACATCCTTTGTACTGGCGGCCACTAAATAAGAGGTAATAAGGAGGGGGAGGGGTGCTCCAGCCCAAAAAACCTGGTCAAGGTCTATTACAATATACCTCTTATTTAGTGGCCACCAGTGCATAGGATGTATCCCCTTCAGTTCTCCCACATAGAGGAGTTTAGCTCCCATGGTTGAGACAAAGGATCTTCCATTCTATTACTAGAGTAGAACCCACTAATTTGGGGTACTTTGTTGCAGTAAGTGGGCTTAGCATTATATGACCATTTAGTGTGACCAAATCCCCGTATTTTTTTAATATGTTCAGATGTTTTTAACTAGCCTTGCAGGAAATGTCATTCTTGAATGTGTGCGCTGTAAAATATTTTGTACTGTTTGTAGGTCCAATAGCAGCACCATCTAGAATTTAAACGCATTGTAGGGTGTGCCCCCAAATATGTTTTTGTATGTCATCTCTGGTTTCTATTATCTAGTTCCTCTAGATGGGCTTAGAGCTGGGCATCTGTGTCTGAAAGTGTCTCATGATCTCTGCAGAGGTCGGTATATGCCAACTGCAACTCATCATGTTTGGTCTCCAGGAGATCTGTTCTGCCTCCCAGGGCTGCTCCTGTGTCAAAGTGTTAGTGGACTTTTGCAGTTCAGTCTAAAATTTCTCTGACAGTTTTACATACATGGCCAACAGGTTATCATCTAAGTCGGCTTTGTAAGTTGGACAGGGTACTCACTGTCTCCTGATGGATGAGCCGGGGAGGTCGCAGGGCTCTGAGCGGTGCCCTGAGCACGCAGTGACTGTGTGCCATCTTGAGACATCCTGCTCTGCTCCCGAATCCGGAGAAGCTAGTTTGTGAGGGATCGCTGAGCTGGCTTCTTATGGTGAGACTTGGGTGTCAGCATGCACCAGGTGTTCCCCCAATGCTGTGAGTGTAAATCAATACAAATTAGAGGCTATATAGTACTATTACTAATGCTAACACAGAGTTCGCTGATGAAGTCCCGTCAAAAGGACGATACGTGTGTGACAAAGGGTTCCGTGACGTCATTACAGCCACCTTCCTTGATTCATACATTTTATGCTGTATGCCTCATATCCTAGCACTGGGTTTGCAGTGCTATGTTTGTAAGTAACATTGTATTATTATTAAAGCTGGTTTTAGTTAAAAAAGAGAGCACTATATATGTCTCATTGATTTTACACGAACCATGACTGCATAAGAGACTTGCCCTATTGCTGCTGCATTACTGAAGCTAGATTTCGATCGTTGGATCAGCCGTTTAACAGATTTGTATATGGATTAACCCGGTGGGGACTGCTTGTATGATCTTGTATGAACTTTCTGTACTTGTGGTGGTGGAAGCACAGATAAGCAGATACACGGTTTACAATGATCTTGAGTAGGGATGAGCTTCGAGTTTGAGTCAAACTCATAATCGACTCGAACATTGTTGTTCGCCAGTTCTCCGAACAGCGAACAATTTGGGGTGTTCGCGGCAAATTCGAAAGCCGCGGAACATCCTTTAAAAGTCTATGGGAGAAATCAAAAGTGCTAATTTTAAAGGCTTATATGCATGGTATTGTCATAAAAAGTGTTTGGGGACCTGGGTCCTGCCCCAGGGGACATGGATCAATGCAAAAAAAAGTTTTAAAAATGCACGTTTTTTCAGGAGCGGTGATTTTAATAATGCTTAAAGTAAAACAATAAAAGTGTAATATTCCTTTAAATTTCGTACCTGGGGGGTGTCTATAGTATGCCTGTAAAGGGGTGCATGTTTCCCATGATTAAAACAGTCTGACAGCAAAATGACATTTCAAAGGAAAAAAGTAATTTAAAACTACTCGCTGCTAATAATGAATTTCCGGTCCGACAATACACATAAAAGTTTTTTGATAAAAATGGCATGGGAATTCCCTTCAGGTCTGGTATGGATTTTAAGGGGAATCCCGCTCCAAAATGTAAAAAAAAAATGGCGTGGGGTCCCCCCAAAAATTCATACTAGACTCTTATCCAAGCACGCAACCTGGCAGGCTGCAGAAAAAGAGGGGGGACGAGACATGCCCTCAACATTGGGAGGGTGCTTTGGGGTAGCCCCCCAAAACACCTTGTCCCCATGTTGATGGGGACAAGGGCCTCATCCCAACAACACTTGCCCGGTGGTTGTGGGGGTCTGCGGGCGGGTGGGCTTATCGGAATGGGTGACCCCGCCCCCCTCTGATGTCACTGGGTATGCCACAGTGAAATCCCCAGCAAGTCCCTGTGTGTCAGAGGGGGGCGGGGTCACCGAGTGGCCCCACCCTCCATTATTTAAGAACCGTCAGGAGAGGAGAAGAAGTGTCACACAGCGGGAGCCTCCCATCATGCTGGATGCGGAGCGGCCCAGAAGACGAAAGGAAGAAGATGCCAGACGAGAACACCGGAGGAAGAACCAGAAGAACCAGAAGAAGAAGAAGATGGAGGAAGAAACCGAAGGAAGATAGAAGATAGAAGAAAGAAGATAAAAGATAGAAGAAGCATTTAAATAAAGGAATTGTCAAAAGCTGTCTCTTGTTTTTAACATTTTTGACACTTTTTTTGTGAAATGGTAGGGGTACTTTTGTACCCCCTTACCATTTCACACAGGGGGGAGGGCTGGGATCTGGGGGTCCCCTTGTTAAAGGGGGCTTCCATATTCTGATAAGCCCCCAGCCCCGCAGACCCCCACAACCACCATCAACATGGGGACAAGGTGTTTCGGGGGGCTACCCCAAAGCACCCTCCCAATGTTGAGGGCATGTGGCCTGGTACAGTTCAGGAGGGGGGGCGCTCTCTCGTCCCCCCTCTTTTCCTGCAGCCTGCCAGGTTGCGTGCTCGGATAAGGGTCTGGTATGGATTTTTGGGGAGAACCCACACCATTTTTTTTAAATTTTGGAGCGGGTTTCCCCTTAAAATCGGGTCTGGTATAGATTTTGAGGGGGACCTCACGCCATTTAAAAAAAAAAAATTTGGCCGGGGTTCCCCTTAATATCCATAGCAGACCTGAAGGGCCTGGTATGGAATTTAGGGGGACCCCCCACGCCATTTTTTAAAAAAAATTTGGTTCGGGGTTCCATTGTGGGGAATTCCCATGCCGTTTTTATCAAGGAACTTTTATGTGTATTGTCGGACCGGCAATTCATTATTAGCCGCAAGTAATTTTAAATGACTTTTTTTCCTTTGAAATGTAATTTTGCTGTCAGACTGTTCTAAACACGGGAAACATGCGCCTCTTTACAGGCATACTATAGACACCCCCCAGGTAAGAAATTTAGAGGAATATTACACTTTTATTGTTTGACTTTAAGCATTTTTTAAATCACTGCTCCCGAAAAAACGGACGTTTTTAAAACTTTTTTTGCATTGATCCATGTCCCCTGGGGCAGGACCCAGGTCCCCAAACACTTTTTATGACAATAACTTGCATATAAGCCTTTAAAATTAGCACTTTTGATTATTCATGTTCGTGTCCCATAGACTTTAACAGTATTTGTGTGTTCAAACAAATTTTTTGCCTGTTTGCATGTTCTGGTGCGAACCGAACAGGGGGGTGTTCCGCTCATCCCTAGTCTTGAGCACCCTGGTCACTAGGGATGAGCCGAACACCCCCCTGTTCGGTTCGCACCAGAACATGCGAACAGGAAAAAAATTCGTTCGAACACGCGAACGCCGTTAAAGTCTATGGGACACGAACATGAATAATCAAAAGTGCTAATTTTAAAGGCTAATATGCAAGTTATTGTCATAAAAAGTGTTTGGGGACCCGGGTCCTCCCCCAGGGGACATGAATCAATGCAAAAAAAAGTTTTAAAAACGGCCGTTTTTTCAGGAGCAGTGATTTTAATAATGCTTAAAGTCAAACAATAAAAGTGTAATATCCCTTTAAATTTCATACCTGGGGGGTGTCTATAGTATGCCTGTAAAGGGGCGCATGTTTCCCGTGTTTAGAACAGTCTGACAGCAAAGTGACATTTTGAAGGAAAAAACACATTTAAAACTACCGCGGCTATTGCATTGCCGACAATACACATAGAAGTTCATTGATAAAAACGGCATGGGAATTCCCCACAGGGCAACCCCGAACCAAAATTAAAAAAAAAAAATGATGTGGGAGTCCCCCTAAATTCCATACAAGGCCCTTCAGGTCTGGTATGGATATTAAGGGGAACCCTAGCCAAAATTAAAAAAAAAAATTGACGTGGGGTTCCCCCTAAATTCCATACCAGACCCTTCAGGTCTGGTATGGATTTTAAGGGGAACCCCGCGCCAAAAAAAAAAAAAAAAACGGCGTGGGGTCCCCCTAACAATCCATACCAGACCCTTATCCGAGCACGCAACCTGGCAGGCCGCAGGAAAAGAGGGGGGGACGAGAGTGCGGCCCCCCCCCCTCCTGAACCGTACCAGGCCACATGCCCTCAACATTGGGAGGGTGCTTTGGGGTAGCCCCCCAAAACACCTTGTCCCCATGTTGATGAGGACAAGGGCCTCATCCTCACAACCCTGGCCGGTGGTTGTGAGGGTCTGCGGGCGGGGGGCTTATCGGAATCTGGAAGCCCCCTTTAACAAGGGGACCCCCAGATCCCGGCCCCCCCCCTGTGTGAAATGGTAAGGGGGTACTTACCCCTACCATTTCACTAAAAAACTGTCAAAAATGTTAAAAATGACAAGAGACAGTTTTTGACAATTCCTTTATTTAAATGCTTCTTCTTTCTTCCTTCATCTTCTTCTTCTTCTGGTTCTTCTGGCTCTTCTGGTTCTTCCTCCGGCGTTCTCGTCCAGCATCTTCTCCGCGGCGTCTTCTATCTTCTTCTCCTCGGGCCGCTCCGCACCCATGGCATTAGGGGGGAGGCTCCCGCTCTTCTCTTCATCTTCTTCTTCTTCTTTTTCTTCTTCTTCTTCTTCCTTCTTCTCTTCTTCTCTTCTTCCTGTCTTCTCCGGGCCGCTCCGCAATCCATGCTGTGGCATGGAGGGAGGCTCCCGCTGTGTGACGGCGTCTCTTCGTCTGACGGTTCTTAAATAACGGGGGGCGGGGCCACCCGGTGACCCCGCCCCCCTCTGACGCACACATGACGGGACTTCCCTGTGGCATTCCCCGTGACGTCACAGGGAAGTCCCTCAAGTCACCGTGCGTCAGAGGGGGGCGGGGTCACCGGATGGCCCCGCCCCCCGTTATTTAAGAACCGTCAGACGAAGAGACGCCGTCACACAGCGGGAGCCTCCCTCCATGCCACAGCATGGATTGCGGAGCGGCCCGGAGAAGACAGGAAGAAGAGAAGAAGAGAAGAAGGAAGAAGAAGAAGAAGAAAAAGAAGAAGAAGAAGATGAAGAGAAGAGCGGGAGCCTCCCCCCTAATGCCATGGGTGCGGAGCGGCCCGAGGAGAAGAAGATAGAAGACGCCGCGGAGAAGATGCTGGACGAGAACGCCGGAGGAAGAACCAGAAGAGCCAGAAGAACCAGAAGAAGAAGAAGATGAAGGAAGAAAGAAGAAGCATTTAAATAAAGGAATTGTCAAAAACTGTCTCTTGTCATTTTTAACATTTTTGACAGTTTTTTAGTGAAATGGTAGGGGTAAGTACCCCCTTACCATTTCACACAGGGGGGGGGCCGGGATCTGGGGGTCCCCTTGTTAAAGGGGGCTTCCAGATTCCGATAAGCCCCCCGCCCGCAGACCCTCACAACCACCGGCCAGGGTTGTGAGGATGAGGCCCTTGTCCTCATCAACATGGGGACAAGGTGTTTTGGGGGGCTACCCCAAAGCACCCTCCCAATGTTGAGGGCATGTGGCCTGGTACGGTTCAGGAGGGGGGGGGGGCCACACTCTCGTCCCCCCCTCTTTTCCTGCGGCCTGCCAGGTTGCGTGCTCGGATAAGGGTCTGGTATGGATTTTTAGGGGGACCCCACGCCGTTTTTTTTTTTTTTTTGGCGCGGGGTTCCCCTTAAAATCCATACCAGACCTGAAGGGTCTGGTATGGAATTTAGGGGGAACCCCACGTCAATTTTTTTTTTAAATTTTGGCTGGGGTTCCCCTTAATATCCATACCAGACCTGAAGGGCCTTGTATGGAATTTAGGGGGACCCCCACATCATTTTTTTTTTTTTTATTTTGGTTCGGGGTTCCCCTGTGGGGAATTCCCATGCCGTTTTTATCAATGAACTTCTATGTGTATTGTCGGCAATGCAATAGCCGCGGGTAGTTTTAAATGAGTTTTTTCCTTCCAAATGTCATTTTGCTGTCAGACTGTTCTAAACACGGGAAACATGCGCCCCTTTACAGGCATACTATAGACACCCCCCAGGTACGAAATTTAAAGGGATATTACACTTTTATTGTTTGACTTTAAGCATTAATAAAATCACTGCTCCTGAAAAAACGTCCGTTTTTAAAACTTTTTTTTGCATTGATCCATGTCCCCTGGGGCAGGACCCGGGTCCCCAAACACTTTTTATGACAATAACTTGCATATAAGCCTTTAAAATTAGCACTTTTGATTTCTCCCATAGACTTTTAAAGGGTGTTCCGCGGCATTCGAATTTGCCGCGAACACCCCAAATTGTTCGCTGTTCGGTGAACTTGCGAACAGCCAATGTTCGAGTAGAACATGAGTTCGACTCGAACTCGAAGCTCATCCCTACTGGTCACCATTGAGGATTTTTCTTCCTGACTGCTGGTGTTCTTATTATCCTTTGGCTTTACAGCATTTCTTATATCTTGGACTTTTATGCGTTTGTATAGCAGTTATATGCATTTTAGTCAATGTTTCAGTGCTGCACTATTTTCGTATTAGAGGCTATATAGCTCTGGGGAAGCTGCAAAAGTCACTGCTGCCCTCTGAACTGCTGCCCAAGGGTCTCCAGAATGCCACCTGGTGGCTACCCATTTAATATGATTGTGTGAACTATTCAACGCTAGGTGGAAGCGTTTTATGTACTCGTATAATCAATAGGGCGGCAATACATTGTAGTATTATAATTGAAATCTCTGGAAGTATTTTACAACATCAAACCATGGACATTGCAGGAATAACCTGGAGTGGGCTTGTGTCAGAAATTCAGACATTTTGTACAGTTGCAAATAGGGAGGATGATTCTTTTAATCATTGTTTCATTAAGCTTAAGCAGATTTTCAAGAAAAAGTCCAATTCACATTTTTTTCAAAGGTATATACAAGAGAATATTAGCCCTTTGAGGCTACGAGTACAATTTTTTCCTGCTTTTAAAAATGTATCTCAAGAATTTAAAACTTCCTGAGCACAGACTGTAACCAACTGCAGTGTTTGAATAATTAATTTACTCATTACTAGGGATGAGCTTCGAGTTCGAGTCGAACATAAGTTCGACTCTAACATCAGCTGTTCACCCGTTCGCTGAACAGCAAATATTATGGTGCATTCGCAGAAAATTCAAGTGCTCCATAATGCACTGCAAGATCGCAGTGCATTGCTGTATGATGAAAGGCCATAGCATACACCTGACCTGCATGCTTTGGCCAATCACAGCATGTTCCTCAGCGAGAGCCATAATTGGCCAAAGTCCATGCCCCACACTATATCAGGCTGCTTACACAGCGCCCGAATAGTGTGTTATAGTGGATGGAGACAGAGAGATTGTGCTAGATTAGGCAGGCAGGTTAGTTAGTTAGTAGCAGTGTATTTGGTATATATATATATATATATATATATATATATATATATATATATAAAGTCAGACTAGTATATATATAGCGTTGTGCTCATAAGTTTACATACCCTGGCAGAATTTATGATTTATTGGCCATTTTTTAGAGAATATAAAAGATAACACACAAACTTTTCTTTCACTCATGGTTAGTGTTTGTCTGAAGCCATTTATTATCAATCAACTGTGTTTACTCTTTTTAAATCATAATGACAACAGAAACTACCCAAATGACCCTGATCAAAAGTTTACATACCCTGGTGATTTTGGCCTGATAACATGCACACAAGTTGACACAAAGGGGTTTGAATGGCTATCAAAGGTAACCATCCTCACCTGTGATCTGTTTGCTTGTAATTAGTGTGTGTGTGTATAAAAGGTCAATGAGTTTCTGGACTCCTGACAGACCCTCGCATCTTTCATCCAGTGCTGCATTGACGTTTCTGGATTCTGAGTCATGGGGAAAACAAAATAATTGTCAGGGGATCTGCGGGAAAATGTATTGGAACTGTATAAAACAGGAAAGGGATCTAAAAAAATATGCAAGGATTTGAGAATGCCAATCAGCAGTTTTCAAACTCAAGAAGTGAAAAATGTAGGATTCTGTTGAAACCAAACCATGGTCAGGTAGACCAACTAAAATTTCAACCACAACTGCCAGGAAAATTGTTTAGGATGCAAAGAAAAACCCACAAATAACTTCAGGTGAAATACAGGACTCTCTGAAAACATGTGTTGTGGCTGTTTCAAGATGCACAATAAAAAGGCACTTGAAGAAAGATGGGCTGCATGGTTGAGTCGCCAGAAGAAAGCCATACAACGAAAATGCCACAAAGTATCCTGCTTACAATATGCCAAACAGCAAAGAAACAAGTTTCTAACCTTCTGGCACAAAGTAATTTGGAGCGATGAGACCAAAATTTAGCTTTTTGGCCACAACCATAAACACTACATTTGGAGAGGAGTCAACAAGGCCTATGATGAAATGTACACCATTCCTACTGTGAAACACGGAACTTGGATCGCTGATGTTTTAGGGATGTGTGAGCTACAAAGGCACAGAAAACTTGGTCAAAATTGATGGCAAGATGAATGCAGTATGTTATCAAAAAATACTGGAGGAACATTTGCATTAATCAGCCAGGAACCTGCGCATGGGACTTACTTGGACATTCCAACATGACAATGATCCAAAACACAAGGTCAAGTTGACCTATTATTGAAAGTGGCAGATCTCAAACGTGCAGTTCATGCAAGACAGCCCAAGAGCCCAAGAATTTACAGGAACTGGAGACTTTTTGCCAAAAAGAATGGGCAGCTTTACCATCTGAGAAGTTAAAGAGCCTCATCCACAAGAACCACAAAATACTTCAAGATGTCATTGATGTTAAAGGGGCAATACACGGTATTAAGAACTGGTGTACGTAACTTTTGATCAGGGTCATTTGGGTAGTTTCTGTTGTGATTATGATTTAACCACTTCACGCAAAACGCCATACCCGTATGTCGGTACTTTGACACTAAATACTGGGGTTATGGTAGCAGCTAGCTGCCATAACCCCAGTATTTTTGGGAACGGCGTGCTTTTCTTTTTAAGGTTAAAAGTGGTCTCCACAGGTTCACCACAAGATCACGTTTATTGGTGGTGGGAGATGTGCTCCCCTTCCCGCCATGCTCCGGATGTCTTGCAGCTTACTGAACCCACAGGTAGCGGCGGAAATGATTGTGTCCTCTCCCATGCTTGGCTGGCTGCTGAATGAGGAGAAGATGGTCGGCTCCATAGCATGGGAGGGCGGAAGCGACGTCAAATGTCACTTCTGCCCATAACTCTTAAAGGAGAAATTTTTTTTTCAATTCTTCTTTTTTTTTTTCACATTTTAGTGTAAATATGACCCAACACTTTAAAAAAAACTGTGTCAAAATAAAAAAATAAAAGTAAACTAAATAAGAAAAAAATATCTATTTTTTAAAGCACCCCGTCCTGACGAGCTCGCGAGCAGAAGCAAACTCATACATGAGTAGCGCCCGCATATGAAAACGGTGTTTAAACCACACATCGCAATCTTTAGAGCAAGAGCAATAATTCTAGCCCTAGACCTTCTCTGTAACTCAAAACTGGTAACCTGAAGAAATTTTTAAACATTGACTATGGAGATTTGTAAGAGTAAAAGTTTGCCACCATTCCACGAGCAGGCGCAATTTTGAAGTGTGACATGTTGGGTTTCAATTTACTCAGCATAACATTATCTTTCACAATATAAAAAAAAGTTGGGCTAACTTTACTGTTGTCTTATTTTTTTAATTCAAAAAAGTGTATTTTTTCCAAAAAAAGTGCGCTTGTAAGACCGCTGTGCAAATATGGTGTGACAGAAAGTATTGCAACGACCGCCATTTCATTTTCTAGGGTGTTAGAAAAAAAAAATATAATGTTTGGGGGTTCTAAGTAATTTTCTAGCAAAAAAAAAATGATTTCTACTTGTAAACAACAAGTGTAAAAAAGAGAAAAAAAGAGGCTTGGGGCTAAAGTGGTTAAAAAGAGTAAACACAGTTGATTGATAATAAATGGCTTCAGTCAAACACTAACCATGAGTGAAAGAAAAGTTTTGGTATTATCATTCATATTCTCTGAAAAATGGCCAAGAAATCTTAAATTCTGCCAGGGTATGTAAACTCATGAGCACAACTGTATATAATATATATAGATATATCTATATATATATATATCTCCCCCTCTCCCCCTCTCCCCCTCTCCCCCTCTCCCCCCCTCTCCCCCTCTCCCCCCCTCTCCCTCTCTCTCTCTCTCTCTCTCTCTCTCTCTCCAGCGTAGCCTATATATACAGTGCATTCAATGGTGTACAGTTTCAAATACACTTCGGACGGTGTACACAGTATATAATACAGTGTAGTGCAGTGTTAAAAAAAAACATGTTCGGAAGGCTCCAAGGAGAGGCAGACACTCACAGGCCACTAAAAGACGGAAAGCAGCCTCTGAAATAATCTTTAACAGCAGGGACTATTCCTGCCCCAACAAGAGTAACTGTGAGATGTTACAGTGTTCTGACACCACCAACACCTAAGGCCCAATGTTTCTGCCCCTGTTTAACAGGGGCATGTAATTACAATTTTTGAAATAATATTTAACAGCAGGGACCGTTCCTGCGCCCAACAAGAGTAACTATGAGGGGTTAACGTGTTCTGCACCACCAACACCTAAGGCCCAATTTTTCAGCAGAGTATATAGTGCAGTCCGTATAGTGTATATATATACACTGTAGTTCAGAGTATATAGTGCACTCAGTGTAGTATATATAATATTGTGCAGGGTATATAGTGCAGTGTACAATATATAATATAGTGTATTGAAGTGTTTAAGGGAAGCCCTATGACAGAATTAAGAAAAACAGGCATGTCTACCCCCTGTCCATACCAGGCCCTTCGGGTCTGGTATGGATTTTGGAGGGGACCCCATGCCATTTTTTTTCTTCATTTGGCATGGAGTTAACCTTAATATCCATACCAAACCCAAAGGGCCTGGTATGGACTGGGGGAGGGACCCACGTTGATTTTTTAAAAATAATTTTTTCAAGTATATTGCCGGGATCTGGCAATACATTACAGCGCTGAGCAATTTTAACCACTTGCCGATCAGTGCACGACAATATACATCGGCACAATGGCACAGCTGCACAAATGGGTGTACAGGTACATCCCCTTTAAGAAGTGGCATCGTGATCCCACACCCGTTGCATGCTCCGTGACCATGCCCACGGGACCCACAGACTCGATGTCCCACGATCGTGTCACGGAGCGGCAGAACAGGGAGATGCCTATGTAAACAAGGCATTTCCCTGTTTTGCCTAGTGACAAGACAGAGATCTATTGCTCCCTGTCATGTCCTAGGTAGCCCACCCCCCACAGTTAGAATCACTCCCTAGGAAAAATGTAACCCCTTGATTGCCTCCTAGTGTTCAACCCTTTCCCTGCCAGTGTCATCTATACAGTAATCAGTGCATTTTTATAGCACTGATGCCTGTATAAATGACAATGGTACCAAAATAGTGTCAAAAGTGTCTGATGTGTCCGCCATAATGTCGCAGTCATGATAAAAATCGCAGATCGCCGCCATTACTAATAAAAAAAAAAATTATAATAAAAATGCTATAAATCTATCCCCTATTTTGTAGACGCTATAACTTTTGCACAAACCAATCAATATACTCTTATTGTGATTTTTTTTTTACCAAAAATATGTAGAATACATATTGGCCTAAACTGAGGAAAGATTTGTTTATATATATATATATATATATATATATATATATATATATATATATATATATATATATATATATATATATATATATATATATATATTTGGGGATATTTATTATAGCAAAAAGTAAAAATATTGCTTTTTTCCAAAATTGTCACTCTTTTTTTGTTTATAGCGCAAAAAAAAAAACGCAGAGGTGATCAAATACCACCAAAAGAAAGCTCTATTTGTGGGAAAAAAAGGACGTCAATTTTGTTTAGGTGCAATGTTGCATGACGCGCAATTGTCAGTTAAAGCGACGCAGTGCATATTTGCAAAAAGTGCTCTGGTAGGAAGGCGGTAAATTCTTCCGGGGCTGAAGTGGTTAAATTACATTTTTTCCTTTAGAAATGTCCTTTTGCTGCGGTACTTTTCTAAACATGGGAAAAATGTGCTACTTTACAGGCAGACTAAGAGGACCCCCAGGCACGATATTTAAAGGAATCTGTCATTTTTATTGTTTCACTTTAAGCATTCTTAAAATCACTGCTCCTGAAAAAACAGCTGTTTTAAAAAAAAATTGTTTGCATTGATACATGTCCCCAAACACTTTTTATGACAATAACTTGCATATAAGCCTTTAAAATGAGCACATTTGATTTTTCACATTCGTGTCCCATAGACTTTAATGGTGTTCGCATGTTTGCACAAATTTTTTGTCTGTTCTGTTCTGGTGCGAACTGAACCGGGGGGTGTTCGGCTCATCCCTACTTATTATACAGTACAAGAAGGAGAGGAATCAATTGGACCAGAAACTTGTAAAATGTAATACTCAATACGAGTTTGTCAGGACAAATCCCCAATATGATAACAAATGGCAAGATCTAAACAGAATATTTAGGTAAACTTAAGAAAGATATAATTTTAAAAAACCTGTCTAAATTTACCAAGGATCAACTAGTCTTTACTAAGGAATTTGCTTATTGTTGGACTCAAATGCAATCTAATAGAGGTTTTAGTACCAATTACCATGCAATGTGTCAGGATTAGGGATGAGCTTCGTGTTCGAGTCGAACCGTCCGTCGAATTGCGAACGATATGGGCCGTTCGCGGCAAATTCGTGTGGCGCGTCACGGCCCATAATTCACTGCGGCATCGCAGTGCATTGCTGGCTGATGATTGGCCAAGCATGCACTATGACCCGCATGCTTGGCCAATCACAGCGCCGTCAGTAGAGAGAGCTGTAATTGGCCAAAGCCAGGGTGGCTTCGGCCAATTATGGCTCAGGGGATTTAGTACACACCCCACACTATATAAGGCCGCCTGCACGGCAGCCCTGTGTAGTGTGTGTTCCGGTGTGCTGAGAGATAGAGAGAGAGAGAGACAGTGTCATTTGATTTGAGTTAGATAGATTAGGCAGAACAGTCAGTCAGTTAGCTGCACTTACAGTGTATTGTGTATATATATGCATCCCAGGTGTTGCATATATATATATACACTGTATTCAGTTTAGCTAGATCCGTTCCTGTTATCTTCTATCTAGACTATTTACATTTAGTGCAGTGCGTCCTGCTCACAGTGTTCAGCTGGATCCGTTCCTGTTATTTACATTTAGTGCAGTGCGTCCTGCTCACAGTGTTCAGCTAGATCTGTTCCTGCTATTTACATTTAGTGCAGTGCGTCCTGCTCACAGTGTTCAGCTAGATCCGTTCCTGCTATTTACATTTAGTGCAGTGCGTCCTGCTCACAGTGTTCAGCTAGATCCGTTCCTGCTATTTACATTTAGTGCAGTGCGTCCAGCTCACAGTGTTCAGCTAGATCCGTTCCTGCTATTTACATTTAGTGCAGTGCGTCCTGCTCACAGTGTTCAGCTAGATCCGTTCCTGTTATCTTCTAGACTATTTACATTTAGTGCAGTGCGTCCTGCTCACAGTGTTCAGCTAGATCCGTTCCTGCTATTTACATTTAGTGCAGTGCGTCCTGCTCACAGTGTTCAGCTAGATCCATTCCTGTTATCTTCCTACTGACAGGCAGGCTTGTCTGGTTACAGTATATAAAGCTACCTGAAGAAAATTACAGGTGTTCTATTTGATCCTATTAGTACCACGGTCAGGCAGCTAGACTATTTACATTTAGTACAGTGCGTCCTGCTCACAGTGTTCAGCTAGATCCGTTCCTGTTATCTTCCTACTGACAGGCAGGCTTGTCTGGTTACAGTATATAAAGCTACCTGAAGAAAATTACAGGTGTTCTATTTGATCCTATTAGTACCACGGTCAGGCAGCTAGACTATTTACATTTAGTACAGTGCGTCCTGCTCACAGTGTTCAGCTAGATCCGTTCCTGTTATCTTCCTACTGACAGGCAGGCTTGTCTGGTTACAGTATATAAAGCTACCTGAAGAAAATTACAGGTGTTCTATTTGATCCTATTAGTACCACGGTCAGGCAGCTAGACTATTTACATTTAGTACAGTGCGTCCTGCTCACAGTGTTCAGCTAGACCCGTTCCTGTTATCTTCCTACTGACAGGCAGGCTTGTCTGGTTACAGTATATAAAGCTACCTGAAGAAAATTACAGGTGTTCTATTTGATCCTATTAGTACCACGGTCAGGCAGCTAGACTATTTACATTTAGTACAGTGCGTCCTGCTCACAGTGTTCAGCTAGATCCGTTCCTGTTATCTTCCTACTGACAGGCAGGCTTGTCTGGTTACAGTATATAAAGCTACCTGAAGAAAATTACAGGTGTTCTATTTGATCCTATTAGTACCACGGTCAGGCAGCTAGACTATTTACATTTAGTACAGTGCGTCCTGCTCACAGTGTTCAGCTAGATCCGTTCCTGTTATCTTCCTACTGACAGGAAGGCTTGTCTGGTTACAGTATATAAAGCTACCTGAAGAAAATTATAGGTGTTCTATTTGATCCTATTCGTACCACGGTCAGGCAGCTAGACTATTTACATTTAGTACAGTGCGTCCTGCTCACAGTGTTCAGCTAGATCCGTTCCTGTTATCTTCCTACTGACAGGCAGGCTTGTCTGGTTACAGTATATAAAGCTACCTGAAGAAAATTACAGGTGTTCTATTTGATCCTATTAGTACCACGGTCAGGCAGCTAGACTATTTACATTTAGTACAGTGCGTCCTGCTCACAGTGTTCAGCTAGATCCGTTCCTGTTATCTTCCTACTGACAGGCAGGCTTGTCTGGTTACAGTATATAAAGCTACCTGAAGAAAATTACAGGTGTTCTATTTGATCCTATTAGTACCACGGTCAGGCAGCTAGACTATTTACATTTAGTACAGTGCGTCCTGCTCACAGTGTTCAGCTAGATCCGTTCCTGTTATCTTCCTACTGACAGGCAGGCTTGTCTGGTTACAGTATATAAAGCTACCTGAAGAAAATTACAGGTGTTCTATTTGATCCTATTAGTACCACGGTCAGGCAGCTAGACTATTTACATTTAGTACAGTGCGTCCTGCTCACAGTGTTCAGCTAGATCCGTTCCTGTTATCTTCCTACTGACAGGCAGGCTTGTCTGGTTACAGTATATAAAGCTACCTGAAGAAAATTACAGGTGTTCTATTTGATCCTATTAGTACCACGGTCAGGCAGCTAGACTATTTACATTTAGTACAGTGCGTCCTGCTCACAGTGTTCAGCTAGATCCGTTCCTGTTATCTTCCTACTGACAGGCAGGCTTGTCTGGTTACAGTATATAAAGCTACCTGAAGAAAATTACAGGTGTTCTATTTGATCCTATTAGTACCACGGTCAGGCAGCTAGACTATTTACATTTAGTACAGTGCGTCCTGCTCACAGTGTTCAGCTAGATCCGTTCCTGTTATCTTCCTACTGACAGGAAGGCTTGTCTGGTTACAGTATATAAAGCTACCTGAAGAAAATTACAGGTGTTCTATTTGATCCTATTAGTACCACGGTCAGGCAGCTAGACTATTTACATTTAGTACAGTGCGTCCTGCTCACAGTGTTCAGCTAGATCCGTTCCTGTTATCTTCCTACTGACAGGCAGGCTTGTCTGGTTACAGTATATAAAGCTACCTGAAGAAAATTACAGGTGTTCTATTTGATCCTATTAGTACCACGGTCAGGCAGCTAGACTATTTACATTTAGTACAGTGCGTCCTGCTCACAGTGTTCAGCTAGATCCGTTCCTGTTATCTTCCTACTGACAGGCAGGCTTGTCTGGTTACAGTATATAAAGCTACCTGAAGAAAATTACAGGTGTTCTATCCCAGCTTAGTGCAGCTACAGGCCATTAGTATGTCTGGAAGGCCAAGAAGGAGAGGCAGACAGTCACAAGCCAATAAGAGAGGGCAAGCAGGCTCTGTGTCTAGTGCTGGTCGTGGAGACGGTGCATCCTCATCAGCACGTGGCCATGGGACACACTTGGCCTTTTTTTCGGCAGCTGGCCATGTTGAGCCGCAACATGCGGAAGACTTGGTCGAGTGGATGACCAAGCCGTCCTCATCCTCCTCATCCTCTCTCACCCATGCCCAGGGTGCTTTGTCTGGCAAAGCAGCGGCCTCTTCCCTCAGCTCAATGTCATCAGTGACTCCTTCCCTAGCTCCACCATGTCCTCATGAGGATTCCCTCGAACTGTTTGACCACAGTGTTGGGTACATGCTCCAGGAGGATGCCCAGCGTTTGGAAGGCTCTGATGATGATACTGAGCTCGATGAAGGCAGTAACATGAGCACGGACAGAGGGGGTGCCCAAGAAGGACAGCAATCTGGCAGTGATGCTCCCCCTGCTGCAGCATACTGCCAGGTTTGCTCCAGTGATGAGGAGGGAGGGGATGATGAGGTCACTGACTCAACGTGGGTGCCTGATAGGAGAGAGGAGGAGGAGGAGGAGGAGGAGGAGGAGGAGGAGGCGGCACATCACCAACGAGGCAGGATGCCCTCCAGGGGCCAGCCTAAGGGCAGCACATTGACTGCATCACACCCCAAAGCTCCACATGTGCAGGGCGCTGCAGTCTCTGCGCGTTATTCAAAAAGTTCTTTGGTGTGGGCCTTTTTTGAGACGAGTGCATCAGATCGCACCGCTGCTATTTGCAACATATGTCTCAAGCGTATCTCGCATGGCCAAAACATCTCCCGCTTGGGTACCACATGCTTGACCAGACATATGTTGACCTGCCATGCAGTTCGTTGGCAAGCGTATCTAAAAGACCCACACCAAAGAACAAAGAGGATCTCTCCTTGCTCCTCATCAGCTGAGATTTCCAACCCCACTAGACCTTCAGTCCTCTCTGAGACCTGCAGTGAGAGGAATGAAGGTGTAGAATTAGGTGTGTCACAGCCAAGTACTTGTGGGCAATCTGCTTTTGGTACACCGATGTCAGATTGTACCAGGCAAATTTCCCTGCCCCGGCTGCTGCACGGCCGAAAGAAGTTTGCTCCCAGCCATCCACATGCCCAGTGGTTATATGCTAGCTTGGCAAAATTGCTAGCACTTCAACTGCTGCCTTTTCAGTTGGTAGACTCTGCCCCCTTCCGTGAGTTTGTGGAATGTGCGGTTCCTCAGTGGCAGGTACCCAAACGCCACTTTTTCTCACGGAAGTCGATTCCGGCTCTCTACCGGCATGTGGAAGGCAATGTCCATGCCTCGCTGGACAGGGCGGTCAGCAGTAAGGTGCATATTACCGCTGACTCATGGTCCAGCAGGCATGGACAGGGACGTTACCTAAGTTTCACGGCGCATTGGGTGACTCTGCTGGCAGCTGGGAAGGATGCAGGACAAGGTGCAGTAGTGTTGGAGGTTGTTCCGCCACCACGCCTCCAAAATGCTGATTGTGACACACCTCTCTCCTCCACCCCCTCCTCTTCTTCTTCCTCCATGGCCTCTTCCTCGGAACCAGCGGTGCTCCGTAGGCGTTCAAGGGGCTACGCAAGTACGCAGGCCAAAAGATGCCATGCGGTGCTTGAGCTGGTGTGCTTGGGGGACAGGAGCCACACTGGGGCAGAGGTTCTGTCAGCTCTGCAGGGGCAGGTTCAGAGCTGGTTGACACCACGCCAACTTAAGGCAGGAATGGTGGTTTGCGACAATGGCACCAACCTCCTCTCTGCCCTCCGACAGGGACAAATGACCCATGTGCCCTGTTTGGCTCACGTCCTTAACTTGGTGGTGCAGCGGTTCTTGGGCAGGTACCCGGGCTTACAGGATGTCCTGAGGCAGGCCAGGAAAGTCTGTGTGCATTTCCGCCAGTCATATAATGCCAGTGCTCGGCTGACGGACCTCCAAAAGGAGTTTAACCTGCCCAAGAACCGCCTAATCTGTGACATGCCCACCAGGTGGAACTCAACGTTGGCCATGCTGCAGCGGCTGCACACGCAGCAGAGGGCCATCAATGAGTACCTGTGCGACTATGGCACCAGGACAGGGTCAGGGGAGCTTGTTTTTTTTTCCCCACGCCAGTGGGCCATGATCAGGGATGCATGCACTGTCCTGTCACCATTCGAGGAGGCCACGAGGATGGTGAGCACTGACAGTGCATGCATCAGTGACACTGTCCCCCTTGTCCACCTGTTGGAGCACACGCTGCGTGGAATAATGGACAGGGCACTTGAGGCAGAACAGAGGCAGGAAGAGGAGGACTTCCTTAGCTCTCAAGGCCCCCTTTATCCAGACAGTGTTCCTGCGTGCCCGCCGATCACACAGGAAGAGGACAAGGAGGAGGAGGAGGAGGAGGAAGATTGTGTCAGTATGGAGGTGGAGCCTGGCACTCAGCATCAGCAGCAGTCTTTAAGGGATCAGTCCCAAGGAACACATGGACTTGTACGTGGCTGGGAGGAGGTGGCTGCGGACGTTGTTGTCCTTAGTGACCCAGAGGACTCCGGACCGAATGCCTCAGCAAACCTACGCTGCATGGCCTCCCTGATCCTGCAAAGCCTGCGTAAGGATCCTCGTATTCGTGGTATCAAGGAGAAGGACCAATACTGGCTGGCAACCCTCCTTGATCCACGTTACAAGGGTAAGGTTGCGGACCTTATCTTGCCATCGCAGAGGGAGCAGAGGATGAAACATCTTCGGGAGGCCTTGCAGAAAGGTCTGTGCAACGCGTTCCCAGAGACTGGGAGGTTACAAACTCCTGTTTCTGGACAACGTGTTGCTGAGGCTTCGGTCAGTCAAAGAAGGAGCGGTGGAGAAGGTGGCCGTCTGACTGATGCGTTCAGACAATTTTTTGGTCCGCAGCCCCAAGGTATGATCGGTTCCAGCAACCATCGCCAGCGTCTGTTTTACATGGTGCAGGAATACCTAGGGGCAAGATCAGACTTGGACACCTTTCCCATCGAAAATCCTCTGGGTTACTGGGTCTTGAGGATGGATCACTGGCCAGAGCTTGCACAGTATGCAATTGAGCTACTGGCCTGTCCTGCATCCAGCGTTCTTTCGGAACGCACATTCAGTGCTGCTGGAGGCGTGGTAACCGATCACAGGGTGCGTCTGTCCACCGACTCGGTCGATCGGCTGACCTTCATAAAAATGAATCAGTCTTGGATCACCACCAGCTACCAAGCACCTGATGCTGATGTAACCGAATAATTTTTTTTGAAATCTCAGATCCCTTCAAAGACTGCCTATGCTGATGCTGAGTGACTATCCCTGAGTAATTATCCTCTTCCTCCTCAATCATCACGCTGATAGCTTGTAAGAACATTTTTGGTTCTGGGCGCCACCACCAGTGCCTAAGGCACAATTTTTCAGCCCCTGTTTAACAGGGGCGTGTAATTACAATTTTTGATGTAATACTTTGCAGCAGGGCTCGTTCCTGCATTCCAACTAGAGTGTCTGTGAGGGGTTGCAGTGTTGTGGCACCAGCACCAGTGCCTAAGGCCCAATTTTTCTGCCCCTGTCTAACAGGAGCGTGTAATTACAATTTTTGATGCAATACTTTGCAGCAGGGCTTGTTCCTGCGTTCCAACTAGAGTGTCTGTGAGGGGTTGCAGTGTTGTGGCACCAGCACCAGTGCCTAAGGCCTAATTTTTCAGCTCCTGTTCAACAGGGGCATGTAATTACAATTCTTGATCTAATATTTCACAGCAGGGCCCTGTGAGGGCTTACAGTGTTGTGGCCACAGCAACACCTAAGGCCCAAATATCTGCTGAGTATATAGGGCAGGACCCTACTTTCAAACATCTAACCTACAAACGACTCCTACTTGCAAATGGAAGGAGACAACAGGAAGTGAGATGAAATCTACCCCTAGGAAGGGAAATTCTCTCCTGTAAGAGTTAATATGGGAAAACAATTTCTCCTTTCCACTGATGCTTTCCAATCCTTGTTCCACAAAAAAACCCAAATTTTCAAAAAACATTTTTCATTGGGACAAAAAAGTGAGGTGAAATCTTCTGAAGAGGAGGAAAGACAGCAAAACAAATGTCACAGGGGTGATAACCCTTCCCTATGTTTTCCAAAAAGCTTAGAAAAGTTTTGGCTGGAGCTAAACACGTTAAAAATGTTCAAAATTACAAACAGATTCTACTTAACAACAAACCTACAGTCCCTGTCTTGTTTGCACCGCCTGTATACTGCTGTTCAGAGTATATAGGGCCTGGTGGCCCCACACCTTTCCTTATTTTAATTTGGGTGCAGGGTTCCCCTTAATATCCATACAAGACCCAAAGGGCCTGGTAATGGACTGGGGGGTACCCATGCCGTTTGTCTCACTTTCATCCATATTGCCATGACCCGACATGACATTAAACCCGCAAGCAGTTTTAAATGAGATTTTTTCCTTTAAAAATGACATTTGGTGCAGGGACTGTTCTAAACATGGGAAACACGCGTCACTTTACAGGCATACTATAGACACCCCCCAGGTACGATATTTAAAGGAATATTTCACTTTTTTTTTTTTACTTTAAGCATCATTAAAATCACTGCTCCCGAAAAAACGGCCGTTTTTAAAAGTTTTTTTTGCATTGATACATGTCCCCTGGGGTAGGACCCGGGTCCCCAAACCCTTTTTAGGACAATACCATGCAAATTAGCCTTTAAAATGAGCACTTTTGATTTCGAACGTTCGAGTCCCATAGACGTCAATGGGGTTCTAACGTTCGTGCGAACTTTCAGTCCGTTCGCAGGTTCTGGTGAGAACCGAACCGGGGGGTGTTCGGCTCATCCCTAGTCAGGATACTGAGTTTTACATTGCACATGTAAAAACAGTTTACGTAAGCAGAACTATCATGGTGGTGGGAATGCGCAATCAATTAATAATTTCAAGAATCGTACAGATAATTCCCAGCAATTTAACCCCAACATACCATACAATATGGGTGTTCCAAATAGGCCAGTTGATGGCATGTTGGGTGCACATGAGAATACACACAATACCTATTTGGGTCCCACAGCAGCACACATATTACAAAAAATGAATTTACAGACACTTGTTAATACAGACAATTTTGTTAATAATCACCAAAAGATCCACCCCAGGACCATCACTAAATACATCACAGCCTCAAACATCGTTTTCATCTAATACTTTGCATTTTTTAGGTCTGACCCAATCTCAGGAGCAAAGCAGACAGAATACTAAGGAATGCTTATCTAGTACGTACAACTCCACAACCAATCATACCACCACCTCTACTTCCCAATCCTCCTCTAACACAGAATTAAGTGTAAATAATTTGACCCCATAAACTTTATCAGCAGAAGAACAATCTGTCTTTGCATTAGGACTCTTCTGCCCTACTATGGAGTTAGATAAATATGAAACCATCAAGGATCTATATCTGTTTGTGCGTAATCTTATCTTTAAGTTTATGCTTGATGAGGTCAGAAAGAGGGCCAAGCAGGAGAAAGAACTGTTGAAAAAAAAAAGAACTTCACTATGCAGGCGTTTAGAGCTTTACCCAACCTGATACTACTGTTAGAGTAAAGTAATACTAATACCCCAACAGCTGCAGAAACTCCTCCTGAGTCCCAACGATAATACACAAATACCTACTCAGGCTCATCCATTTAAACTGAAGTCTAACAGATTTCCGATTTACTCACTAATCCTAATATTTGGGCCTTTCTTACCAAAATGGTTGGAGAAGTAAAACCAATAAACAATAATAGCAGGTAGTGTAATCTTACATATGCGCAAAGACAGGGATAATTAAGTTTACAAAAAAAATTTGATATCGTAATCAAACCTTCTGACAAAGGAGGGACTATTGTCAAAATCACAACAGCCCAGTACAAAAAATGTGCTATGGCATGTTGAATAACACAGATTGGTATTGGTACACATCCCGGCCAGTTTAGTACCTCAATTTGGTGTAGAATTTAAACTGGTATCTACAGTTTATGTGGGTACCCTGATAGATCAGGAAAAGTACAATTTTCTAAGTACACAACGTCCACGTGATCCTATATTTTGCACTATTCCAAAGATTTACAAAAATCTGACACAGCCTCCAGGAAGACCTATAGTGTGCAGAATTGGCTCAATTACTAAAAAGCTCATTTTTTCTTATGTCGCAGGCCATCAGACTACCCTCATATATGTGTGACACCCTTGATTTGCTCAAGCAAATTGAGGGGGTGCCTGTCCCCCCCAATGCTCTGCTCATGACAATTGATATGGAGGCTTTGTACTCTAGCATCTCTCAAGAGCGGGGCATTGGGGTGGTCAAGACCTTTATTAAGGAACAGAACCAGGTTCAATGATAATTGAATCTTTTATTTTGACATATACTGTAACTATTTTGTCTTCTCAGGCTCCCATTTCCTCCAGGTGTGCCGACTTATGCTAACTTGTACCTGGTGGGGTGAGAGCTTGTAATATTTTCGGATGAGACTCTGATTCCATATACTAATCATGGCGCTATGTTGGTTCTGATAGATCAATGAACTTCTGGTTATCTGAACAGGGTCAGAAGAATTATTACAGGAATTTGTATCCAAACTCAATGACAACACTAAGGGCTCATGTACACAGGGAAACTGAAAACCTCTTCTGAATGCTGGAAACTGACAGCTGGAAACCGACAGTGAAAAATATCCGTTTTGCAGCTTTTACATACCAAGTTTATGCGAGTTAGCAGCACTTATGAGCATTTGAGGATAGAAGCTTTTTGTTTTCAAGATAACATCAGGAGACCCTCCCAAATGCCCACAATGCATAAAAAACAAGTAAATTGTTAACTATTTCAGCCATTCTGTGAGAGAAGAGAGAGCAGCAGCAGAGAGAGCAGTGTGCTTGTAGATATTTTTCTTATTGTTTGTGTTTTCACTATGGATCCCATCATGAGCATGTGTGAGGAAATGCTGAGGCTTCAAAGACGTAGAAAATTGCATGAGAGGACCAGAGTTTGTCACTACCGGACTCATGCATTGATGCAGGCAACAGCATGTGGTGAAATGTGTGCTTTTTCAACATTTTTATGCAGTGCTTTGCAAAAGTATTCACCTCCTTGACTTTTTACCTATTTTGTTACATTACAGCCTTTAGTTCAATGTTTTATTAATCTGAATTATATATGATGGATCAGAACACAGTCAACAAAGACTAAAACTTCCTTCCCTCTCAATCACTGGTTTAACAAATCTCAACACACCCTTCACAACCACAGAAATAGCAAAAACCATTGATACACTGCCCAATTGGAAATCTCCAGGCCCTGATGGATTTTCTAATGAATATCTTAAATCCTTCAAAAATATACTAGCACCCTATTTAAAATTAGTATTTACACAAGCAGCGGAATCATCAAGTTTCCCACAAGAGATACTGAGAGCTTACATAGAAACTCTACCCAAACTGGGTAAAGACCCCAACACACAAGCCAATTTCAGACCAATATCCCTCTTGAATTCAGACATCAAAGTCTATGCTAAACTCCTAGCCAGAAGATTAACAAACATAATCCCTACTATCATAAAACGTGACCAGATGGGCTTTGTGAAGGGGAGACAAACCTCTGATGCAACTAGGAGAATTGTTAATGTTATTTATCATGCTGTGCATAGTTGAACGCCTTCTCTGCTATTGTCTATAGACGCGGAGAAGGCGTTCATGAAAACAGTGATGTCTGGGTTTGGATTCCAGGGTCCTATACTGAAGGCTATCCTGGCTTTATATTCATGTCCCTCAGCTCAGGTATACTCATCAGGTTTTTTTATCCGTACCCTTCAACATTCTCAATGGGACGCGTCAGGGGTGTCCCTTGTCACCTACTATCTTCAACCTAATGATAGAACCTTTGGCAGAGGCCATTAGATCTCATCCCTCCATCAGGGGCTTCCAGTTTGGTCACGACAAACACATTATAAACCTATTCGCGGATGATGTAATCCTGCTGTTAACGAATCCACGTACATTCCTTGAACAAGTACAGCAAATCCTGAAGGATTTTGGGGACATATCATATTATAAAGTGAATTTTTCCAAATCATTAATTCTAAGCCTTGGTGTTCCTGAACATATTCAACACACTTTGCGGAAAGCATTTCCATACTCTTGGAGCTCCAAAGGCATAATGTATCTAGGAGTTATGTTAACAACTTCCACAACCACATTGGCAGATGCCAATATCAAACCGCTACTGACCAAACTGGAAGCTCAATTGAAAGAAATCTCCAAAAAAGAACTTTCATGGATGGGGAAATTAGCAGCTTTCAAAATGCTACTCCTGCCACAAATCATTTACATATTTAGAGTATTACCGATTCACATACCCCAACATTACATTAGGAACATGTCAAATCTTATGTGGAAATTCTTGTGGAATGGCAAGAAAGCCAGATGTCCCAAACATAACCCGATTCCACGTAAACGAGTAGGAGGGGGGGCCTAATGGACCTACAAGACTATCTATTGGCAGCCAGATTGGACCAACTTAAACACTGGTTTCAGGGTCCTAATAGACCAGTATGGGCAGATATAGAGGAAAAGCAAATCCCAATGAAGTCACTGAAAACCTTCCTCATGGGGGACAACTGGACACCTTGGAATATAACACAACTCTCACTGCCAATTAGAGTATCTATCCAAGCTTGGAGATATCCTTTATCCTTGCAACACACTGAGGAAGTGGACATAGATGTCCAGCATCCACTTGACATCCTGGAACAAATTCTCTACGATTATAGTAGAAAATTGGGAAGAACCGCGCTAATATACCAAAATAATCAATGAGTGTGAAAAGCTGCAATCCCCACAACAAACATCAATTGTGGATAAACATAGAAAAAAATATAAGGGGTTGCGCTAATACCTGTGTGCTTTAATGCGATATCTACAGTGAGAAAATATTTATATCGTGACTGTAAATAAACCAAAAACAATGTGCAAACATTAAATGTAGATATAAAAGAGTCCCATCAAGTGAAAAATCAAAAATGATATCTTAGTGAGTCCACAACATCAACAGAACCCAACAAAAGTCCAAGTGATGATTAATAATAATCCGTGACAACAAGGGAGGGTCCACCACCGGAAAATGAAAGGGGTAGCTCCTTACCAGATGGCCATGACCCCCCACTACAGAGGATCTCAGCAAGCAGAAATCTTTACAGGCCAGAATTAGGAACTGCCAACGATATCCACCAGAAGTCCTCTCATCATCAGTCACACCAACGAACCCATGGCAAGGATCTTGTATTTAGGCAGAGATGCACTCCTGGCCCATCAGGGATGTCAGTCTTCTGGTACAAGACTCTATGACCTGTGCAGGGTACACGGGCTCATCCACCGGCCACCTCCTTCTCTCTACCCAGCACACACACAGCCAGCTCCGGACATCTCTACGATTATAAACTACCAAAAAAAACTCTATTTACCTGTATACGCATATCACACTTTCTGAAAGCCAATCCTATCACAAAAACTAAGATACCTGCAAAAGCTTGGGAATTCTATTCCACTACCCACAATAATATCAAAGGGATATCTCTCTTCTAAAATCTATTACAAAACAAATTGGCTCTTAGAAAAACCACTTCAATCCACAAATGGGAAACAGAGTTGGGCACCACACACACAATCACACAATGGCAATCTGCTTTTATGGAAATCAATAAAGCATCCCACTGCACCAAACACTGGGACTTAACAGTCAAAATTACTAACAGATGCCACTACACACCTTATAGACTAGCTAAATTCTTCCCAGTCCGCTCACCCCTCTGCTGGAGAAACTGCGGAAACGCAGGACATTTACTACATATGTTTTGGCACTGCCCGAGCATAAAAAGTCTATGGAATCAAGTATTCCAACTTATTTCCTCACTCACTGATATCCTCACATCTCTCAACCCAGCACTGGGAATCCTACACTTGGGAATAGAGAAATTTCCACCACACTTTAGATCAGTGGTTACCTACATTCTCCTAGAAACTAGGAACTTACTACTCCGCCATTGGAAAGACACTACCTCCACCAACCTCTCGGACGTGGTACAAGCTGTCAATAACAACTACATCTTTGAGCGCCTCTTAGCAATAAATGCAATGCATTGTAAAATGTTTGATATAAAATGGCTAATTTGGACAAACAGATTCAATAATCAATAATACTTTATTCTATTTGATATTGAAATACGTGTATCAAAGTATTCTCTGTATCTTGACAGCCGCACTCCAGGAAGTAATAATCCAAGTTTCTTTATTTTAAAATCAGGAACACATCAGATACAGGACATCATAGACAGAGTGTACAGATCATAGGCTAACGCGTTTCACACTTGTCCAAGTGCTTACTCATAGCTAATGATAATAGAAAATCAGACCACATATATACTAACTATTATTGATCACGTGACCAAGTAATCAATGCAAACACATGAAGCAGCTGAGATTCAGCTGTGGGGAATGTGAGTGTGAGTGAGCATTTAAATCTTGAAAGTCACTATGCATATAAAGTGTATATGTGTGAGCAGTAGAGGTAAATGTGAAAGTGTCAAAATTATTTAGTATGAAAAAGTGCATAAAAGTGCATAAAAATTATTTGTGAGTTGGAATAATGAAATATATTATATAAAATTTAAAAATAAAGAATAAAAATTCTAAAATATAATTGTAATGAATGCTGAAATCAATTATAAGTGATCTTTTTACGTGATCAGGTACTCAGGTACAACACAAATGATATTAAAAATAATGTCAATATCATGTACCCTCATATGCGGTCTAGCCACAAATGTCATTTACCACATTTATCACGTACACAAGCTTAGCTCTTGATTTCTTTAAATGTATATCACCATTTATTTTACTCAAGTTTATTTTTATGTATTTTGTTATTTTATTTATTCATGACACTAACAAAATTCACATAAATTCTTTTTATCACCTATTACAATCAATTTATGTTTGTATCACCACATTTACACCCATCCTGTGGTCTCTTCACTTATAATTGATTTCAGCATTCATTACAATTATATTTTAGAATTTTTATTCTTTATTTTTAAATTTTATATAATATATTTCATTATTCCAACTCACAAATAATTTTATGCACTTTTTCATACTAAATAATTTTGACACTTTCACATTTACCTCTACTGCTCACACATATACACTTAATATGCATAGTGACTTTCAAGATTTAAATGCTCACTCACACTCACATTCCCCACAGCTGAATCTCAGCTGCATCATGTGTTTGCATTGATTACTTGGTCACGTGATCAATAATAGTTAGTATATATGTGGTCTGATTTTCTATTATCATTAGCTATGAGTAAGCACTTGGACAAGTGTGAAACGCGTTAGCCTATGATCTGTACACTCTGTCTATGATGTCCTGTATCTGATGTGTTCCTGATTTTAAAATAAAGAAACTTGGATTATTACTTCCTGGAGTGCGGCTGTCCAGATCTTCTCATTTGCATATAGTCTCTACTAGCATGAGCCAGCACCTGGAACCTCTCATCTCTGGAGAGCAAGATCAGCTTTACACCTGGTGAGACCTAAACTAGTGCGGGGATAACTTTTGTATTCTCTGTATCTTATTTTCTTTTTCTTTTTATAATTTTTTATTATTTGCTTTGTTATCCCCTTACCACTGAGCATACGCAGATGTGCGTACTCAGCTTTCCGGGGTTATACCGGGATGATGCCCGCAGCTGCAGGCATCATCCTGGTACCGTTGTTTAGAGAGGGCGATCGGCTATCCGAATATAACAACCGATGCGGCTAAAAGCCGCTCGGCTGTTATACCGAAGAAGCGGCAGAGGACGCCCCCCCTCCTGCTGCCTACCGCTGCTCTTACCGGGCCTCCCGTTCGATTGGGAGGCCCGGTGACCAATTGGCTGCCTTCGGTGGCTGGGGGAGGGCTGGAAGAAAGCCGTGGGTGGCTTCGTTCCAGCCTCCTAATCGTAAACACGGAAGCGACGTCATGACGTCCCTTCCCGTTTACTCAGCTGCCAATGGCGCCGGTTTTAAAAAGATACACAGTATTCAGAATCGCCGTTTTCAGCGATCTGAATACTTTGAAGTGCAAAGGAGGGATCGGGGGTCTTTTAGACCCCCGATCACTCCATAAAGAGTACCTGTAACCACCTATTACTGTCACAAGGGATGTTTACATTCCTTGTGACAGCAATAAAAGTCAACAATTTTTTTTAACACAATTTATAAATTTATAATTAAATAAAATAAATAAGATAAAAAATTTATTTTTAAAGCGCCCCCATCCCCACGAGCTCGCGCAGCAAAGAAAACGCATACGGAAGTCGCGCCCGCATATGTAAACGGTGTTCAAATCACACATGTGAGGTATCGCCGTGATTGTCAGAGTGAGAGAAATAATTCTAGCACTAGACTCCCTCTGTAACTCTAACCTGGTAACTGTAAAAAAAATTTAAAGCGTCGCCTATGGAAATTCTTAGGTACCATAGTTTGTCGCCATTCCACGAGTGCAATTATAAAGCATGACATGTTTGGTATCTATTTACTCAGCTTAACATCATCTTTCACATTATACAAAAAAATTGGGGTATCTTTACTGTTTGGATTTTTTAAAATTCATGAAAGTGTCCCTTTTTCTAAAAATTTGCATTTAAAACACCGCTGCACAAATACCGTGTGATATAAAATATTGCAACAATCGCCATTTTCTTCTCTAGATTCTCTGCTAAATATATATATAATGTTTGGGGGTTCTAAGTAATTTTCTAACAAAAAATACGGATTTTAACTTGTAAACACCAAAGTTCAAAAATAGGCTTAGTCATACAACCTGTTAAAAACTTGAAAATCAATAAAAAAACTATTGAATTAAAAAAAAAAAAACAGAATAAGTTGGTGAAGTAAAATTAGAAAAATATATACATAAAACTATTTTTCAGAAATAAAAAACTGATAATTGGCATGTGCGTATGTATTCACCCCCTGTGTTATGAAGCCCATAAAAAGCTCTGGTGCAACCAATTACCTTCAGAAGTCACATAATTAGTGAAATGATGTCCACCTGTGTGCAATCTAAGTGTCACATGTTCTGTCATTACATATACACATCTTTTGAAAGGCCCCAGAGGCTGCAACACCTAAGCAAGAGACAACACTAACCAAACATTGCCATGAAGACCAAGGAACTCTCCAAACAAGTAAGGGACAATGTTGTTGAGAAGTACAAATCAGGGTTAGGTTATAAATAAATATCCAAATCTTTGATGATCCCTAGGAGCACCATCAAATCTATCATAACCAAATGGAAAGAACATGGCACAGCAGCAAACCTGCCACGAGACAGCTGCACACCAAAGCTCACAGACCGGGCAAGGAGGGCATTAATCAGAGAGGCAGCACAGAGGCCTAAGGTAACCCTGGAGGAGACGCAGAGTTCCACAGCAGAGACTGGAGTATCTGTACATAGGATGGCAATAAGTCGTATGCTCCATAGAGTTGAGTTTTTTGGCAGAGTGGTCAGAAGAAAACTATTACTTTCAGCAAAAAACAAAATGGCACGTTTTGAGTTTGCGAAAAGGCATGTGGGAGACTCCAAAAATGTATGGAGGAAGGTGCTCTGGTCTAATGAGACTAAAATTTAACTTTTTGGCCATCAAAGAAAACGCTATTGCCTTGTACACATGATCGGACTTTCCAATGGGAAATGTTCAATGTCAGCCTGTTGGCGGTAAATCCGACCGTGTGTATGCTCCATCGGACAATTGTTGTCGGACTTTCCGCCAAAAAATGGTGCCTAGCAGGTCTTCCAATTTTCCGCTAACAAATGTGTGTTGTCGGATTTTCCGATCGTGTGTACACAAGTCCATCAGACAAAAGTACAAAGTACAAATACGCATGCTCGAAAGCAAGGACGAGCCGGAAGCGCTCAGTCTTGTAAAACTAGCGTTCGTAATGGAGATATCACATTCATGACGTGGCAAATTATGAAATCTCTCATCAATGCAGCGCATTCTCTTCTCCTTATAATGGTTTAATAATGAAGCTGCTTTGCTTGTGATATTCACAGAGTTCTGACAAACATATTTCATTTTTTTTCTAGTGATCTCCAGAATAATTTTTTTTTGTGTCAAGTTACCACAACACCATTATTATCTTGTATTTTTAACCACTTGACCACTGGGCACTTAAACCCCCTTCCTAACCAGACCAATTTTCAGCTTTCGGTACTCTCACACTTTGAATGACAATTACTCAGCCATGCAACACTGTACCCATTTGAAATGTTTGTCCTTTTCTTCACACAAATAGAGCTTTCTTTTGGTGGTATTTAATCACCGCTTGGTTTTTTATTTTTTGCGCTATAATTTAAAAAAAGACTGAAAATTCGGTAAAAAAAAAAATATATATTTATTTCTGGTAAAATTTATTGCAGAGTATTGGTGAGTATTGGCAGAGTATTGGCGAGTTTTGGCAGAGTATTGCATAGTATTGCAGAGTTTTGCAGAGTATTGCAGAGTATTACATAGTATTGCAGAGTATTGGCAGAGTATTGATCATAGTATTGCAGAGTAGGGATGAGCCGAACACACCCCGGTTCCGTTCGCACCAGAACCTGCTAACGGACCGAAAGTTTGCGCGAACTTTAGAACCCCATTAAAGTCTATGGGGCCCGAACGTTCAAAATCAAAAGTGCTAATTTTAAAGGTTAATATGCAACTTATTGTCCTAAAAAGGGTTTGGTGACCTGGGCCCTGCCCCAGGGGACATCAATCAATGCAAAAAAAAGTTTTAAAAACGGCCTATTTTTTGGGAGCAGTGATTTTAATGATGCTTAAAGTAAGAAACAATAAAAGTGAAATATTCCTTTAAATTTCATACCCGGGGGAGTCTATAGTATGCCTGTAAAGTGGCGCATGTTTCCCGTGTTTAGAACAGTCCAAGAGCAAAATGACATTTCTAAAGGAAAAAAAGTCATTTAAAAGTACTTTATAATGAATTGTCGGTCCCGGCAATACACAAAAAAGTCATTGAAAAAAACGGCATGGGATTCCCCCACAGTCCATTACCAGACTCTTTGGGTCTGGTATGGATATTAAGGGGAACCCCACACCAAAATTTAAAAGAAAATGGCATGGGGGTCCCCTCAAAATCCATACCAGACCCTTCAGGTCTGGTATGGATATGGATTTTAAGGGGAACTCTGCGCCAAAATTAAAAAAAATGGCGTGAGGTCCCCCCAAAAATCCATACCAGACCCTTATCTGAGCACGCATCCTGGCAGGCCGCAGAAAAAGAGGGGGACGAGAGAGAGCGCCCCCCTAAACCATAACAGGCCACATGCCCTTAACATGGGGAGGGTGATTTGGGGTACCCAGCAAAGCACCTTGTCCCCATGTTGATGGGGACAAGGGCCTCATCTCCACAACCCTTGCCCGGTGGTTGTGGGGGTCTGCAGGCGGGGGGCTTATCGGAATCTGGAAGCCCCCTTTAACAAGGGGACCTCCAGATCCCGCCCCCCATGTGAAATTGTAACAGATTTGTACCCCTACCATTTCAAAAAAATGTGTGAAAATGGTAAAAAAACACAAGATACAGCTTGGGACAAGTCTTTTATAAAATAAATAAATAAATAAAAGTGTCCCACAAAGTCCATTCATCTTCTTCTCTCGCTCGATGGATCAAAAAAAAAATAGCCGCACGCCGCCGATCTGCCTCCATGGGACAACCCCCTCTGACACACGGGAACATCCCTATGGCTTTCTTGTAGCGTCAGAGGGGGGCGTGGTCACCCGGTCCTGGATTTTTTTAGTTTTGGTGCAGGCCTCCCCTTAAAATCCATACCAGACCTGAACGGTTATGTAACCAGTTGACCCCGCCCCCTCTGACGTCATGGGGAAAGCCATAGGGAAGTCCCCGTCAAGTCCCTGTGCATCAGAGGGGGGTGCAGTCACCGGGTGGCCCCGCCCTCTGTTATATAAGAAGTGTCAGAAGAAGAGAAGCATCACACAGTGGGAGCCTCCCATGGATGCAGAGCGGCCCAAGAACGAAGCGGGGAAGAAGACGTCGCAGAGGAAGATGCCGGACGAGAACACTGGAGCAAGAAGCAGAGGATCGGAGGAAGAACCAAAGAAAGAAGAAGATGGAGGAAGAAATTGAAGGAAGAAGGAAGGAAGGACTTTAAATAAAGGAGTTGTCAAAAACTGTCTCTTGTCATTTTTAACATTTTTGACACTTTTTTTGTGAAATGGTAGGGGTACTTTCGTACCCCATTACCATTTCATGCAGGGGGGTGGGATCTGGGGGTCCCCTTGTTAAAGGGGGCTTCCAGATTCCGATAAGCCCCCTGCCCGCAGACCCCTTCAACCACAGGCCAGGGGTTGTGGGGATGGGGCCCTTGTCCTCATCAACACGGGGACAAGGTGCTTTGGGGGCTACCTCAAAGCTCCCCTCCAATGTTGAGGGCATGTGGCCTGGTACAGTTCAGGAGGGGGGCACTCTCTCACCCCCCCTCTTTTCCTGCAGCCTGCCGGGCTCAGATAAGGGTCTGGTATGGATTTTTGGGGGGACCCCACGCCATTTAAAAAAAAATTTGCACGGGGTTCCCCTTAATATCCATACCAGACCTGAAGGGCCTGGTATGGAATTTAGGGGGACCCCCATGCCATTTTTTTTTTTTTTTTGGTTCAGGGTTCCCTGGAAATCCCATGCCATTTTTATCAATGAACTTTTATGTGTATTGTCAGACCGACAATTCATTAATAGCCGTGAGTAGTTTTAAATGACTTTTTTTCCTAAGAAATGTCATTTTTCTGTCAGACTGTTCTAATCACGGGAAACATGTGCCCCTTTACGGGCATACTATAGACACCCCCCAGGTATGAAATTTAAAGGAATATTACACTTTTTATTGTTTCACTTTAAGCATTATTAAAATCACTGCTCCCGAAAAAACGTCAGTTTTTAAAACTTTTTTTTGCATTGATACATGTCCCCTGGGGCAGGACCCAGGTCCCCAAACACTTTTTATGACAATAACTTGCATATAAGCCTTTAAAATTAGCACTTTTGATTATTCATGTTCAAGTCCAATAGATTTTAACAGTGTTCGTGTGTTCGAACAAATTTTTTGCCTGTTCGCATGTTCTGGTGCAAACCGAACAGGGGGGTGTTCGGCTCATCCCTACTCCTCCGTCAGAGTTTCGGCCATTCTTGCCTACGTCCAGGTATAAAAACTCATAATTGGCTGACACCACCGCTAACATGACAATACTTGTAGTTAAAGTAATAAGAGCCCAAGTTGGGTGGTGGCACAATCCTCACATGCTTCCCATCAATAGCACCACCACAATTGGGAAAATCCCACTGGTGGTGAAATTGTGAAGCCACAGTCTGCCATTCCTCTGGGTTTGAAGGAAACTGTGGAGTCAAACAAGAAAAAAAAAATAGTACAGGTTAGACACAAACATTCTTGACCAACATAAGTATAACATTTATTGAAATGAGTATTTAAAGACAAAAGTACAAGGTCAACTTATCAGATTCCAAACCCCCTCTGGTGGCCCATTGGAAAAAAATTATGGTGGGGGGGATGGGTAGATGTTTTGGACAGGTAACCCTCTCCACTTCATTGAGAGCAGAATGCATAAATAATGTGTCTTACTTTGGCCAGCTCCTCCTTACTTACACTATTGGCAGCCCACTGGACAGGTAACAAGTGTCATAATCCAAAAATACAGTATGAATACACACTGTCCAAATTGAAGCACATTTTTACATTCTGAAAGTACCTATCAAGATAATAGGAGACCAAACTTTCAACAGTACCATTTGAAAGTATTAAGGCAGGCCCTTGCACTACATGCTTTGGTGAATTCATCCATAAATATGACCACAAAAGAGGTATAGTGTGTATGGGTTTGTCAAAGTCAGTAGAAAGAGTATTGGTATCGGTTGACTTAGCATTTGGGGGGGGGGGGGCGTTCAAAATGAGCTTGGGCTCCAAAAAAACAGCCTCTTGCACTCTGCCTGAATTTGAGGACAACAATAACATTTGTACACATTTTAGGGGGAGTTTAGGGTAAGCCCAAAAATATAGCTGACAAAATCCATTGTTAAGTTACTAGGCTAGGTGTGTATGGGCCCAGGATAGCATGCTGGGGAGGTTAGTGAAGGCAAATATGCGCGAAGGACAAAAAATGAGCATTAAAAGCTTACAGCATGCATGAGGACAAATAGGACATTCACAGCATATTACAATAATGATAATTATGGAATGATGAAATAAATACAATACATTAGCAAACATTAAATACATAGAATATGATGTTAAAGGATAAAACTTACCTTAATATAGTCCTTCTGCAGGACCTGAATGATGGCAGAACAGGTCTCTGGAATAATGATTCCCAGAGCCTTGGGGGAGATCCCAGTTGTGAACATCAGAGCCTGGAGACTTCTCTGCGTCGTCAAGTACCGCAAAGTGGCAACGAGCCTTTGCTCGGGAGTGATGGCTTGCCACATGCATGGGTCCTGCTTCTTAATATAGGGGGTCAGCAAAGCCAATAGACAGTGAAAGCAGGGGTTCATCATCCGGAGAAAATTCTTGAAATCATCAGGATTAGGGATGAGCTTCGAGTTAGAGTCAAACCCATGTTCGACTCGAACATCGCCTGTTCGGCCATTCGCCGAATTGTGAACGTTATGAGCTGTTCGCGACAAATTCGAGTGGCGCGTCATGGCCCATAATTCATTGCAGCATCGCAGTGCATTGCTGGCTGATGATTGGCCAAGCATACACTATGACCAGCATGCTTGGCCAATCACTGCGCCGTCTGTGCAGAGAGCGTTTAGTACATGCCCCACACTATATAAGGCCCCCTGCGTGGCGGCCTTGTGTAGTGTGTTGCTGCAGTGGAGAGATAGACAGATAGTTAGAGAGACAATGTCATTTGATTTACGTTAGATAGAGTAGGCAGGCGAGTCAGTTAGCTGCACTTACAGTGTTCCTGTTATTCTCTTCCTACTGACAGGCAGGCAGGTGTTTTTACAGTATTTACAGCTACCTGAAGAAAATTGGTGGTGTTCTTCTGATCCTATTAGTACCACAGGCAGGCAGCTGCAGTATTTACAGTTAGTGTACTGTGTCCTCTGCCCAGTGTGCACCTAAAGCTACCTGAAGACAATTGCTGTTGTTCTGATCCTATTAATACCACAGGCAGGCAGCTGCAGTATTTACAGTTAGTGTACTGTGTCCTCTGCACAGTGTGCACCTAAAGCAACCTGAAGAAAATTGGTGGTGTTCTTCTGATCCTATTAGTACCACAGGCAGGCAGCTGCAGTATTTACAGTTAGTTTACTGTGTCCTCTGCACAGTGTG
This sequence comes from Lithobates clamitans, assembly GCA_037952925.1. Lineage (NCBI taxonomy): Eukaryota > Metazoa > Chordata > Amphibia > Anura > Ranidae > Lithobates > Lithobates clamitans. The sequence continues at coordinate 7,678,955 of JBBGZY010000268.1, read as the reverse complement.
CACCTGAAGCTACCTGAAGAAAATTGGTGGTGTTCTTCTGATCCTATTAGTACCACAGGCAGGCAGCTGCAGTATTTACAGTTAGTGTACTGTGTCCTCTGCCCAGTGTGCACCTAAAGCTACCTGAAGACAATTGCTGTTGTTCTGATCCTATTAATACCACAGGCAGGCAGCTGCAGTATTTACATTTAGTGTAGTACGTCCTCTGCACATTGTGCACCTGAAGACAATTGCTGTTGTTCTGATCCTATTAATACCACAGGCAGGCAGCTGCAGTATTTACAGTTAGTGTACTGTGTCCTCTGCACAGTGTGCACCTAAAGCTACCTGAAAAAAATTACTGTTGTTCTGATCCTATTAATACCACAGGCAGGCAGCTGCAGTATTTACAGTTAGTGTATTGTGTCCTCTGCACAGTGTGCACCTAAAGCTACCTGAAGAAAATTGGTGGTGTTCGTCTGATCCTATTAGTACCACAGGCAGGCAGCTGCAGTATTTACAGTTAGTGTAGTGCATCCTCTGCACAGTGTGCACTTAAAGCTACCTGAAGACAATTGCTGTTGTTCTAATCCTATTAATACTACAGGCAGGCAGCTGCAGTATTTACAGTTAGTGTACTGTGTCCTCTGCACAGTGTGCACCTAAAGCTACCTTAAGACTATTGCTGTTGTTCAGATCCCAGTAATACCACAGGCAGGCAGCTGCAGTATTTACTGTTAGTGTACTGTGTTCTCTGCACAGTGTGCACCTAAACCAACCTAAAGAAAATTGGTGGTGTTCTTCTGATCCTATTAGTACCACAGGCAGGCAGCTGCAGTATTTACAGTTAGTGTACTGTGTCCTCTGCCCAGTGTGCACCTAAAGCTACCTGAAGACAATTGCTATTGTTCTGATCCTAGTAATACCACAGGCAGGCAGCTACAGTATTTACAGTTAGTGTACTGTGTTCTCTGCACTGTGTGCACCTAAAGTTACCTGAAGACAATTGCTGTTGTTCTGATCCTAATAATACAACATGGCAGGCAGCAGCAGTATTTACAGTTAGTGTAGTACGTCCTCTGCACAGTGTGCACCTAAAGCTACCTGAAGACAATTGCTGTTGTTCTGATCCCATTAATACCACAGGCAGGCAGCTACAGTATTTACAGTTAGTGTACTGTGTCCTCTGCACAGTGTGCACCTAAAGCTACCTGAAGAAAATTGGTGGTGTTCGTCTGATCCTATTAGTACCACAGGCAGGCACCTGCAGTATTTACAGTTAGTGTAGTGCATCTTCTGCACAGTGTGCACCTAAAGCTACCTGACGACAATTGCTGTTGTTCTAAACCTATTAATACCACAGGCAGGCAGCTGCAGTATTTACAGTTAGTGTACTGTGTCCTCTGCACAGTGTGCACCTAAAGCTACCTGAAGAAAATTTGTGGTGTTCGTCTGATCCTATTAGTACCACAGGCAGGCAGCTGCAGTATTTACAGTTAGTGTAGTGCATCTTCAGCACAGTGTGCACCTAAAGCTACATGAAGTCAATTGCTGTTGTTCTAAACCTATTAGTACCACAGGCAGGCAGCTACAGTATTTACAGTTAGTGTACTATGTCCTCTGCACAGTGTGCACCTAAAGTTACCTGAAGAAAATTGGTGGTGTTCTTCTGATCCTATTAGTACCACAGGCAGGCAGCTGCAGCTGCAGTATTTACAGTTAGTGTACTGCGTTCTCTGCACAGTGTGCACCTAAAGCTACCTGAAGTCAATTGCTGTTGTTCTGATCCTATTAATACCACAGGCAGGCAGCTACAGTATTTACAGTTAGTGTACTATGTCCTCTGCACAGTGTGCACCTAAAGTTACCTGAAGAAAATTGGTGGTGTTCTTCTGATCCTATTAGTACCACAGGCAGGCAGCTGCAGTATTTACAGTTAGTGTACTGCGTTCTCTGCACAGTGTGCACCTAAAGCTACCTGAAGTCAATTGCTGTGGTTCTGATCCTATTAATACCACAGGCAGGCAGCTACAGAATTTACACTTAGTGTACTGTGTCCTCTGCACAGAGTGCACCTAAAGCTACCTGAAGAAAATTGGTGGTGTTCTTCTGATCCTATTAGTACCACAGGCAGGCAGCTGCAGTATTTAAAGTTAGTGTACTGTGTCCTCTGCATAGTGTGCATCTAAAGCTACCTGAAGAAAATTGGTGGTGTTCTCATAGTAGTAATACTACAGGCAGGCAGTTGATTCTGCTAGCTGCAGTATCAGTATATATATACATCCCAGCTTTGTGCAGCTACATTTCACTGCAGGCCATTAGTATGTTTGGAAGGCCAACAAGGAGAGGCAGACAGTCACAAGCCAATAAAAGAGGGCAAGCAGGCTCTGTGTCTCGAGGCAACAGTGCTTGTGGACACGGTGCATCCTCATCAGCACATGGCCGTGGGACATGCTTGTCCTTTTTTTCGGCAGCTGGCCGTGTTGAGCCGCAACATGCGGAAAACTTGGTAGAGTGGATGACCAAGCCATCCTCATCCTCCTCATCCTCTCTCACCCAGGCTCAGGCTATTTTGTCTGGCAAAGCAGCTTCAAATGTGGCCTCTTCCTTGGCTCAATGGAATCAGTCACTCCTTCCCTAGCCCCACCATGTCCTCCTGAGGAGTCCCCTGAACTGTTTGACCACAGTGTTGGGTATATGCTCCAGGAGGATGCCCAGCGTTTAGAAGGCTCTGATGATGATACTGAGCTAGATGAAGCCAGTAACGTGAGCCCAGAGAGAGGGGGTGCCCAAGAAGGACAGCAATCTGGCAGTTATGTTAGCCCAGCTGCAGCATACTGCCAGGTTTGCTCCAGTGATGAGGAGGGAGGGGATGATGAGGTCACTGACTCCATGTGGGTGCCTGATAGGAGAGAGGTGGTGGAGGAGGAGGCACATCTCCAACGAGGCAGGATGCCCTCCAGGGGCCAACTTAAGGGCAGCACACACACTGCATCACACCGCAGAGCTCCGCATGAGCAGGGTGCTGCTGTCTCTGCGTGTTATTCCAAAATTTCTTTGGTGTGTGCCTTTTTTGAGACGAGTGCATCAGATCCCACCGCTGATATTTGCAACATATGTCTCAAGTGTATCTCGCGTGGCCAAAACATCACCCGCTTGGGCACCACATGCTTGACCAGACATATGTCTACCTGCCATGCAGTTACCTAAAAGACCCACACCAAAGAACAAAGCGGACCTCTCCTTGCGCCTCATCAGCTGGGAACTCAACCCCACTATACCTTCAGTCCTCTCTGAATCCTGCACTGAGAGGAATGAAGGTGTAGAATTAGGTGTGTCACAGTCAAGTACTTGCGGGCAAACTGCTATCGGTATACCGACGTCAGATTTACCAGGCAAATTTCCCTGCCCCAGCTGCTGCACTGCCGAAAGAAGTTTACTCCCAGCCATCCACATGCCCAGTGGTTGAATGCTAGCTTGGCTAAATTGCTAGCACTTCAACTGCTGCCTTTTCAGTTGGTAGACTCTGTCCCCTTCCATGAGTTTGTGGAATGTGCGGTTCCTCAGTGGCAGGTTCCCAAATGCCACTTTTTCTCATGGAAGGCGATTCCGGCTCTCTACTGGCATGTGGAAGGCAATGCCTTGGCCTCGCTGGACAGGGCGGTCAGTGGTAAGGTGCATATTACCACTGATTCATGGTCCAGGACGTTACCTATCTTTCACCATGCACTGGGTGACTCTTCTGGCAGCTGGGAAGGATGCAGGACAGGGTGCAGTAGTGTTGGAGGTTGTTCCCCCACCCCTCCTCCAAAATTCTACTAGTGGTGATTCTGCCACACCTCTCTCCTTCACCCCCTCCTCTTTTTCTTCCTCCATGGCCTCTTCCTGTGCTGATTTGTCCTCAGAACCAGCGGTGCTCTGTATTCGTTCAAAGGGCTATGCAAGCACGCAGGCAAAAAGATGCCATGCAGTGTTTGAGCTGGTGTGCTTGGGGGACAGGAGCCACACTGGGGCAGAGATTCTGTCAGCTCTACAGGGGCAGGTTCAGAGGTGGTTGACACCATGCCAGCTTAAGCCAGGTATGGTGGTTTGCGACAATGGCACCAAGCTCCTCTCCGCTCTCTGACAGGAACAACTGACCCATGTGCCCTGTTTGGCTCACGTCCTTAACTTGGTGGTGCAGTGGTTCTTGGGCAGGTACCCGGGCTTACAGGATGTCCTGAGGCAGGCCAGGAAAGTCTTTGTGCATTTCCGCAGGTCATATAATGCCAGTGCTCAGCTGGCTGACCTCCAAAATGAATTTAACCTGCCCAAGAACCGCCTAATCTGTGACATGCCCACCAGGTGGAACTCAATGTTGGCCATGCTGCAGCGGCTGCACACGCAGCAGAGGGCCATCAATGAGTACCTATGCAACTATGGCACCAGGACAGGGTTAGGGGACCTTGGTTTTTTTTCCCCCCATGCCAGTGGGCTATGATCAGGGATGCATACACTGTCCTGTCACCATTTGAGGAGGCCACGAGGATGGTGAGCAGTGACAGTGCATGCATCAGTGACACTGTCCCTCTTATTCACCTGTTGGAGCACACGCTGCGTGGAATAATGGACAGGGTACTTGAGGCAGAACAGAGGGAGGAAGAGGAGTACTTCCTTACCTCTCAAGGCCCCATTTACCCTGACAGTGTTTCTGTGTGCCTGCCGATCACACAGGAAGATGACGAGGAGGAGGATGAGGATTGTGTCAGCATGGAGGAGGAGCCTGGCACTCAGCATCAGCAGCAGTCTTCAAGGGATCATTTACAGTCTGAAGAAACCCACGGACTTGTACGTGGCTGGGAGGAGGTTGCTACAGATCATTCGTCCTTAGTGACCCAGAGGACTCTGCAACGAATGCCTCAGCAAACCTACGCTGCATGGCCTTCCTGATCCTGCAAAGCCTGCGGAAGGATCCTCATATTCATCGTATCAAGGGGAGGGATGTTTACTGGCTGGCAACCATCCTTAATCCACGTTACAAGGGTAAGGTTGCGGACCTTATCTTGCCATTGCAGAGGGAGCAGAGGATGAACCATCTTCGGGAGGCCTTGCAGAAACGTTTGTGCAACGCGTTTCCAGAGCCTGGGAGGTTACATTTTCCTGGTCCTCCTGGACAACGTGTTGCTGAGGCTTCAGTCAATCACAGAAGGAGCGGTGGAGAAGGTGGCCGTCTGACCGATGCGTTCAGACAATTTTTTAGTCTGCAGCCCCAAGGTCTGATCGGTTCCAGCAACCATCACCAGTGTCTGATTCACATGGTGCAGGATTACCTAGGGGCAAGATGAGACTTGGACACCTTTCCCTCCGAAAATCCTCTGGGTTACTGCGTCTTGAGTATGGATCACTTGCCAGAGCTTGCACAGTATACAATTGAGCTACTAACCTGTCCTGCATCCAGCGTTCTTTCGGAACGCACATTCAGTGCTGCTGGAGGCTTTGTAACTGATCACAGGGTGCGTCTGTCCAGCAAATCCTTCGATCGGCAGACCTTCATAAAAATGAATCAGTCTTGGATCACCAGCTGCCAAGCACCTGATGGTGATGCAACTGATTGATTTTTTTTTTTAATGTGAGATCCCTTCAAGACTGCCTATGCTGATGCTGAGTGACTATCCTGTTATGCTGAGTGACAATCATCTTCCTCCTTATTTTCATGCTGATAGCTTAACAGGGGCGTGTAATTACAATTTTTGATGCAATACTTTGCAGCAGGGCTCATTCCTGTGCTCCAACTATAGCATTTGTGAGGGGTTGCAGTGTTGTGGCACCAGTGCCTAGGGCCCAATTTTTCTGCCCCTGTTAAACAGGTGCATGTAATTACAATTCTTGATATAATATTTCTCAGCAGGGCCCATTCCTGCGCCCACCAAGAGTAACTGTGAGGACTTACAGTGTTGTGGCACCAGCACCACCACCACCACCAAAGGCCCAATATTTCTACCACTGTTCAACAATGGCATGTAATTACAATTCTTGATCTTATAGTTCACAGCAGGGTCTGTTCCTGCACCCACCAAGAGTAACTGTGAGGGCTTACAGTGTTATGGCAACACCAACACCTAAGGCCCCAATTTCTGCAGAGTATATAGAGCAGGCCCCTACTTTAAACATCCAACTTACAACCGAGTCCTACTTGCAAACGGAAGGAGACAACAGGAAGTAAATGAAATCTACCCCTAGGAAGTAAAATTCTCTCCTGTAAGAGTTATAGGGCGTACACACGGTCAGACTTTGTTCGGACATTCCGACAACAAAATCCTAGGATTTTTTCCGACGGATGTTGGCTCAAACTTGTTTTGCCTACACACGGTCGCACAAAGTTGTCGGAAATTCCAATCACCAACAACGCGGTCACGTACACCACGTACGACGAGACTAGAAAAGGCCGGTTCAGAACCAAGCGCGGCACCCTTTGGGCTCCTTTTGCTAATCTTGTGTTAGTAAAAGTTTGGTGAGAGACGATTCACGCGTTTTCAGACTCGTGGCTTTCAGATCGTTTTCTGCCGTTCAGTTTGTGCTTGTGGGTTTGTATCTGCTCTTCAGTGCGTGCAGTCAGTTCGTATCAGAGTTTTCTGTGTGATCTTGCCTGCTCGTTGCTGTTTTTCAGGTCGCTCTTCACAGGCCTTGCTGTTCTTCAGTGCGTTCTGTTACTTCGTTCTGAGCAGCCGACCGTTTTCTAGCCATGTTTCGTATGCGTACTCCTCGTAGAGTTCGTGCTGTGCGGGGGCTTGGTGTTGGGGTCCTGACCTTGACACAAGTCCAGTCCATGAACAGGGTGGGGAGGAGTTCATGGACCAAGAATTGGTTGCTGTCACATGCCTTTGCTCCGTGAGATCCGTGAGAATAATCCTGATGATTTCAGGAACTTTCTCAGAATGATGGACCCCATGTTTCACCGTTTGTTGGCTTCGCTGACCCCCTATATCAGCAGGCAGGATACCTGCATGAGGCAAGCCATCACTCCGGAGCAGAGGTTGGTCGCTACCCTGCGGTATTGGGCGACAGGGAGAAGCCTGCAGGACTTGAAGTTCTCGACAGGCATCTCCCCCCAGGCTCTGGGGATCATTATCCCAGAGACCTGTTCTGCCATCATCCAGGTCTTGCAGAAGGAGTATATGAAGGTAAGATTTTTATCCTTTTATATCACATTTTATTGTCTTTAATGTTTGATAATATATTGTATTTCTTTCCTCATTCCCTAATTACCATGATTGTAATATACTGTGAATGTCCCCTTTGTCCTCATGCATGCTGGATTTTTATGTAATTATTATTTTAGGTCCTTCATACATATTTGCCCTTCACTAACCTCCCCAGCATGGTGTCTCCTGCCCTATATTCACCTCATGTAGTCACTTAACAATGTATTTTATCAGCTCCATAGTAGTGCTTTACCCCAAACACCCCCTAAAATGTTTGGAAATGTTATTTTTGATTTAAATTCAGGCAGAGGGCCAGAGGCCTTTTTTTTTGTGGTGTCCCCAAATAATTTTTAGTAACCCTCCCTCCCCCAACTGCTAAGTCAGCTGATCCCAATTCTCTATCTATCCTCAATCATCTATCTGCTGACTTTGCCAAACCCATACACACTATACCCACCTCTTTACTGGTCAGATTTATGGATGAATTACCCAAAGCATGTAGTGCAAGGGCCTGCCTGTATACTTTACAATGGTACTATTTAAAGTTTTTGTATCCTATTATTATCTTGATAGGTAATAGCAGAATGTCCAAATGTCCTCAAATGTGTACAGTGTGTATTTATATCTTTGTATTCAGACACTTCTTACCTGTCCAGTGGGCTGCCAATAGTGTAACTAAGGAGGGGCTGTTCCAAGTGATACCCATTATTTAGGCATTCATCTCTCAATGAAGTGAAGAGGGTTACCTGTCCAAGATTTCCACACACCCCATAATGTTAGAAATGGCCCATGAGAGGGGGGGAGGGGGAATATGATAGGTGTACCTTATACTTTGGCCTTGTTAAATTCCCCTTACTAAATGCTATCTGGAGGTTGCCCCATAATGTTTGTGTCTAATCTGCTTGCCATGTTTCAGAGTAAAAATAGTAATGTTTATTTTTTTTTCCTCAACAGTTTCCTTCCACGCCACAGGAATGGCAGACTGTGGCCTCCCACTTTGCCCAGCGGTGGGACTTTCCTAACTGCGGAGGGGCAATTGATGGGAAACACGTCCACATCATCCCACCATCCAACTCGGGGTCGTACTATTATAATTACAAGGGGTTTAATAGTATAGTGATGTTGGCGGTGGTGTCGGCTAATTACGACTTCTTGTATGTGGACGTGGGGAAGAATGGCCGGATGTCCAATGGTGGAGTCATCTCCCAGACAGAGTTCTACAGGCGTCTCCAGAATGGCAGCTTGGACTTGCCAGCTCCAGAGGACAATGTTGAAGGACTCCCATTTGTGTTCGTTGCTGATGAAGCATTTGCGCTGGGGGACCACCTGATGCGGCCATTCCCGATGAGGACCCTCACCCCGGACCAGAGGGTTATTAATTACCGGCTGACCAGAGCCCGAAGAGTGGTGGAGAACACATTTGGAATCCTGGCCAGCCGGTTCCGCCTATTTCTGACACATATCCATATGGCGGAGTATAAACTGAACCATATAATACTTGCGTACTGTGTTCTCCATAACTTTTTACGGAAACATTCGGCCAACTATGCTGGCTCAGTTGGGCCTGAGGCCGGAATCCTACATTAAACCACACTGACGGCACTTGAAAGTGGCCGTCCTGGCTTGCCCTCCCTGAGTGCCCGTGATGTCCGGTTACGCTACCTGGAGTTCTTTGCGGGTAGGGGGGCTATCAATATGCCAGACAATATGTGAAGCCTTTTTCAAATAAAAAAAAAAAAATCTTTGTGCACATTTACTGCTTGTGTTTGTTTGAGCTGACCCTGACAGAAATGTGTGGAGTCCAGAAAATGTTGTGATTGTGTAACCTTATACAAAGCACTGTTGGCTGTTATTTACTAAATCCAAAAACACATTTCACTACAAGTGCACTTGCAACTGCACTGAAACTGCACTTGTAGTGAAAAGTGGATTTGCCCTTAGGAAATAACCCCCATTTTCTCATAAAACAACAATTACATCACCCCAAAAGTGTTGTAGCGTTGAGACAATAATCCACACATTCTTAAATAACAATCTTTTTAATACCTGCACAATCACATGTGCATTTACCAAAGGTTTTGCTGACAAACCAACATGTTTGTTGTATAACAATTTTTGTGGTGGCATTATCCCAAATCAAAATGTCCATTTTATAGAAAACAGGCCTGTGTAAAACCAACAAGAAAGACACAAATCTTGATCTTACAAAGTTCACATTTGGTAGAACTTGAAGGCAATATCAGACATGAGTATTTAGGAACTGGGTTTGATATTGCGTTCAGATGGGGGGAAATCACCCCTGGAAAAGCCAAATTTGGAAGATGCACACAAATTTCCCAATGTCAACATGTGCTACCTGTCATCAGGGGGGATCAAGGGATGTGTTTTGGGGGAGCAAGCCCTTCCTCACCGCTACTTTATTATTGAGGAAGGGGTTGCACCCCCAAAACGCGTCCATTGATCTCCTGTGATGGCAGATAGCACATGTTGACACACTGTGTGCATCCTCCAAATTTGGCTTTGGGAAAAATCACAAAAACATTTAGCACATTGTAGCACACAAAAGAAGAAAGTGATTTGGAGGGGTTTTAAACTCACCCCAAAACATCAATGATGTTTTTATATTTTGGAATAACATCATTGATGTTTTGCTTGATGATTTCCAATTGTAAATTACACCCCATAATCTCCCCGATCAGGATCTGGGCACTTTCGGATGTGAAAGGATCTTCATCCACAACCTCACGATCACCTAAAAAGAGAGGAACCCCAAAATAAATTTGGTTTTAAAAAAATGCCGCAATCCATCTCTTATCTGAGCCTGTGGTTGCTGCATATTAAAGTTTTATTGTTTTTTCAAAAGGATAACATGTAATACCATTACATACAAGATATCATCTGGAAAATGGAGTCATTGTACAGAATAGTTAAATAAATTCTAGTTCAACAATTTTCACCAGGGGAAAGACAGTCTTTAGGAAGACCTTGTGTGACCCGAGGGGTTTAAAGAGGCGATTATTAAGCCTTCCCGGACCTATAAATGTCTGATGGCTTTATTTTCGCCCTCGTCTCCTAACACCCCAGTAGGGAACTCACTGTGTCAGGAGAGGAGGACAACATTTTGCTACTAGCGGCCTCGAGTCGGGCAAGGTGTAATTTATGTCTTCTAGTCTTCTGGTGAGGACTGTCTGAGTTATCAACATTCAAAACCGGATGCAGAGAACAATCCAGCATTAACGTCAGGTAAAGTAACTGAATACAATGAACTTAGAATATAATTATAACAACGAAAATATGTCCCGGTATCAACTTAACATACTTTCCGAAGCCGGTTGTAGTTACCATGAGACATGTCCCAAGTTATCCCGTAAAGGGATAAGGAGGTAAGTGGGGGGGGGGTAAGAAGGAGAAGAGGTGAAAGAGACAGAGAGAGCGAAAAGAGTTAGTCATCTGCCTGTCCGCTCCTGAGTTTATTCGGTGCTATGAACTTGAGAGTGAGAAAACACCCACTCCGACGTATTCAGCCCATGGTTCCCAAGTCTTCTCAAACTGTGCTGAGGTGTCTAGTATGGAACTCACCATCTTCTCTTGGGCCATTATCCATGAGATTTTCCGTTTCGCCGCTATAACAGAGACCTTAGGGAGCTTCCATGCTTTGGCCAAAGTAAGTTTGGCACCAAGCAGGATAAAAAATATTAGTTTATGCTTATATTTCGGGGCCCCTGGAATTTGGTGATTGAGAAGAGCCGTCAGAGGAGACTTGGGGACCCTCAGGGCTGTGACTTTGGAGATTATTTGAAAAATTTTAGTCCAAAAGCTTCTGATTTTAGGACATTCCCACCAAATGTGTATCATGGTGCCCTTCATATGACAACCGCGGAAGCATAGTGGAGATACCGAGGGGTACATGAGAGAAAGTCTGGAGGGAGTTAGATACCATCTTGTGATGACCTTCAAGCTAGCTTCAATTAATGAAATATTTAGTATGCCTTTAAAGGATCTAAAGAAGGTTTTGTGCCAGTGTTCCAGGTCCCAGGATTCCTGAAGATCCCTCTCCCATTCCAGCATGAATTTTGTTTTCCTATCGTTTGTAGCAAGCGAGGAGTAGATTATGGAGATCCCCCCCCTCTGCTCCAGAAGCTGCCCACACCATAGTTCATACGGGGTAAATTGAGGAGGGTCCGGTTTAGAGACCCAAATGGAGTGAAGAAAGTGCGATAGTTGCATATATCTGAATCTCTCCGAGATAGGCAGGTCCAGATGTTTAATGCAATGGGCTAGAGATATTGGTCCAGCTGAGGTAAAATAGTTCCCGATCCGGTACATTCCCCTATCCAACCACCACTGAAACGCTTTAATATCTAGGCCCGGAGGGAAATCCGGGTTACGGAAAACATGAGCCAAGGGTTTGCTTTGTGATACCAGAGAGGGGTCCTTCCTAAGAATATCCCAGATTCTCAATGACTGTGACAAGGAGGGAGATAGGATGGGGGGCCTAGTCTGTGGGGAGCACCAGAGGAGAAAATCTATCGTGAAAGAAGGAACTGCTTGCCTCTCCATTTCTACCCAGTCAGGTTTGGCTGATTTAGAATAGACAGTGGATAGCTGAGCTAGTCTGGCAGCTTGGTAGTACCAAAAGAGATTTGGAAGGCCTAGTCCCCCCTTTTGTCTTAGATTATATAAGGATTGTCTTGCCAATCGGTGACCAGACTTTCCCCAAACGAATTTAACCAACTTGTTTTGGAACGCCAGGAGATGATCCTTGTTAATGGCAATCGGGAGCGAGCGGAATATATATAATAGTCTTGGGAGTAGGGTCATTTTGATAGAATTTATCTTACCTAGCCAGGATATTTTGTGCGGGGACCATTGTTTGAGATCTGATTCCAATTTTTTGTAGATGGGGGGATAATTAGCCTGGTATAGTTGTTCAAATTTAGGTGTGAGATTGATACCAAGATATCGTATGGAGGACTCGCTCCACGAAAAGCGGAAGGAGGACTTTAACCGGGAAACCAGTGACTCTGGAAGTGACACATTGAGCGCTTGGGATTTAGAGTAGTTGACATGTAGTCCTGAAGTCTTGGCAAATTGTTCTAGGAGTTTACAGATAACAGGGAGGGAGATAACCGGGGACGTAAGGTAGAGAATAAGATCATCGGCAAATAAGCCGCATTTGTGAATTTTGGGGCCACACCTGACCCCTGCTATGTCTGGGTTAGTGCGGATTGCAATTGCCAACGATTCAATCGCTATTGCGAATATAAGTGGCGATAGCGGGCATCCCTGGCGGGTCCCTCTTGCTATTTTAATAGGCTCTGACAATTGTCCTTGTAATTTAATCCTAGCCTCTGGGTTAGAATATAGTGATTTAAGTAGGCCGGAAAAACGGGGGCCAAAGCCCCATCTATCTAGAATAGAAAACAAATAAGACCAGGAAACAGAGTCGAAAGCCTTTTGTAGGTCTAGCGACAACAGCATACCTTGTTGATCACCACCGCCATCCCAGCCCGACTGTAAGATCGAGACCACATCAACAGTTCTTCTGATTTGGTCAGGACCCTGTCGTCCAGGAATGAACCCTACCTGGTCTTTTTCTATATAAGACCCAATAAAGGACGCTAAGCGGTCAGCCATAACTTTAGTCATTATTTTAAGATCGTTATTGATCAAAGATATGGGTCTGTAGTTGGACACTTCTCCCGGATCCTTATCCGGTTTGGGGATGACGGTGATGAACGCAGTATTCAGCTGCGAATCTAGAGGCTCCCCTGTGATTTTAGAGTTAATAAATTTAGCTAGAAACGGTGCTAAGGTGTTCGCAAAAGCTTTGTAATATGGCGTGGAGAAGCCATCTGGACCCGGAGCCGAGCATCTCTTTAGGTTTTTTATTACCGCCAGGACTTCCTCAGTCGATACAGGGGCTTCCAGTCTATCTCTGTGTTCTGCCGACAGAGTGGGAATCGGCAGGCCATCCAAGAATTTGGTGACATCCCGAGTCCCACTCGACTTATGTTCACTATAAAGATTCGCATAGAATCCATGGAAGGCTTCCATGACTTTCAGAGGATTTGCCGTGTGTTGTTGGCCTGCTATTTTAATTCTGGGGAAGGTGTACGATTGAGTACGCGGTGTGAGTCGGGAGGCCAAGAGAGACCCAGGTTTATCTTTTTGGTAGTAGTATTTCGCTCCTTGCCATAAAATGCGTTTTTCTGCCTTAACTGTGAGAGCTAGGTTGAGCTCCAGGCGTGCAGCGTCCAGCCGGGATACCGGAACCCTGGCTGGGTCTCTCTTGTGCTCCGAACACAGTTTGTGGAAGGTCTTTTCAAGATTGTCCACGTCCACCCTATGTTCCCTTTTAATTTGGGCGGAAAGTTGGATTAGTTTCCCCCGAATGGTCGCCTTATGAGCCGCCCATAAGGTTTCAGCTGAAACATCAGCAGTATTATTTAGCGTAAAGTAGTCCGAGATAGCCTTTTCGATTTCAACTTTCCTGATAGGGTCAGAAAGAATTGTTTCTGGTAATCTCCAGAAGGCGGGTTTGGTCTGTGGAGCCAAGTTGTTTATTGTTACACTCAACAAGGAGTGATCGGACCATACTGTGTCCGAAATCTGTGCTTTTCTGGCTGACGGAATTAGGCTATTGGAGATCAATAAATGGTCCAGTCGGGCATAAGATTGGTGAGCATGGGAGAAATGGGTGTAGTCTTTTTTGGTTGGGTTTAATTCTCTCCATATGTCCGTGAGGCCGTGTAAGTATATCAATTTAGCTATTTTAGAGCTGGTTCTAGTTGGGCGAACGGACTGAGCACGGGGAGGTTTGGACCTATCTAGTCCCTGGTCAAAGGCGACATTAGAGTCTCCGCCAAAGATTATGCATCCTTCCAGTAGGGGGTCAAGAGTCTTAAACAGGTTACTGAAGAATTTGAGTTGTCCCGTGTTCGGGGCGTAGTAGGATACCAGGGAAAATAGTCTACCCTCTATAGAGCCCTTCACCAGGATAAACCTCCCTTCTGGATCCTGCAGCACTTGTTGTAAAGTGAATCTACAACTCTTGGAGATGAGAATAGCTACCCCTCTAGTTTTATCTTCTGCATTAGCTAAATAGAATAAGGGGAAATGGGCATGAAGGAAAGAGGGGTTGTACCGGATCGGGAAGTGTGTTTCTTGTAGAAACAGGATATCAATTTTACGGGACTTCATATAATCTAGAACCTTCCTTCGTTTAGAAGGTGAGTTTAGCCCTTGGGTATTATGAGTCGCCACCCGAAGTGGGGGAGATGATACATTATCAACAGCCATGGAGCACAGGGGGTGAGCCCGCTCCCAATCCACCAACGCTTACCTGGACCACGAAGCTGTGGGAAACCATAGTGAGTGCAGAGAAAAAAACCTTCCGCTTCTCGTGTGGAAAATGGACAGCAACAGGCAGACGACTAACTGCAAAAACAAGAGAGGTTAGAGAAAAGAGAAGAAGAGGGAAAAAAGGGGAAGGTGAGAGAGGAAACTTCAGGCCCTCTAGGGGCCTGAGAGAACAGTGAAGGCTCAGGAGCACATCACTCATTGGAGAACCATACACGTCCTGTCCCTGCGTGCAGGGTGGACATCTACCCCAGGGAGAAGGAATTACCAAAACCTTGGGGTATGGGGAGGCGCAGTATGACTGCCCCAGCCCCGGCGCACCTTAGGTTAAACAACCAAACTGTAAAAATAACATCATTCTAATTTGGGGGATCCGGGGTCCCCGACCGCCCACCACTCAGAAGTCCCCCCACCTCCAGGCTAAAGAAAATAAAAAAAAAAAAAAAACAACCCCCGGTGGGGTGGGGGGACGGACTCGTTAGTGACCAGCCTAGGCGGAGTGGAACCGGGCCTATCTAGCAAGCTTGTCTACAACTAATATTAGATATAAAATTTCCACGGATATTAGCCGTAGTAACCATATGCCCGAAACCACCAGGAAGCCAGTGCTAAACTGGGAAATAACAGTAAGCCCTGACCATCATCCATGAGAGCCTACAGCAACACTGTTACCCTGTAGTTAGCTGCTCATAAGAGGGACCCCTAAGGGCCGCAATGGGTATAGATGTCAGTGAACAATTAACTAGGAATGATAAGATCATAATAAAAAAAAATAAAAAAAAAAAAAAAAAAAGGGAGAGGGGGGGGGGGGGCTGGAGCAAACAAACAAAAGAAGGGGGGGGGATTTTCCTTCCTCCCCTCCCCTTCCCCCTAAAGGGAGAAAAGTGTTTTCTCTCTTTCTTTTTTTTTCTTAAAACAAAAATCCCCCAAAACCTTTCCCTTTTCTCCCCCCTTCCCTCCCCCATTAAGGAGACATCTGTCCCAGAATCTCTCTGAGCTCAGACTAAACACTGAGGAGAGAGTCCAGAAACAAAGTTAGTGTGGAGGGAAAAAAAGAAAAAATCTTGACTCGCTGTGTCACGGGGGTTTGGCCTCTTTGGAGCGTTTGTATTTGGGCTTGTCCCAGACCGGCTGAAGAGGACTCGCTGGAGATGGGCGTTTGAAGGAGCTTGCAGACGAATTCGTTATGTCCATTGCCGATTCTTGTGAGATGAGGCGGAGGTCCAGGAAGAGCCGTTCTCCATCTTGTAAATTACGAAAGGAGTGTGTCTTGCCTTTGTAGTCAAACTTCAGTGCAAAGGGGAAGGCCCATTTATATTTGATTTCATGTTGAGCTAGAACCGTAAGCAGGGGTTTCAGCGACCTTCTTTTTTGTATTGTGGTTGGTGAAATGTCAGCAAATACTTGTATGGTATGGCCTCTGCATGTGAGAGGGTGTTGGTATCTGCATTTTTTCATGACTTCTTCCTTCACCGAAAAGTAGTGAAGCTTGACCACTATGTCCCTAGGTAGGCCATCTTTCCTGAGGGGTCCCAGTGTCCTGTGGGCTCGGTCTATCTCCAACTTATGGGAAGGTATGTCAGGGATAAGTAGTTTAAGAAAGTCCTGAACAACTGATATTGTGTCCGTTATCGATTCTGGGAGCCCCCTTATTCTGAAGTTCTCCCTTCTAGATCTGTTTTCAAGATCATCCACACGAGAGAGCGCAATGTCCAGCTGATCCTGTAACACCTGGATGTGTGCAGAGTTTTGCCTTGTTTTAGAGATAGTATGATCCAGTTTATCCTCAATTGCTTCCATCCGGGAGCCCAGTACCTGGAAGTCTTCCCTGATATCTCCCGTAATTTTAGCTGCGGTTTGTGCTAGGCCTCTGTCTAGAAGGGCTGACAATTGGGAGAAGAGGTCTGGAGCAGAGAGCAGTGTGTGAGATGGTATGTCAGCCAGAACAGGCTCTGTTCCTGTGTTAGGAGAGGTAGGCCCCATGGACAAGTGCTGAAGCTCCTCCAGCTCCTGTGTAGTGATGGGCTCAGTATATGCTGGGGTGAGAGTAGCAGGTTTAGCAGTACTCACAGGGGTCCCAGGATGGGTAGAGCGGGTCACTGCAGCATAGGACAGCTTGTCTCCCTGTCTCTCCTCAGTGTGCTGTGCAGCATTCTGTGTGGTCTGCAGCGTGGCGTCCGCCATCTTGGATTCGGCCCGTCCCGCCGAGGCTCTAAAACGCGGCTCCAGGTCCCTCCTGCACGAACCTGCCTTCATGGGCTTGTGCCCCAGCTGTTCCGCCTGCGGTGTGGGTATATTTTGCGGTCCCCGGGGCCCCGGATCCCCCGCTATGTGCGCCGTATGGCTGAGGCAGCGCGGAGCTCCGGACTCAAGCAGCCATCTTGGAGCCGACCGCGCATGCGCCTGAGCCTGTGGTTGCAGACACTCACCTGTTGTGGTGACTAGTTCCACCACGTCTTCATCCTCCTGCTCAGCTTGTGTTGGGGGGATTTCCCCTTCTTCCAGAGGGGGGGGCTCTGGTCTCCTCGGATGAGGGGTGTCCTCCGAGTCTTTTATCCCCTATGTAAAGCAAAAATGGTATAATTAGCACACAGATATTTAATGTCAGAACTATAAAGATGAAACATTGCTTGGAAGTGGGGTACAATTATCTATTTTAGCAGAGTTCCAAGATGTAATTTTTTTAATGCCCTTTGTCAACCTGCAATACTTTACCTGTTTTGTACAAGCTTCACAGATGGAGACCCCCCTATAGTATACACTGGAGCACCTGTGTGGCCCCCCTAATAAAAATGGTGTTCTTTTGACCCACACTAGTGCTCCAGTGTCAAGATGTGAAAACAGCTGCTCAGTGTCCTCTCCTTACACAGAATCTAGTTTGCATTTCATTCCAGCAACAAAGCCATCTACACAACCCAATTCTTTTAAGACAAGTATAGGGCATAAAAATGGTGACCAAATGCATATGGCCTAAACAATGGTATTTTATATTTGGAACGAAAAATGTTTGATCCGAACGAATAATGTGCCCATGAACATGAAAGTTGCCATTTTAAACTGTACAACAGTTCCTAAAAGCACATGGAGCAGCACGAACCTAATAAACACAAAAAGAATAGGAACACAGCACAACTACTTACTTTTTTGCAGCACTCTCCGGATCTTTCTGTACTGCTCATGTTCTCGTAATTTCAGGTCCGACCACCGTTTCCTGAGCTTATCTTTAGAATGTCGTACCCCGAATTTCCGGTGCAGACTCCTGACCACTTTCGCCATGATCTTGGCCTTTCGGACATTGGGGTTGGGGTAAGGCCCATACTTTCCATCATAGTCGGACTTCTTCAGGATGTCCACCATCTCCAACATCTCCCCAAAGGACATATTTGAGTCCTTAAATCTCCTTCTGGATCGGGACGTTTCAGGCTCCGGCCTTTCCTCCCCCTCCTCCTCGTTGCTACAATTAGCACGCACCTGCTGTCTATCCGCCATGTGCTCTTCCCCCACTGCGCCGAACGAAAAGGGGCGGGGAATAGACTAGAAAGAACGTCAGTGGCGGGCGGAGTTATACGCATGCGCAGTGTGTATAAAGCGTAAGAGACGTGCGTCTTACGTACGATCTGTGAGCGGAGGAAGGAGCATCGGAGACGCCGATCGTGATAACGAAGGTAAGATCTAAACTTGCGCCTATACTGCTTCGAAATGGAAGCCTATATTGTAACAAGATTAGGGGAGTTTGGCCTGACATTAGGGTTTGTCTTGTATTGTGTCTTGCAGAGAAAATGGATGGGTTCAACGACCACAATTTCCTGCCCCTGTTCATAGACAAGTACAGGGAGCTGCCCTGTCTGTGGCAGGTCAGACACCCCCACTATAACCACAAACAGAAGAGGCAGGCAGCGCTGGAGAAACTGCTGGAGTTGGTGAAGCCGGTGGTCCCCACAGCAACCATCCCTTATTTAAAAGCTAAAATTGGTGGCCTGAGGAGCACATATCGGAGGGAGCGCAAGAAGGTCACAGATTCCCAGAGGTCCGGAGCTGCAGAAGATGACGTTTATGTCCCCAGGCTGTGGTACTATGAGAGACTGCGATTTCTGTCAGACCACACTGAAGTCAGGGAATCCCTCTCTACTCTTCCTTCCACTCTTCCTTCCATCCCAGCTGAGGCTTCTGATGTCCAACCTGGGCCTTCCAGCCAGGAAGAAGTGGAGGAGCCTAGCTGGAGTCAGGTATAGCATTGTTCTACAGATTTCTGGTCAATAAATAAATGATGTTTATTAGATGTTATTACTGATCACTAATTTCTGATTAAAAAAAGTGTTTTACATATCAATACACAGTAGTGGGCACCCAAAATTTGGACAAAAATGAAAAATGCTGGGCTCAGAAGGATAGTCTGTTATATTTGTTAACATTCAATTTGCAGCAGTCAGGAGGTGAAAATTGTGTGTGATTGATGAAAACAATACTAAAACTATGTCCCTTTTTCATACACAGGAAGACCTCAGCCAGGAGGAGGCTGTGGAATGTGGCAGTCAGGAGGAGGCGGGGATTAGTGGCAGCCAGGAGGAGGTGGGGATTAGTGTCAGCCAGGAGGAGGTGGGGCTAAGTGTCAGCCAAGAGAAGCCTGGGACCAGTCGCAGCCTGACTGAGTCTCAGGTCCCTCCCTTCCGCCTTCCATACAAAAGGGCCAGGAAGGCCACTCCGAGTCCCGTGCAGGATTCAGCGTACAGGCTGATCCAGGAGGCTTCTGCGTCCCTCAGAGCCTTCCCCAGTCCCGAAGAGGCTTTTGCCTGCATGGCTGCCACCAAATTGCAGGGCATGCAGGAGGGTCAACGCAGGCTCTCTGAGGACCTGATTTATAAAGTCCTACGTAAGGGGTTGAGTGGGGAACTAACACCCAAGACGGATGTCATTGAGATCGACGATCCTCCTCCTCCTCCTCCTTCTGCTGCCACAACTCCACCACCACAGCCACAGCGTGGAAGGAAGCATGGAAAGAAGACCAAAAGAGTGATGACCCTGGGTTCAGTCTGGTCTGACAGAAGATGCAGTCTCTCGTATGACCACAGCCTGGGGACATAGATGTCATCTGCTGCTTTCCGGATCTCTGGACCACACTGCCCTCCCTTAGATAAGGACTCCTCAGGCCACCAATTTTGCTTTTAAATAGTTGATGTCTGCCCTGGGGGTCAAAGGCTTCACCCACTTCTGCAGTTTCTCCAGCGTTGCCTCCCTCTTTGTTTAGTTGTGACCCCTTAATACATTTTTTTGGTAAATTCTACTCTCCTGTGTGTGTTTTCATCCAAAAAGGACAGATTGTTGGTGACGATTCAGGTACATTTCTAACATAAAATGTGAAATTAACAAGGGACAACAACACCAAACAATCTCCTACAGATTAAATATAACAATATATCAATGGTGTTGTGGGAACTTGTCACAAAAAACACACAAACATTTTCGGGAGTACAAATCAAAATCGCAAAAAAAAAAAAAAAAATAGAAACACAAAAAAAGATTCTACATTAAAGCCAAAAAATATATAAAAAATATACAAAAATATGTTGTCAGATGTGAGAAATCAAAATATATTGAGGGAATCCCGATAAATAGTAACGAAATAAGTTTGTGAGAAGTGTGTGTGAATATGAGCAGCAAAATTACTTAATTCTTCTCACATTATAAAGAAGAAGAGAGTGCGCTGTATTAAACCATTTTGAACATTGCAGCGTGACAAAAGTGCTGTATCCATTGCGAACGCTAAGTTTACCAGAACGAGCTGTCCCGTCTCGGAATTTCTTCAGAGCATGCGTGGCACTTTGTGCGTCTGAACAGGCCACACACGGTCGGAATTGACGCGATCGGATTTTGTTGTCGGAAAATTTTATCTCCTGTTGTCCAACTTTGTGTGTCGGAAAATCTGATGGAAAATGTCCGATGGAGCCCACACACGGTCGGAATTTCCGACAACACGCTCCGATCGGACATCTTCCATCGGAAAATACGACCGTGTGTACGGGGCATTAATATGGGAAAAACGTGCCTTCTCTTCACAGATGCTTTATCACCAATTCTTGTTTCACTAAAAACCCCAAATTTTCGTAAAACATTTGTCAATGGGACAGAAAGTGAGGTGAAATCTTCTGAAGAGGTGCACAGACAGCAAAATAAATGTTACAGGGGTGATACCCCTTCCCTATGTTTTCCAAAAAGCTTAAAAATAGATTTTTTTGGCTGGAGCTACACTTTAAAAATGTACCAGTTCAAGATTACAAACAGATTCTACTTAACATCAAACCTACAGTCCCTGTCTTGTTTGCACCATCTGTATACTGCTGTTCAGAGTATATAGGGTCCGACCCCACGCCTTTCCTTTTTTTAATTTGGGTGCGTGGTTCCCCTTAATATCCATACAAGACCCAAAGGGCCTGGTAATGTACTAGGGGGGGTACCCATGCCGTTTGTATCACTGATTTTCATCCATATTGCCAGGACCTGACATTACATTAAAGCCGCAAGCAGTTTTAAATCACTTTTATTCCTTTAAAAATGTCATTTTGTGCAGGGACTGTTCCAAGCATGGGAAATATACGCCACTTTACAGGTATACTATAGACACCCCCCAGGTACGATATTTAAAGGAATTTTTCACTTTTTTTCACTTTAAACATCATTAAAATCACTGCTCCGGAAAAAACGGCAGTTTTTAAAGCTTTTTTTGCATTGATACATGTCCCCTGGGGCAGGACCCGGGTCCCCAAACCCTTTTTAGGACAAAGACATTACATTAAAGCCGCAAGCAGTTTTAAATCACTTTTATTCCTTTAAAAATGTCATTTTGTACAGGGACTGTACAGGGTCCCCAAACCCTTTTTAGGACAATAACTTGCATATTAGCCTTTAAAATTAGCACTTTTTATTTTGAACGTTCGAGTCGCATAGACTTTAATAGGGTTCTAAAGTTCGCGCAAACTTTCGGTCCGTTCGCATGTTCTGGTGCGAACTGAACCGGGGGGTGTTCGGCTCATCCCTAATCAGGATTATTCTCCTGGAGCTCCCGCAGAAAAGGCATATAAAAGAATTGGTCACGAGTAAGCAACCAATTCTTGGTCCAAGAACTCCTTCTCCCCCTGTTCCTGGACTGGACTTGGGTAAAAACAAGAACTCCAAGCCCAACAATAGCACACTTTCCCTGATGAGAACGCCACATGGCTAGTAGACGAACGTCCGTTCAGAAACGAACTGACAAGAACGCACTGAAAATCAGAAACAAACTGACAAGCACAACCTGAAAAGCTGAAACAAACTGACAAGCAGGAGGCTGAAAAGCAGGAATCGGCACTGACCAAACTTCTACTAACACAAGATTAGCAGAAGCAGCCCAAAGAGTGGCGCATGACTAGTGAACTTCCTTTTTATCGGCTTGTAGTACGTCTAGTACGTCACTACATTCATAATTGTTGGCCAACATTTGTGTGGCCGTGTGTATGCAAGACAAGTTTGAGCCAATGCCCTTCAGAAAAAAAATCCACGGTTTTGTTGGCGGAAATTCTGATTGTGTGTACGAGGCATATGTCTGGATCAAACCCAACACATCACCCAAAGAACACCATCCCCACAGTGAAACATGGTAGTGGCAGCATCATGCTGTGGGGATGTTTTTCAGCAGTCGGAACTGGGAAACTCGTCAGAGTTGAGGGCAAGATGGATGGTGCTAAATACAGGGATATTCTTGAGCAAAACCTGTCCCACTCTATGTGTGATTTGAGGCTAGGAAGGAGGTTCACCTTCCAGCAGGGCAATGACCCCAAACACAATGCTAAAGCAACACTTGAGTGGTTTAAGGGGAAACATGTAAATGTGTTGGAATGGCCTAGTCAAAGCCCAGACCTCAATCCAATAGAAAATCTGTGGTCAGATTTAAAGATTGCTGTTCACAAGCATAAACCATCCAACTTGAAGGTGCTGGAGCAGTTTTGCAAGGAGGAATGGGCAAAAATCCCAGTGGTAGGATGTGGCAAGCTCATAGAGACTTATCCAAAATGACTTGGAGCTGTGATAGCCGCAAAAGATGGTTCTACAAAGTATTGACTTTAGGGGGTCGAATAATTATGCACATTGACTTTTACTGTTATTTTGTCCTATTTGTTGTTTGCTTCACAATTAAAAAAAAATCTTCAAAGTTGTGGGCATGTTCTGTAAATTAAATGATGCAAATCCTCAAAAAATTCATGTTAATTCCAGGTTGTGAGGCAACAAAACATGAAAAATGCCAGGGGGGGGGAATACTTTTGCAAGGCACTGTATGTTCAAAAAGTATCAGAAATGTTTTCCCCTATAAAAATGCTTTTAAACGCAAACACGCATTTACAAGCAATGGGCGTTTGAAATACTGGTAAACTACAATCCTGAACACAATTTTTCTGCTTTCCAAAAAATGCCAGTGTAATGGAAATTTGTACGTTCTGTAAATAATTGTATTCTATTTTGTATGTATTGCACACTGCCCTCACTGTGCACACAGCACTAATAATGTTTTCAGTACATGTTTACATTCTTTCGAGTCCTGATAAGAATTAGCCTACCTATGTAATGCCCCTTGTTACCATAAACGTACAATTGTAATATTAACGTGATACCTACGTAATCATGTGTGTAAAAACCTTCAATTGCTGATCGTATCTTTTGTGTCTGTTCCCTACTGCAGTAGTTACTATTAATTTGGAACCACTAATCAATATGAGGATAGGAGTTGCCTATCATCAATTTAACCGAGTCAGCATGGCAAGCCAGCCAGGAGGGGATTCCAGGTGACCCTGAGTATCCGAAACAAGGAGCTTGAGATGACCTGGGAATTTCTGATAATCAACCGACTGAGGTAAGCCTTTTGCTTACATTTGAGTTATCAGACTTCCTTGATCGGTAAGGCATTTTCGGGACAAAGGGTACCTATTTTACTCCCCCTAATCGAACTGTATTGATTGGTGGTTATATGTTATGTTGTCACTGTCTATTGTCCATCAGAGTGTTATAGACAAGAAAGGGAAGAATAGTGCTGTTCACAGGTATATGTAGTACAACTGCTAGATGAAGTAGTTTAGAGGCAAGAGGGTATAGGCACTTGTAGAGAAGACTGGCCAGTCATTATGGGCATTGAATTAAAGCGGGGGTTCACCCACACTGCAAAAAAAAAAATATTAAAAGCCAGCAGCTACAAATACTGCAGCTGCTGACTTTTAATACATTGCCACTTACCTGTCCCGGGGTCCAGCGATGTCGGCAGGGGACGCTGAGAACCCGCTCGGTCCTCGGCAGCTGCCGCCGCCATCCTAGGTGAGGGAATCAGGAAGTGAAGCGTTGCGGCTTCACTTCCCGGTTCCCTACTGCCCATGGGAGTCTATGCCGGAAGTAGGTACAAATACCTGTCTTTGACAGGTATCTGCACCCCCCTCCCCCCTGAAAGGTGCCAAATGTGACACCGGAGGGGGGGAGGGTTCCGAAAAGTGGAAGTTCCATTTTTGTGTGGAACTCCGCTTTAAGTAAGGGAATGAAGGGTAAGAGACCCTCAAAAATGCCCAGCGCAAGAGGGGCACTATATATGAACCGAAGGTGCGGTTCCACCTATACTGAGCCCCTAGATTAATGGTTAAAGTGGACAGGGATCCACAATGGGTAACTGGGTTACCAAGGTCCACAGGGACTAAGAATCATGCAGATTAAACAGCTAGAGAAACAGCTATCTATGTGAGCAGGATGGATCAAGGGTGATAATTAATTTAAGCGAGTCATCAGTAACCTCAACTGCCTCTAAACTACTCTAAACGACTGAGTGTACATGTACACATAGGATAACAGAGGTTGCTGGAAAAAAAAGCCCAACTGCTCCTAAATGTTCATTTGGCAGCTGCAGTATACATTAGGCCTTATAATTTAAAAATGTACTTTGGGTAATCACCCTCGGACAATTTACAATTTTTTAAACATGAGAATAACTATTTGGCCACAACATTATACCACAAACCCATGGTGGGCAACACATTTTTGTGTGCAGATAATGCACACAATTTGCCCTTATCTGCAGCATTCCTTATGCCCAATATATTTGGATACAACAAAACTGCACACATTTACAGGATTTCAAAGTACAAGCAGAACAGCTATGACAGAGGTTGTTGCTGTATGACTATATCAAATCATCCCTATGGAAAGCATACCATAAAGCCTCAAAGCAATCAAGAGCTATTAGATAAGCACCTGAATGACCACAACATACAGGGATATACAATGCAATACTGACACATAATCACACACATAGGTTGGACTTGATGGACTTGTGTCTTTTTTCAACCTCACCTACTATGTAACTATGTAACTTCTTTGATTTATTTGACTCAGAAAATCAAAAAACAACAGTTTACAATGAAACTGATTACAAGGTATTCAGCACAACTTTAAGAACTACGTAGAGTACTTAACAAAAATTTTAATATCAGAGGATTGAACTCTAGCCAAATATAATAAATAAGAAATACACCTGAAATAGTTTTTTGCAGGGCAAGTTCATTACACGATAGAATAACAAGCAGCCACTATGCACCTATACAGAGGGATAGATGTGAACCAAGGTGTAACACCTTGGTTATCTTTTCCTGCTTCATACAGATGCAGACTTAAAACTACAGATATTGCCACCTGCACTGTGTGACCAAGGATTTTATTTTATATGCCATGGGGGAAAGTTTTAGGATTCAACAATCTATTAACTTGGCACAGATTATTTAGTTTATCTTATCCAGTGTACTGCATGTAAACTACAGAATGTTGGCTGCACCATCCACTCGCTTCGCTGCAGAATAGTGATAGCCTTAATGAAAATGCGAGGAACATTTTAAATGTTTCCAAACATTTTAAAATGTGCATAATGGCAATATGGCTATATACTATAGCCATACACTATAAAAGGCAGCTTACACAGTGGCCCTGTGTAGTGTTGTTATGAATATATATATATATATATATATATATATATATATATATATATATATATGTATATGCAAAAAAGTCCAAAGGATTGCTTCACTTAAAAACGTTGTTTATTCGTTCAAAGATTTGTAAAGTTACATCTCAGAAAGTGTTCAAAAAGGTTTCCATTTCGAGCTCACATGCTCATGCCCTTCCTCAGATCAGAACACATCTAACATTTTGATCACAGACATTGCAATTTAACATTTTTCCAAAAAAAATCACATATGGAATCAATCTATGGTTAATCACTCATTAGTACAATTGTATTCCTTTGTTCATTAATCATTTCACACCACTGATATACAAATGGTTAACCATGTAGAGACTCATCTCACTATTCACGCAGGAACCATCACATTATCATTCTGTAGAAAAAATATATCGTATTTATCGGCGTATAACACGCACTTTTTTGCCCTTAAAATCAGGGGGAAATCGCGGGTGCGTGTTATACGCCGATCCCCTGCGATTCCCCGCTAACTGTGAGCAGAGCGATCGTCGACCGCCGATATACATAGCGGAGTTTGAAAATGGCGCCGTCGGCGCGGGATACATAGCCGTGACTTGCGTTGGCTCTCGGCCTCTTTCGGCTGCACTCGTAGTCCCGCCCAGGATGGGCGTGACTGTGAGCGGAGTGAGCGCCGCTCATATACAGATAGCCGAGTGTACTCAGCTAGGTTCCGTTAGCTCCGCTCACAGTCACGCCCAGTCCCACCCTTTGATGGACACAGGGACTGGGCGTGACTGAACGGAGCTAACCGAACCTAGCCGAGTACACTCGGCTATCTGTATATGGGCGGCGCTCGCTCCGCTCACAGTCACGCCCATCCCTGGCGGGACTATAAATGGAGCCGAAAGTGGCCGAGAGCCGCCGCAAGTCACAGTTATGTATCTTGGCGCCAGCGGCGCCATTTTCAAACTGCAATGACACTGACAAGTCACTGCAGTTTAACTGCAGCCTGGGCAAGGCTGCAAATGGACACAGACAAAGTTGCAGATGGGCACTGACAAAGCTGCAAGGCTGCAAATGGACTCTGATCAGGCTGAAAATTACACCAAGGCTGCAAGGCTGCAAATGACACCAAGGCTGCAAGGCTGCAAATGACTGCAAGGCTGCAAATGACCTTGATGGGCATTTAAATGTAAGTTTTTTTCCTTAAAACACTTTTTTCCTTAAAATTCCCTCCTAAACTTGGGGTGCGTGTTATACGCCGATAAATACGATATATACATATGTAAAAAACATAATAATCCAAATATTCAGAAGGATACCATAAAATACTTTTATAGATAATGTATTATAAATCATGCAAATAGATAAAGATCTAAATCTGTATTTAAACCTTTTGGAGTAATAGTATTAAGAAAATGTATCCAATGAGCCTCACGTTTTCTTAAGATTATTTCACGATCACCTCTCCTGTTTTTATTAATGCCTTCCAGCACCATGAATTTTAACTGGGAAATTGTATGCCCATTCTCTATAAAATGTCTAGTTAGTGGTAACTGTATTCATTTATCTCTAATTGAATTTTTATGCCTGGCTATATGATCTTTAACCTTTTGGGTTGTTTCCCCAATATATAATAATCCACATGGACATTTTACGGCATAAATCACATATGATTATTGGCAGGTATAGTGGCCTTTGATAGGAATATCAAAGCCTTTATGTGGGTGTGATATACTCTCCCTTTATCATAGAATTACATTGGATGCATGGTAGACATGAAAATGATTCCATGTAAGTTCCAGTGTTTCCTTATTATGTTAAACAGTATGTGAAAATGGATGAAATTGTGTAACAAAAGGTATCCTTTTAGTATGTTTTTTATTTGGATTAGTTTTATTTAAATTTAAACGTTCCTTTTTTACTGATGCTTCAGGATAATTTCTGTTGATTTGTTTAGTTTCCATTTCTTTTCATCTTTGTTCACGATGTTGCGGATCACTAACTATACTCTGAACCTGCTTTAGTTGGCTTTTAGGAATATAATTAAAAACAGATTGAGCGTGAAAACTGTCAAAATCAATTGGTTGCGATCTGTACTTTTAAAATAAAGATCGCTATCAATTTTCATCTAGTTGGTTTTCAACATGGTGTCCAGGAAGGAAATTGTCCCACTGTAGTCCATACTGAATTTCAAACCAGGAATAAGATAATTCTGGTATTGATCAAACAATAATAGGGTTCCAATGTGGCCTCCCCACACTGCAAACACATTGTCCACAAATCTATACCATCCCTGGCAATTTTCCATAAAAAATGGAATGATTGTATTATTATATATAAAGGACATTTCAATCATATTCATAAATGCGTTTGCGTATGGGGGTGCGACATTGGAACCCATCAATGCACCTTTAAGCTGTAAATAATGAGTTTCCTTGAAGAGAAAATAATTTTCCTCAAGGACAATTTTTAGTAGGTCCAACAAAAAGTCAATTTGTTGACTATTGTAGCAATCTGATTGTCTAAAACTTTGTTTACAGGCTTCAATACCCAATTCATAGGAGATAATAATATAGAGACTGGATACGTCCCATGTGACGAGGATGGAATCAGATGACAACTTAATCCTTTTAAAATTTTTCAAGAAAATCTGCAGTATCCTATTTAACGATTTAGTGTTTGTTAATAATGGCATTATACATTTATCAAGGTATTGTGCTAATGGAGTTGTAACTGATTCCATCCCAGAAACAATGGGATGTCCTGGTGGGTTAATAGGATCCTTATGTATCTTAGGCAAGATATATATTACAGGAGTAATGGGATGTTCACATAATAAAAATTTATAAGTTTCATCATCAATAATTTTGTCTTTTAATGCTGATGTCGGTACTTTAATCCTGGTTTGTACTTTAAATACCGGACAAGAGTCTAATTGTTTGTATGTATTAACATCTAACAGTTGTTTCAACACTTCCAATTCATACTTAGTGGTGTCCATAATCACAATGGCTCCCCCATTGTCAGCCGGTTTGATAGTTATATCACGCCACGCTGACAAGGAGTTTAATGCCGTAATCTCTTCCCGACTCAAATTGTTCCGTCTGTGGTCAATCTTATTTCTATCATCAATAAATGATTTCATATCATTATTAACCCTATCAATGTACACCTCAACAGCCAAACAAGATGTGGGAGGTACCCTAGTACTTTTTCATTTGAGATCTAAGTTTCCTATAGATAGCTGTAAAATTTTTTTATGGAAAACAGGTGGTTGACATGCAAAATATGCTTTAAATCTCAGTTGCCTAAAAAAAAACAATAAAGGTCCTGTTTTAAAACAAAGTTATTCAATGTTATATACCACATTGTCGTTCACCGTCTCTGACGATTTTGTCGTCTTGTTGTCACTCCTCTGGCTGTGTCTTTTCTTGTATTTCTTACCTCCTCTCCCAATGAATCGGTTGTTGCTGGAGGTAAAAAAGATGTAGTTGGTACATTTGCTGATGACCCAGTAGAGGCAATGGACAAAGAGGAATTAGAAAATTGCTGCTTTCGTTGGCCTTTTCTAAATGATTTGGTCCGATAATAATTGGGATCTGACCAATTATAAACTTGATCCCTATTATAATCATCACAATCACGTTCCAGTTTTGTTCTTCTCCGTAATTGAATATTCTTCCGAAATCGATCAACTTTAAAATCATTAGATTTTTTAAATTCAGACAGTTCATCCTGATTAGAATATTGCTCATGTTGTTTCTCCATCTCCATAATCTGTTGTTTAATAGTCAGTCTTTCTTGTTGTAAGAATTGTACCGTTAAAGTCATAATGTCAAATGCGCACTTATTCAAAATCTGTGCAAACTTGGCTTTAAAATCAAGATTTTGTGAGAATAGTGTGGGGATCAGGCGAACCCCTCAGTCCTCTCGGTATCATCTGTAACTTATAATACTCAGCCAGAGTTACCTCATGTAGTTCCATCGTGGCCGATCACTGCATGAGTTTCTCCATCTTGCGTGTCAATTGGACTGGGTTAAGAAATCCCTTGATCCCGTTGTGTCCGTAAAGATTAGAGAAGCATCAATCTCTGAATATGAGAAGGAGCCACTGGTAGCCATTTGTATATCGATTCTGATTATATGTATGTAATTGTGGACCGGGTGCAGCTTTCCTTAACCACATTTGTATATATGTATATATACTCTGCATCCAGTGTAGCCTATATCTACAGTGCATTCCATGGTGTACTATTTCTAATACACTTCAGGTGGTGTATTAATATATATATATATATATACACAGTCTTGTATATATATATATATATATATATATATATATATACTCTGCATCCGGTGTAGCCTATATCTACTGTGCATTTTGTTGCGTACTGCTTCTAATATACTTCAGGCGGTGTACACAGTAGGGATGAGCCGAACACCCCCCTGTTCGGTTCGCACCAGAACATGCGAACAGGCAAAAAATTTGTTGGAACACGCGAACACCGTTAAAGTCTATGGGACACGAACATGAATAATCAAAAGTGCTAATTTTAAAGGCTTATATGCAAGTTATTGTCATAAAAAGTGTTTGGGAACCCGGGTCCTGCCTCAGGGGACATGGATCAATGCAAAAGAAAGTTTTAAAAATGGCCATTTTTTCGGGAGCAGTGATTTTAATAATGCTTAAAGTGCAACAATAAAAGTGTAATATCCCTTTAAATTTTGTAAACGGGTGACCCCGTCCCCCTCTGACGTCACGGGGAATGCCACAGGGAAGTCCCGTCATGTCCCTGTGCGTCAGAGGGGGGCAGGGTCACCGGGTGGCCCCGCCCCCCATTATTTAAGAACCGTCAGAAGAGGAGAAGCGTCACACAGTGGGAGCCTCCCTCCATGCCATCATGGATGCAGAGCGGCCTGAAAAGAAGATGAAGACAAGAAGATGAAGAGAGAAGTGTCACACAGTGGGAGCCTCCCTCCATGCCATCATGGATGCGGAGCGGCCCGAGGAGAAAAAGGGAAGAAGATGCGGATGCCACGGGGAAGATGCCGAATGAGGACACCAGAGGAAGAACCAGAAGAACCAGAAGAAGATGGAGGAAGAAACCGAAGGAAGATAGAAGATAGAAGAAAGACGAAAGAAGAAGCATTTAAATAAAGGAATTGTCAAAAACTCTCTTGTCATTTTTAAAATTTTGACACTTTTTTAGTGAAATGGTAGGGGTACTTTTGTACCCCCTTAAAATTTCACACAGGGGGGAGGTCTGGGATCTGGGGGTCCCCTTTTTAAAGGGGGCTTCCAGATTCCGTTAAGCCCCCCGCCCGCAGACCCCCACAACCACCGGGTTGTGGGGATGAGGCCCTTGTCCTCATCAACATGGGGACAAGGTGTTTTGGGGGGCTACCCCAAAGCAACCTCCCAATGTTGAGGGCATGTGGCCTGGTATGGTTCAGGTCCCCCCTCTTTTCTTGCAGCCTGCCTGGTTGCGTGCTCGGATAAGGGTCTGGTATGGATTTTTAAGGGTACCCCACGTCATTTTTTTTTATTTTGGTGCGGGGTTCCCCTGTGGGGAATTCCCATGTCGTTTTTATCAATGAACTTCTATGTGTCTTGTCGGACCGGCAATTCATTAATAGCCGCGAGTACTGTCGTTTTAAATGACTTTTTTTCCTTTGAAATGTCATTTTGCTGTCAGACTGTTCTAAACACGGGAAACATGCGCCCCTTTACAGGCATACTATAGACACCCCCAGGTACGAAATTTAAAGGGATATTACACTTTTATTGTTTCACTGTAAGCATTATTAAAATCACTGCTCCCGAAAAAACGGCCGTTTTTAAAACTTTTTTTGCATTGATCCATGTCCCCTGGGGCAGGACCCAGGTCCCCAAACACTTTTTATGACAATACCATGCATATAAGCCTTTAAAATTAGCACTTTTGATTTCTCCCATAGACTTTTAAAGGGTGTTCCGCGGCATTTGAATTTGCCGCAAACACTCCAAATTGTTCGCTGTTCGGCGAACTGGTGAACAGCCAAAGTTCGACTCGAACTCGAAGCTCATCCCTAGTACACAGTATAAAATACAGTGCAGCCGTAGTACAGTTGCTAATAAAGTGCAGGCGGTTTACACAGAATCTAAGACAGTGTGTACAGTTTCTACTATACTTATGGTGGTGTACACAGTACACAATACAGTGCATCCGTAGTACAGTTTTTACCACTTTTCTGGTGGTGTACACAGTATCTAATACAGTGTGTACAGTTTCTACTACACTTCTGGTGATGTACACAGTACACAATACAGTGTAGTGTGGTGTTGCAAAACGTAATATACATCATGTCTGCAAGGCCAACAAGGAGAGGCAGACGCTCACAGGCCAATAAAAGTATGCAAGCAGCCCCTGTGTCTACAGTCAACAGTGCTGGTCATGGACATGGTGCATCCTCTGCAGGTGGCCGTGGGGCACGCATGTCTTTTTTTTCTGCTGCTGGCTGTGTTATTGAGCCAGAACATGCAGAAAAGTTGGTGGAGTGGATAACAAAGCTGTCCTCATACCCTTCATCCTTTGTCACCCAGGCTCAGAGTAGTTTGCCTTCCAACATAGCTGCCAAAGTGGCCTATTCCACCGGCTCCTTGTCCACAGTCACTCCTTCCATAGCTCCACCATCATGCACGGAACAGTCTCCAGAATTATTCGACCACAGTGTCAGGTACATGCTGTTGGAGGATGCGCAGCAATTTTAAGGCTTCGATGTTGGTTTCCAGTTTGAGGAAGGGAGTAACGTGAGCCTAGAGAGAGGGGGTGCCCAAGAAGGACAATAAACTAGTAGTCATGTTCTCCCAGCTGCAGCATACTGCAAAGTTTGCTCCAGTGACTAGGGGGGAAGGGATGATGAGGTCACGGACTGTACTTGGGTGCCTGAGAGAAGAGATGAGGAGGAGGTGAAGGAGGAGGAAGAGGCACAACTCCAATGAGGCAGGATGTCCCCTCTAGGGGGCAGCTTAAGGGAAGCCACCCTATTGCATCACACTGCAGAGCTCTGCAGGTGCAGGGCGCTGCTGACTCCCCGCTAACTATTAAAAGTTCCTTGGTGTGGGCCTTTTTTGACATGTGTGAAGCAGATTGCACCGTTACTGTGTGCAACCTATGTCTGAAGCAGATCAAACGTAGCCAGAACAGCAGCAGCTTGGTCATCATATGCTTGACCAGACATTTGATGACCTGCCATGCAGTCCATTCGCAACAGCACTTGCAAGACCCACATCAAAGAAAAAGGCAGACTTTTTGCTCCTTATCTGGGATCTCCAACCCCACTATACCTCCAGTCCTCTTAAAAACCTGCTCTGAGAGGAATGAAGGTATAGCAATAGGTGTCCCAAGTACTTGCAGCCAATCTGCTAGCAGTACACCACCATCTGATTTTAGCAGGCAAATTTACCTACCCCAGTTGCTGAACCATAAAAAGAAATTCGGCCCCAGCCATCCACATGCTCAGCATCTAAATGCTAATTTGGCCAAATTGCTAGCACTGTAACTGCTGCCTTTTCAGCTGGTAGCCCCCTTTCGTGAATTTGTGGAATGTGCTGTACCTCAGTGGTCCATTTCTTTTCATGAAAGGCAATTCCGGCTCTCTACTGACATGTGGAAGGCAATGTTTTGGCCTCTTTGGTAAGCAGTAAGGTGCATATTACCGCTGACTCATGGTCCAGCAGGCATGGGTAGAGACAATACCTTTCCTTCATGGCACACTGGGTAACTCTGCTGGCAGCTGGGAAGGATGCAGGACAGCATTCAGTATTGTTGGAGCTTGTTCCGCCACCACGCCTCCAAATGCTAGTGGGGATTCTGCCACAGCTCTCTCCTCCACCTCCTCCTCTTCTTCTTCCTCTATGGCCTCTTCTGCAGATTTTTGAACCAGCGGTGAACCAGCAGTGTTCCGTAAGCATTCAAGGGGCTATGTGGAAAATATGTTGTATAATTGAAACGTGGCCTATTGTCTCCTTATACAGCAAGCGCTTCAGGGGAAATGAATGAATACCAGACCAATATAGTTGTAACTAGCCAAGCTGAATGGCACCAGCTGCTGCCTTAAGAAATCTTTCCTCAGTGGAAGAAATCCGTAAGCAACATAAAAGGGGAGTCCAATGGACTCGAGCAGTGCTTGTAAATGTAATTGATTCATAGACAAATAAATGATCAATGGTAAAGTGCATTAAATCCATAAAATCAGTAAAAGTCCATAAATTAATATGATTGACACATTAATTAAAGGTCCTTTTGGAAATGAAACTCCTTTTAGAAAGAAAAAGTCTTCTAAAACATCCTTTTCAAAAGGAACGGCTGTAACCAGAAGAGAAAGGAGTCCAGACACCACACATGCTCGAATAAAGAGGGGGGTGCACAGGAGAACCCCCTCTTAGTTAAACTCTTACCAGATGAGAAATAAATCTCAGCGTGTATGTCATCCAAATCGGTAGGCGTCCAAGCTGGTATTCTCCTTCCTTTGTCCAGAACAAGCACCTCGCTCGGGTCATTCAATTACATAAGCAATGAAAGAGAAGAATCGGACATAGCATAATCTCGTTGGTATCAATTTTATTATAAAAAACAAACAGGAGAGGGGAAGGAACCCCCCTTCCAGATGTACACTTACAAGAATGTGAAATTCAATAAGCGGTGTTCACTTGAAAAGCATCAGAATAAAACGACAGGTACTACAGTGTCTCCTGCTGCCCTCAATAGATAACTTCCACGGGGATCGGAGCTGTCTTTCCCTGAGTTGACTGATGGAACTACTTACGTCGTGTGGCTCCCATCTGACGCGTTTCGTCACTCATGACATCATCTGAGGGTGGGTCACAAGGCGCTCTCACTCTTTTATGCAACAGAGGTGTTATATCAGGATTCACAAAATAAAGAAAAAATACCACGCTGGATGTTAAATATAAAGCATCAACTAAAACCCAGGTAATATCTCTCTGGTATGGATACAATCAAAAATACATAAAGTTGCGCTAGAAATCGGTGGTGAAAATACAAATGCATATATGATTAAGTATATTATATAAATATATTGTGACAGAAAATAACAAGATGCAGTGAAAAAACATATAATAATGTCCACCATATATGGCATAAAGGGGCAAATGACTCCTGATAAGTGATGTGTTCCAAGGCAAGAAAAAAATGAATGTGAAGGAACTCCCAGGGGCTTAAATGGTGGATGAATAAATCTTCAAAAAAAACAGAGTGGTAATCTGTGTGTGCAGACCCTTACCGGACAAGGTGGACCCCCTCCAGCACAGGGTCATGTAGGCAAACAGATTACCCTCTGTAAGGAGCTGTAGCTGTATAGATGTTCGCTGTCTCCAATGTCCGGATCCCTCAGATGAAAGTGGATATCAAACAGGGGACGGAAAAATAACCGATATCCCGCTTCTCTGGCTCTGAAAAAAAGGGACCCCCTCGGGCTCCGGGTGCCCGCAAATGACAGTACAGGACAAATAGTAAAAAGTCGGCTAAACAGATAAAAACAAAACATCCCCGTGGCAGGGTCACATGTGGCATGATGGCGTCAGCACAGCGCACCGCCCTACATGTTTCGCAATACCTTGCGTCTTCCTGGCCCTCCTCCTTTCTTTTGAAGATTTGTCAGGGAAATAAGACGTGATTAAAAGTACACAACAATGGACTGATTTTAACAATGTTATTAATAAAAAGCTAGATAAAATAGATAAAGACACACAAAAAAAGAAAAATTCCATAGAGACATGAATGATTTTAAGACCAACAATATTTATATGTGGCAGAATAAAGTATCCCCATCCGCAGCTGTAGATACTGCAGGAAATCCCCCCTCTACCCCCCTTCAGCGATCTGAAGAAATGATGCAGAATCCGACTGAATACTTTACTCCTAGACAACAGCTCCAACAGTGGAGACCTGTCTTACAACAAGCTAGAGGTAACAGAGGGAGAGGGAAAAACGTTTGGGGAGGTAATAGAGCAGGAGTTCAGTCCAATTACCCGCATATGAATAATGACTATCATTCAAATGTTCCCATATCAAATATATTTGGTCCTTTGAAAGAAGAGTGGATTAATTCCAACTCCCCCTGTCCTTTTTTAGGGAGAGGAAGGAGGGGATCTTGAGGCAACAGAGGGAACAGACCATACGGCTGCCGTCCTCCAGGACCAGCAGCTCACCCATATCCATTTCCACCTCAGCAGGGATGGTGGAAACCTCCTCACGAAAAGAGATTGTTCCAACGTCCATCGGAACTTCTGAGAAGAGAGGAAGGGGATGTAGGGCAGGCTTGCGAATCCAAAAAAAGAAGGAGAGATCAGGACCCATAGGAATTTATAACTTGAGTAGTGTTGAATTAACACATAAGGAAGCAAACATTTTGCAATCTGGACTGAAATGCGCTCCCAAGAAAGCATTAAACAAATTCTATGTTTATATGGACATTCATAAATATATCCGGAAAATCAACTTGAAAAAATATTTTCTTAACACTGGACCAGGAGCTATAAATAGGACAAATACAAATATTGTAGGGATTGATAGTGGGCTGAAAAATCTTTCACTTTTTAACCCATTAAATGCTGCTAACCAACATGTTGATGTTTTTAAGAACCTTGTTCTGAGAGATTTAGAACAGATTGTTCTGAAAAGAAATGTTAATCCTCTCCATATACAAGATGGTATTAAACTATTGGAGGACAGAAAAAATATTATCAGGACAGCTGATAAAGGGGGTGGAGTCGTTATTTTAGACAAACATTTTTATAACTCCCAACTGACTGCAATGCTGTCAGATGACAAGACTTATATTAAGTTGAACTCCGACCCCACATTAGCATACTAAAAAGATCTTCAAAAGCTCATAGATCTAGAAACGGAAAAAAGGGTGTTGAATAAAAAGGAAACTAAATTACTGGTACCGAGTTTCTGTAGAGTTCCCACTATCTATACCTTACCAAAGGTGCACAAAAACCCAACAACCCCTCCAGCATGCCCAATAGTCAACTGTATAGGATCAGTAACTGCAAGGCTGGGACAGTACTTGGATACATTCCTACAAACTAGTGTATTTAAAGGATACGAAAAAATATTTCTCGTAACAGCAGATGTGTCTTCACTATACAGCATTATTCAGCACGATGATGCTCTGCTGGCGCTAAATTGGGCACTGTGTCAGAGGGATGATATCTCTTTTGAACAGAAAGTTTCTTTTGAGACAGGCACTGGATTTCTGCCTGTCTCATAATTACTTCTGGTATGATCACCAGTTCTATTCACAAAAGACGGGTGTTGCCATGGGGGCTAAGTTTGCCCCCAGTCTGGCAAATCTCTTTATGGGGGAGTGGGAAGACAAGTTGTTTTTTTCAAAACAGAGGGCCCCACTCCTCTTTATTAAGAGGTACATAGATGACCTGCTGTTTATATGGGAAGGAAGTGAGAGTTCCTTGCATGATTTTATGACCAAACTCAATTCCAACAAAAACAATATTGTGTTAGATTATGAATTCAGCAAAGATCAGATCCATTATTTGGTTATTATTAGTTAATATTATTAGACAAGGAACTGCTTTGATCACATCTGTTTACTTTAAACCAACAGACAGAAACAGTTATCTCCCCCTCACTAGTGGTCACCATCCACACTGGCTTAAAAATATTCCAAAAGGCCAGATAATGAAAATTAGGAGAAATTGTACATTGGATGTTGATTACCAGTCACAATCCGAAGTAATTAAAAAGAGATTTATACAAAAGGGATATAATGAACAAGAACTCAAAAGAATTATTGACTCCGTTGCTAATATCCCCCGTGAATCATGTTTGATGGATAAACCATCTGTAAAAAGTTCTAAACATGAATGGGGTTTTATTTCAAACTTTCATGCACAGTACAAGGAAATTGAGAATATTTTTAAACAACACTGGCACATATTACGCATGGACAAAACTTTGAGCCAATCTCTCCCGGCTAATCCTTCTTTTATATATAGGAAGGCTCCCAATTTTGGAGACATGGTCGTTAAGAAGGTCCTCGATCCACCAATTAGACCAGTGATGTTTTGGGACCAGGCAGGCTTTTATGCCTGCAGGAGATGTCAATCTTGCGCCATTACCCTATTCGGGGAATGACTGAGTTCACCTCGACAGGGAATAATAACACTTTTAAAATTAAAGAGTTCATTACATGCAGTGAATACTTTAACTCCTAATGGACTCAATGTAGAATTAGATGTAACCTGTTTTATCAGTGACTATTAGATTTATGAAAATACAGTGTTTTAGGTTGCATCCAGAGAATGCCTGTCCGACCATATATATTTCTCTATCCGGATTGTTTGAGAATTGGTTTTGGGTAATGGATGCCAACGCGCATCAACGCAAGTTTTAAATCTGCAAGCTATATTTATTTATTTATTTTTCACCTCTAGTCTCCCACCACAATTTTAAAATATAGCTCTAAATCCGGAATTAGATTTTGGCATTTACCAGTGTAGCTTTTTATTAACAGACCACTTTATATGTTTGGTTTATTCAAACCATTCTTTCTATACTCACATTTGTATTTTATATTTAGAATTTTAAAAATTTACATACTTCCTTCTTTTGTATAATTTGGTAATTGAAAGCTGTGGTTTTATCTAGTGAGATTCACCCTGCGGTATGATTATGTTCATCTATATGCTGACATTTCGATCAGCGCTATATTCATCTACATAGTGAGGCTTCGTGTTGTATATTTATGTATACATACATGCACTAGTGTTGATTTGATGATTTTTTAATATATCGTTTTTATAACGAGAATAGCAACATTCTCCATGTTTGTGAATTACTGCTGAGTATGAACATATAATGTATACTAGACAGGTGTTTTATGTATTTATTTATTGCATTTCCACGCTGTTTTATGCATTTTTTATCCATTTATGTAATGGGGATGAATTTTTGTTCATCTTGTTTGCAACGAGGTTATATATTGGATGTCAGGGCACCAAGGGGTAGCCGAGTGACTTTTTAAGTGAATGTCTGCAAGGTAATGCCGGCTGTATACACCAGATACCTCCTTTCTGTAACCCTTTAGGTTCGCTTACTATCACCAATGGTTTTGCTTTATATATACTAATTTGCATCATACAGCTTAGGCGCTATACAGTATATCATATCACTAACATCGATGATGAGCTGGGTGGTCCGTTACCACAATATCTGGGGAACACCACTCGCAGAATGAAACACATCAGCTGATCGACCGATCGATATCGGCATGTGTGGATGAGCTGCGCTAGGGTGTGCAGCGCCTGTTCCCCTACCTGCCGCTTGGTGATCGATCATACTGAACAGGGGTTGACGCTATTGAATAATTAGACGTTAATGTTCAAATAGTGGACTAGTCCGGCAATGGTTACCTGGCTTGATGCTTGATCTTTATGGAAAAATCAGATTTCAGCTCCCTAAAAGATTATTTCTACATGTCCCGGAGTCTGATCTCTATAGAAGTATCACATACTAGCTTCTTTAAGGGTTAATCCTGATATACTCGCCTCTGTTGCATAAAAGAGTGAGAGGGCCTTGTGACCCCACCCTCAGATGATGTCATGAGTGACGAAACGCATCATAATGGAGCCACATGACGTACGTAGACCCATCAGTCAATTCAGGGAAAGACAGCTCCGATCCCCATGGAAGTTATCTATTGAGGGCAGTAGGAGACGCTGTAGTACCTGTTGTTTTGTTCTGATGCTTTTCAAGTGAACACCGCTTATGGAATTTCACATTCTTGTAAGTGTACATCTGGAAGGGGGGTTCCTTCCCCTCTCTTGTTTGTTTTTTATAATAAAATCAATACAAACGAGATTACGCTATGTCCGATCCTTTTCTTTCATTGCTTATGTAATTGCTTGTTCTGGACAAGGGAAGGAGAATACCGACTTGGACGCCTACCGATTTGGATGACATACACGCTGAGATTTATTTCTCATCTGGTAAGAGTTTAACTAAGAGGGGGTTCTCCTGTGCACCCCCCCCTCTTTATTTGAGCACGTGTGGTGTCTGAACTCCTTTCTCTTCTGGTTACAGCCATTCATTTTGAAAAGGATGTTTTAGAAGACTTTTTCTTTCTAAAAGAGGTTTAATTTCCAAAAGGACCTTTAATGAATGTGTCGATCATGTTAATTTATGGACTTGTATTGATTTTATGGATTTAATGCACTTTACCATTGATCATTTATTTGTCTATGAACCAATTACATTTACAAGCGCTGCTCGAGTCCATTGGACTCCCCTTTTATGTTGATTCAAGGGGCTATGCAAGCAGTCAGGCAAAAAGATGCCATGCGGTGCTTGAGCTGGTCTGCTTAGGGGACAGGAGCCACACTGGGGAAGAGATTCTGTCAGCTCTGCAGGGGCAGGCTCAGAGGTGGTTGATGCCACGCCAGAATCAGCCAGGAATGGTTGTATGCAATGATGCACCAATCTTCTCTCTGCCCCCATGTTCCATGTTTGGCACATGTCTTGAATTTGGTGGTGCAGCGGTTCTTGAGTAGGTACCCAGGCTTACAGGATCTCCTGAGGCAGGCCAGAAAAGTCTGTGGTCATTTCCACTGGTCATACAATGCCAGTGCTCGGCTGGCTGGCATTCAAAGGGAATGCAACCTGCTCACCAACCGCCTCATTTGTGACATGCCCACCAGGTGGATCTCAATGTTGGCAATGCTGCAGCCGCTGCACATGCAGCACAGGGCCATTGTAACGAAACGTCACCACACTCCGCTTGAATGCTTTCGTCATATACCACTTCCCCCAGTCTGAATATAGATATCAGATATTCCAACCGCTCACAAGCCCAAAACAAGACGATACTTGTTTTTTGTTTTTTTTTTCCAAAGATTTTTATTTATGAGAAAAAAGCATTGACAGGGAATCAATTACAGACATTAAGATTCATATAATTAGGAATGTTTAACAGTGAAAGTTTCTGTTATAAGGTTATAAAATAACATCTGTATATAACCTAAGTGATAAGAAAAGAAGAGAAAAACATTCTTCAAACAATGTCAATTCCTGAAATGAATAAAGCAAATTCAAATAGTATATAATACAATATTTAATATATTTAATATGCTGTCTTGTTCACGAATGTGAACTATATAGATAAAACTGAGATCGGTTCCTTGAGGGTCTAATGTGTTCTTGCCGGTAGATCAAGCTAAGGTCTGTTCTCTACCAACGCACCCCTAATGGGACCGCACTGTGCGAGGGAGAAGACTGTAATTTTTCTCTGATGAGTAGTCCAGAAATGATCTACCGATTTCCGTGTAATTATCCCTCCATGTTAAGAATGGGAATCAAGTCCGTTCAGGTCATTTTAAGTGTAAGACATTAAATGTAATGGGTAATAGGTTATATGTGAATGCAAACTCGCATATGTTGAGTGTATTGAGGTCACCCCTGTGGGACAAGTTAGGTGAGTATCGGATCTCGTAGTATTGAGTTATAGATGCTTGCATGGAGGCAAGTTTTGTATGGAGGTGGGGATATTCAAAATTAGTTGGGGCGTCTAAAAAGGTGGATTGCGGAAAAATTTAGGGGTTGTGGAGAAGTTCTTGAAACTTAGCGGAGGTACGGAAGTGTGACCAACAGGCCCAAGTGTTGCGATATTTGGTTGGATTATCTTTGGCTTGATGAATTAAATCTTCCATTTCTGATATTTTTTCAATGCATTTGAACCAGTCGACTAGTGTAGGTGATGTGGTGCTCCTCCAATATAGGGGTATGCACTGTTTGGCAGCGTTTATTAGGTGAAGTATAAGGGACTTTGTATATGTGGATTGTGGAAGCGATGTGTGATGGAGTAGGTATTGAGCCGGTGTAAAATCCACAGTATAAGTTGTGATGTGTGGTATTGTAGCATGGATCTTTTTCCAAAATAATTGTATATGTGGGCATCCCCACCAAATATGAAGAAAGGAACCAACGTCAGCATTACACCTCCAGCACGAAGAAGATACTGATGGATGATATATGTGAATTTTTTCAGGAGTTCTGTACCATCTTGTGTAGATTTTATATCAGTTTTCTTGTGCTGAGACATTAATGGATCCCTTATGAATATTTTCATAAATGGAGTTCCAGTCCTCTGTAGGTATGTCCAACTGGAGTTCCCTTTCCCATTTCTGGTTTATTGGGTTGCAAGTAGGGTCTTGATCGGTAAAGAGGAGTAAATAAGTCTCTGAAATGAGGTGTCTTTGAGGATTAGTTGTAGTGCATAGTGCTTAGAAAGGATTGTGGCCTCTCGACCATTGTGCGCTAGTTCCGGCACTGTTGAGGAAATGTCTAATTTGAAGAAATTTATAAAAGGGAATGTTGTGATTGGGAAATAGAGAGACCAAAGCATC
The DNA here is from genome assembly GCA_037952925.1 of Lithobates clamitans. NCBI lineage: Eukaryota > Metazoa > Chordata > Amphibia > Anura > Ranidae > Lithobates > Lithobates clamitans. The sequence goes on along the minus strand of JBBGZY010000268.1, from coordinate 7,637,026 downwards.
AAATTGGATCAGTGTTCCGTTTTGGAAGAATTGAGAGGCTCTAAGTGTTGGTGTTTTTTGGGCGAGAGTTGGAGTAAGCAATGATATACCAGGAGGAAAATCAGGGTTGTTATTTAGTGGGGTCCTAGGACCCGGTGAGGAATTCCAACAGAGTAAATGTGAAATTTTTCTGAAAATGTGGAGTGTGGGTCCTGTTAATGGGTGTGTGGAATATGCTGTAGGTGTTGCCCTAGCACCAATCCATGGCAGATGGGCTAGCGGGACCTGATCCATAGATTTTTCAATATTTATCCAATCTTTGGAGTGTTTATGGACGTGCCAGTCAATGACTCTTGTTAGGTGGCATGTTGCATGGTATTTATAGATGTCTGGGAGGCTTAGTCCTCCTTTTAGTTTGGGGATAGTCATTCTGTCCCAGCTTAGTCGTGGGGATTTGGAAGCCCATATAAAATTTCTGCAAATTCTTTTGTATGTCATAAAAAATGACGCGGGAAGTTTAATCGGAATTGCCTGCATTATATATAAAATGTGGGGTAAGATGTTCATTTTTATGATGGCAACATGTCCGAACCAGGAGAATTGTCCTGAGGTCCATTTGAGGAGGTCCGTTTGTATCACGCGTAATATTGGTAAGTAATTTCTGTCATATAGTTCTCCTAGGTTCGACGGGATTTGGATCCCTAAATAAGTGATAGCTTGAGGTTCCCAGCCAAAGGGGAAGTTTGCCTGACATAATGTTTTTAATGGTGGGGGAAGGGAGATGTTGAGGGCTGTAGATTTCGTGAAGTTAATTTGCAAGTTAGCTAATTTGTTAAAGAGGGCAAAATCTTTAAGCAGGTTGGGCAGAGTGAGTAATGGGTCTGAGAGGAATAGGAGAATATTGTCCGCATATGCTGTGACTTTATATTGCTTATTGCGGATATTAATGCCTTTGATGTCGATGTTAGCTCTGAGTTTACATAAGATGGGCTCAAGGGTGAGGACAAAGATGAGAGGTGACAGTGGGCATCCTTGACGAGTACCATTGGAGACGGAGAAGGCGCTCGACAGGCGGCCATTGACTCTTATTCTAGCCGTGGGATAGGAATATAGCGCTAGTATCATTTGTAGGAAGTTTTGAGGAAACTTCCTACAAATAGCCTGCAGCGTTGCTGACATGTAGTCCCAGGCCACTTTGTCGAACGCCTTCTCCGCATCCAGAGATAAGGAGAAACCTTGTTGTTTAGATTAATTTGAGAGCCAGTGATGAATATGAAGAGCTTTTATGGTGTTATCCCTGGCTTCTCTGCCAGGGATAAAACCAACCTGGTCAAAAGCTATTAGTTTAGAAATGAGAGGCAACAAGCGATTAGCAAGTATTTTGGCGTATAGTTTTACGTCAACGTTTAAAAGGGAGATTGGCCTGTAATTAGATACTATCATTTTGTCTTTGCCAGGTTTTGGTATCAGGGTAATATGGGCTTCTAGTAGGCCCTTGGTGGCTTGTGGGGAAAGATGTAGGGAGTTGAAAGACTTAATAAAATGCGGGGTAAGTGCCTCTTGGAAGGTTTTAAAGTAACTGACTGTCAAACCATCCGGGCCTGGACTTTTACCCGTTTTGAGTTGTTTCAGAGCTATGGCAGTTTCTTCCCCATTGATAGGGCCTTCAAGGGTTGTTGAGTCTGCTGGGGATAAGGTGGTCGTGCAATATTGCTGTAGAAAGGTCGCGATCGTCTCTTGTCTTGCTTGGGCGTGTTCAGTCATGTCTATGGGGGTTAAATTGTAAAGTTTGGAGAAGTATTTGACAAATTGGGCAGCAATATCATCTGGGGACACAAAAGAGTTCCCGGAGGCGTCTTTAATTTTATGTATGGTATGGGTTGATTTTTTATGTTGTATTGCTCTGGCCAGCATTCTCCCAGATTTGTTGCTGAACTCGTAAAACATTTTTTGTGTCAACACATATTTGCGTTTCAAGGTTTTATTTAACACTTCTCTGAGTTCCTGCCTTGTCTGTAATAGTTCAATGAGAGAGGTAGTGGCTAAAGACTCTTTATGTGCTCGTTCCAGGGCATGTATTTTAGTGGATAGGGTGGAGATAAAAGTCTGTCTCTGTTTATTTCTGTGTGTAGCCTTGGATATAAATTCCCCTCTCATTATGCATTTATGTGCTGCCCAGGTTTTGTTTGGGCTTGAGTCGTCAGTGACGTTTTCCTGGAAGTATTGTGATAATCGCTTGGATATTTTTTGGGTGATGTTTAGGTCCGTCAGTAATGAGTTGTCTAGGCGTCATATCGGCTTGGTAGAGCGGGCCAACGGTATGGTTAGAGTCATGGAAATGGGATTATGATCAGATAGTACCATAGGATCTATGGTCGCTGTTGTCAGGAGTGATAAATCGTTCTGGGAGAGAAAAAAGTGGTCAATTCTGGCATATTTGCCGTGGGGTGCCGAGAAGAATGTAAAATCCCAATCATTAGGATGTAGTGTGCGCCATGTATCATGCAGGGTCAGTTCCTGTAAGTGTGTTTTAATAGCCCTCAGAGCTCTATATGGCATGGAAGTAGATCTGTCAGAGGAATCCAATGTCGGAGTGAGTGCGACATTAAAATCCCCACCTACGATAAGAATGCCAGAGTAAAATTCCGTGAGTAATTGCAAGGTTTCTCGAAAGAATGGGACTTGTTGTTTATTAGGGGCATAGATGTTTGCTAGGGTGATAGGTTTATGATGAAGTGTGCCCTTTAGAAATAGGTATCTACCATTGTCATCTTGTTTGATTTCAGAAATTTGTAAGGGGCAGTTTTTAGATATTAATATGGCAACTCCTTTCGTCTTAGAGTTGACGTTGGAAGAATGAAAAACTGTGGGGTAATGATGATTGCCGAGTTTGGATGTATTATCGGAGCGAAAATGAGTCTCTTGGATAAATGCTATGTGTGTTTTACTTTTCTGTAGTGTATATAGTAACTGGGATCTTTTTTCAGGGGTGTTCAACCCTCGTATATTTATCGAACTTAATTTTATCTGTGAGTTAGGTTGTTTTTTGCTGGAGCCTTGCGCGTCATGTGCGCTGATATCCGAGTCCGCCATTTTATCCGTAGTAGCGTGGATACGCATAGAGTATTTGAATGTATTAAATAGGTGAATTTGAATTCAGTGGTTCAGGTAGAAGAATTGTCGAGTATCCGTTCTGCAGTAGGGGTCTGATTAGTTGTAAGAGGGAAAAGGTAAGTATAACTAGCCTTCTCTATGACCAGAGAGGTTAGATGGGTACAGTGCGTCTTCAGAAGAATTAGGCCTTGTTACCTGTATCTTTTGAGCCGCACTGTATGGGGGTCGGTAAGCACCTAACAAGGGAAGTACAATAAAGTATATGTCCATCTATCCCGCCGTTGCCATCTATCGAAAGAGAGGAGTGGAGGAGGTCTTATTAGGGGTGCAGATAGGAGGATATACTGTTCTGTATGTAATTTATACCTGACAGTGAAGTAAATGTGTGTGTGTGTACATTTCTATAAGACACTTTGGTGACATCTGGGTCCCAGGGTTTAGGAGGGAGGGCTGTATCTTGTCTATATGTTGAGAGCTATGAAAGGACAACAATGAATAAGTATGATCGTGACCAGCGTCATATAATGTGATTGATTGAGCCGGTTCTATTTCAGGAAATATTGTAGCTTGGTGTGTGCCAAATAGCATAAATTAACATATGATCAATTAATAATGCAGTTTAAACATAAAACTTTAAACTTTAAAGTATTTCTAACATGAAAAATAAACAAATAAACATTGATTTTCTGACCATCGATATGCAATTTGTAGAGTAACTGAGGTGCAGTACCTATTCTAAATCGTTATTGAGCACATCTCACTTTCTAATTTGTTCCATCTTCCTAACAGATTACAATTAGTGGTAATATCCATTCTGCAGCTAGGAAGGAAATTGTTGCCTATACGTCTATTCTAAGGTTTTTGAGGAGATATAAGTATTTTAAGATTAATAAACGAGAACCTGAGCAGGTTTATGTGATCGGATGTTCGTTAAAGCTGATATCGTAGCTGTACTATCTCCTATGTTAATAGTCTTGTGTCGAATCTTTCCTGAGTATGAGAATATAAGAATAGAGCACCGTAGCCCTGGAGTGTAAATGGGGTGGTATCTGATAATCGTCCTGCCTGTTGCAGGCATAATAATATAATGGGGATAAACAGGTGCCGGCTATGGTATATGAAAGGGAGGAATAAGACTCATAAAAGGCCTGTCTCAGAGGCAGAATGTGGGAGCATTGTTGCTGGGGGATAGGGGAGGACAGTGTATGTAGTAACCTGATCTGTTTATCAGCCCCAGGTTGAGGTGCCGGGTATATTATCTACTGGATCTTTATTATAACTCGACCAGAGTTTCCCTGAGTCAGGTATAAATAAAGGATATGTATCTCCATGAGATGTCCTACATGCATCCCATGTTTTAAAATGTAAGCTATTGAGGGATCTAATATCCCACGCAAATATTGGTTAAATATATGTTACCAACAGTGGACATTGTAGGTTGGCTAAGATAAAACTTTTGCAAAGTAGAGCATGAGTGCTTTCCAGGATTGAGCTGATATGTCCAGTCGTGACCATATATAGGCTTAGTCTTCGTATCAGTCCATGTTGTAGTAAGTGCCTTCTAGGGTGGATGTGTAAAACCGCGTAGGGTAAATAAGGGATCCGTGCAGCGGTGGTTACTGATCATAACAAACAGCAAGGTAAAATTGATGTATCGTGTCTGTGGCTAGGTAGTCTCAGCAGGGGGATAGAGATGTGAGTACCATAGCGGAGGTCATTAGGAATAGAGCAACAGGAAGGTGTGTGGTGTAGATATGGGCGAAGTGGGAGGTATGAGTCAATGTTCTATTAGAGAACACAGTGACACCGCAACAATTTCGGTAAAGCGGAAATAGAAGGGAGCCATGTAGACACTTGTTGGCCGTGAACACAGGTGCGTGTTGACCATACACAGTCCTTGTATTAAGGGTCAGGTTCAATAGTCTCTACGTGCTCGCCGGGATCGCGGGTGGGTGGGCGGGCTATGTCCTCGATGAACACCGTGATAGGCGGCTTGCAGTCTGGAATCCGAAGGGGATCTTCTCCGGCAGTATTGCATTTCTTGTGCATCCATCGGTTCCTCTGGGTGCCTCTGTTGTTTCGGTGTGTAAGGGCGGTACTACGCGTACCAATTAGGGACTTCGACCATGGGGATGCCTAAGCTGTCACAAAATGACCGCAAGTCTTCCGGTACTTTTAACAGAGCTGTTCTTCCTAGATGATTAGCCGATAGACAGAAGGGGAATTTCCACCTATATTGTATCCCCTGTGTACGAAGAGCTTCTAGTAGTGGTTTCAGGTCCCTACGGTGTTGAAGGGTAATGCTGGATAAATCTTGAAAGATCTGGATACGTGCACCAGTATGCTGAAGTTGAGTGACGCTCCTTGCACATTTCATGATGTCTTCCTTCAGCTTAAAATCCACGATGCAGCATATAACGTCCCGGGGGGTCTGTCTCCCTGCCTTTGGGGTGCAGTGCCCTGTGAATTTTTTCCATTTCAATGGGGGTTTGTCGTGGTCTGTTTAATAGGCTGTTAAATAGGTCTGTTACAGCGGGCGTGAGGTGCTCAGTATCAACGGTTTTAGGGATCCTTCTCATCCTGAGATTGTGGTGGCGGCCGCGATTATCGAGGTCCTCAATGTGGCGTTGTATTTCCCGCAGTTGTAGAGTATGGGTATCTATTTTCTTCATAGCTTTGTGGAGGACAGTGTCATTTTGAGCCACTGTTTTTTTCTACCTCCTGAACCTTGTCATTTAGTGTATGAATGTCTAATCTCAAATCAGCAATGGCGGCTGACAGAGTATCTTTTGTGTCAGCCGCAATGGTCCTCAGGTCATGTATGTTGAGGTATGGCTGCTGGTGTGTGTCCTGCACTTCATACAAAGGCGGATGCGGCTCTTGTGTTTGTGAGTAGGGATGAGCTTCGTGTTCGAGTCGAACCCATGTTCGACTCGAACATCGGCTGTTCGCCCGTTCGCCGAATTGCGAACGATATGGGCCGTTCGCGCCAAATTCGTGTGGCGCGTCACGGCCCATAATTCACTGCGGCATCGCAGTGCATTGCTTGCTGATGATTGGCCAAGCATGCACTATGACCCGCATGCTTGGCCAATCAGAGCGCCGCCTGAACAGAGAGCCGTAATTGGCCAAAGCCAAGGAGGCTTTGGCCAATTATGGCTCAGGGGATTTAGTACACGCCCCACACTATATAAGGCCGCCTGCACGGCGGCCCTGTGTAGTGTGTGTTCCGGCGTTCATTGAGAGAGAGAGAGAGAGACAGTGTCATTTGATTTGAGTTAGATAGATTAGGCAGAACAGTCAGTCAGTTAGCTGCACTTACAGTGTATTGTGTATATATATGCATCCCAGGTGTTGCATATATATATATACACTGTATTCAGTTTAGCTAGATCCGTTCCTGTTATCTTCTAGACTATTTACATTTAGTGCAGTGCGTCTTGCTCACAGTGTTCAGCTAGATTCGTTCCTGTTATCTTCTAGACTATTTACATTTAGTGCAGTGCGTCCTGCTCACAGTGTTCAGCTAGATCCGTTCCTGTTATCTTCTAGACTATTTACATTTAGTGCAGTGCGTCCTGCTCACAGTGTTCAGCTAGATCCGTTCTTGTTATCTTCTAGACTATTTACATTTAGTGCAGTGCGTCCTGCTCACAGTGTTCAGCTAGATCCGTTCCTGTTATCTTCTAGACTATTTACATTTAGTGCAGTGCGTCCTGCTCACAGTGTTCAGCTAGATCCGTTCCTGTTATCTTCTAGACTATTTACATTTAGTGCAGTGCGTCCTGCTCACAGTGTTCAGCTAGATCCGTTCCTGTTAAATTCTAGACTATTTACATTTAGTGCAGTGCGTCCTGCTCACAGTGTTCAGCTAGATTCGTTCCTGTTATCTTCCTACTGACAGGCAGGCTTGTCTGGTTACAGTATATAAAGCTACCTGAAGAAAATTACTGGTGTTCTATTTGATCCTATTAGTACCACGGTCAGGCAGTTAGACTATTTACATTTAGTACAGTGCGTCCTGCTCACAGTGTTCAGCTAGATCCGTTCCTGTTATCTTCCTACTGACAGGCAGGCTTGTCTGGTTACAGTATATAAAGCTACCTGAAGAAAATTACTGGTGTTCTGTTTGATCCTATTAGTACCACGGTCAGGCAGCTAGACTATTTACATTTAGTACAGTGCGTCCTGCTCACAGTGTTCAGCTAGATCCGTTCCTGTTATCTTCCTACTGACAGGCAGGCTTGTCTGGTTACAGTATATAAAGCTACCTGAAGAAAATTACTGGTGTTCTATTTGATCCTATTAGTACCACGGCAGCAGGGCTCGTTCCTGCGTTCCAACTAGAGTGTCTGTGAGGGGTTGCAGTGTTGTGGCACCAGCACCAGTGCCTAAGGCCTAATTTTTCAGCTCCTGTTCAACCGGGTACATGTAATTACAATTCTTGATCTAATATTTCACAGCAGGGCCCTGTGAGGGCTTACAGTGTTGTGGCCACAGCAACACCTAAGGCCCAAATTTCTGCTGAGTATATAGGGCAGGACCCTACTTTCAAACATCTAACTTACAAATGACTCCTACTTGCAAACGGAAGGAGACAACAGGAAGTGAGATGAAATCTACCCCTAGGAAGGGAAATTTTCTCCTGTAAGAGTTAATATGGGAAAAACATTTCTCCTTTCCACTGATGCTTTCCAATCCTTGTTCCACAAAAAAACCCAAATTTTCAAAAAACATTTTTCATTGGGACAAAAAGTGAGGTGAAATCTTCTGAAGAGGAGGAAAGACAGCAAAACAAATGTCACAGGGGTGATAACCCTTCCCTATGTTTTCCAAAAAGCTTAAAAAAGATTTTTTGGCTGGAGCTAAACACGTTAAAAATGTACCTGTTCAAAATTACAAAGAGATTCTACTTAACAACAAACCTACAGTCCCTGTCTTGTTTGCACCGCCTGTATACTGCTGTTCAGAGTATATAGGGCCCTTCCTTATTTTAATTTGGGTGCGGGTTTCCCCTTAATATCCATACAAGACCCAAAGGGCCTGGTAATGGACTGGGGGGTACCCATGCCATTTGTCTCACTGATTTTCATCCATATTGCCATGACCCGACATGACATTAAACCCGCAAGCAGTTTTAAATGAGATTTTTTCCTTTAAAAATGACATTTGGTGCAGGGACTGTTCTAAACACGGGAAACACGCGTCACTTTACAGGCATACTATAGACACCCCCCAGGTACGATATTTAAAGGAATATTTCACTTTTTTTTTTAACTTTAAGCATCATTAAAATCACTGCTCCCGAAAAAACTGCCGTTTTTAAAAGTTTTTTTTGCATTGATACATGTCCCCTGGGGTAGGACCCGGGTCCCCAAACCCTTTTTAGGACAATACCATGCAAATTAGCCTTTAAAATGAGCACTTTTGATTTCGAACGTTCGAGTCCCATAGACGTCAATGGGGTTCTAACGTTCGTGCGAACTTTCGGTCCGTTCGCAGGTTCTGGTGCGAACCGAACCGGGGGGTGTTCGGCTCATCCCTATTTGTGAGGGACCCTGGCGGGATGGCGCCATATTGCCCCTCTGTGTCCTGAACGTTTCAGGGATGGTTTGGCTCATACTTCCTGGATTCTCTCGGGGAGAGCGGGACCGAGAAGCAGAGGTGTTGCGGGATGCAGTCCCCATAATTTCGAGCTAGAATCAAGAGTTAATACCTCCGGTAAATGCGTTGAGAACAAGGCAACGGCGGGAGCTGTTCTCTCAGGCAGCCATCTCCTTGCTTGGCCAAACCACGCCCCCAACGATACTTGTTTAGTTGCTGAACATGGACTGATTTATTTGAGATGACACACAAATATATACAGCAGGCTTACAATAAAAACTGTAACCAGAAACCTAATTAACATGAGCTAACTAACTAATCCCTTAAAGCAGCCGATGTGACTCCGTGCCCTCCGGAGCATTGTTATGATTATTCAGGATTTCACTACAGGTCAGACTTGTTGTCACCAAACTTCACACATTAGTATAAACACAGGACACCTTCTCACAATAGCAGGAGCTAATTACAATTAACAATACAAACAGTGATCTCCCCTCCTCCTCAGCCTAGTAGGCAACAAATTATAGTAGGAGTAGACTGTCCGGCTCTTACCCAGTTCTAGAGGCCAATGAGATCAGCTCTCTCAACTAACATGTTGAGTTCAGAATCAAACAAACCATGACTAGTCTTTACATATATCCTGGGAGATTTTGTGGATAAATATTACTGTCCCATTTTAAGCAATCCAAGACATACCCTCCCAGTCACCATTTCCAATATGGCATACACAGGGTTCCCAGAGTCTGTGTGTCTTGAGGGACAAGGACCCAAATCCAAAGTAACACCACCTCAAGGGTCCCCAGGCATACAGCTCACAAAGCGCACAGTTCCCCCAAATGCCAGGGCCCATAATTGGTAGGCAAGAGGCTAGCATTAAGTCCCCTTCAAAAGCCTCTGTCCCGGGTGAGTCTGTCACATTTCTCCCCCATCAAAAGTTGACTAACAAGGTCCCAGACCTCCACCTGGTCTGGACATGTGTTAGTCAGGCAGAGTGAACTCACATAGTCTGTCCGCATGATCTCCTTTTTTGCCTGCAAGGAATAGTTGACCTCAGTAGGTGTGTCTATGGTACTGTCTCCGAGGTGCACGGATCTTTGCTGGGGATGAAAGACCGCTTCCTCCACCCTGGCCAACTGTTGGGGAGGGACCACGAACACCTCCTCTCCCTTCTCCCCCTGTATCTGCTGCTGGGAAGTGATTGCCACCTTCTCACCCTGAGCCTCCTGAACTGCCACAGGTGTGGGGCAGAGGTCTTGGACCCTCTGTCCGGTGACCAGCGCTTCAACTGGGGAAGTTCCTTGCAACTCCACAGATACTGCTGTTGGTGCTGGCAGAGCACAGTGAAGTTTGGCCCTAATACCAGCTTTTCTGCTAGAGGCTCATCAGGTTGTTCTTCCTCAGCAGAAAAGTCTATCAAATCCCCTGTCTCTGCAACTGGTGTCTGGGGATAGAGGTTCACCATCTCCTGTCCATGGAACCCAGAAGATGCCATCGGTGCTGGGCAGAGCACAGTGAAATTTGGCCCTGATACCAGCTCTTCTGCTGGAGGCTCATCAGGTTGTTCTCCCTCAGCAGAAAAGTCTATCAAATCCCCTGTCTCTGCAACTGGTGTCTGGGGATAGAGGTTCACCATCTCTTGTCCGTGGAACCCAGAAGATGCTATCGGTGCTGGGAAGAGGTTAGCAGAGCTCTGCCCTGTTGTCAGTACTTCAGCATTGGGGATGGCGATCTCCAGATTTTCCACTGCCGATTCTCTGGCATGCTGCTGGACAGGCACATTCCTCCATCCAAGATCATCCTATGCAGAAACAGGATCATCAAGGTCAGTAAGCACTTGCTGCATCCACTATAAGACCTCCGTGTCCATAGCTGTGGGGGTAGGTGGGCAAAGCACACTGTTACTATGCCACCTTGCCGACTCTTCAGCCATTATTTTAGAGTTCTCAACTTGCATTTCCATATAGTCCCAGGCAAAGAGAGCGCAGCCCTGGTGCTGAGCAGAGTCTAGCAGCCGTCTGTAGGCGATCTCCAGCTCCCATTCCTGCATGGCCAGAAACTCTATATCTTCCAGTGCCCAGTGCACTTCCGAGACATTCAGTAGCCCTTCTCTGAAATCCATGATTTCGTCCAACCGCCACTCCAAATCACTCCCAAAGTTAGGCTCCCCTGTCAGCTTCACATACAACAGTCCCAGGCTGCCATAGCCAAAGCCTTCCATTGGGCTGTCATCCGCTATCCAAGAGCATGCTTGGGATACATGCCACCGAAGGGCTCTGTAGCTCTCATCCAGCCTCATCTCTGCCCAGACCAGTCTGCCTAATTCAGCTGTCTGAACCTTGTGCGCTTTTTCTCCCAAAAACAGCACCCGCAATCCATACTGCGACCAGTACCTTTCCTGGATGGAGGGGGGAACTTTTCCCTGGTGTCACTGCTCATAGGCTAGCGCTTCCTTCCAGAGTTCGCAGCGGATAGAAACAAACCATCCCAGCAGGACCTGCTCGGATACTGGTCCTCTGTGCTGTATCTGCATCTCTCACAACCTCCTTCTGAATTCCTCTTCTATGGGAGCTGGTATCTGCATCTCTCCTCTCCTGCTATCAGGACCTTGGATCCAGGTGGAAGTTTGGATGTCCCAGACTGCAGGAAGCAACCCACCACTGCCACCAATGTAACAAAACATCACCACACTCCGCTTGAGTGCTTTCGTCATATACCACTTCCTCCCAGTCTGAATATAGATATCAGATATTCCAACCGCTCACAAGCACAAAACAAGATGATACTTGTTTAGTTGCTGAACACGGACTGATTTATTTGAGATGACACACAAATATATACAACAGGCTTACAATAAGAACTGTAACCAGAAACCTAATTAACATGAACTAACTAACTAATCCCTTAAAGCAGCCGATGTGACTCCGTGCCCTCTGGAGCATTGTTATGATTATTCAGGATTTCACTACAGGTCAGACTTGTTGTCACCGAACTTCACACATTAGTATAAACACAGAACACCTTCTCACAATAGCAGGAGCTAATTACAATTAACAATACAAGCAGTGATCTCCCCCCTCCTCAGCCTAGTAGGCAACAAACTATAGTAGGAGTAGACTGTCCGGCTCTTACCCAGTTCTAGAGGCCAATGAGATCAGCTCTCTCAACTAACATGTTGAGTTCAGAATCAAACAAACCAAGAATAGTCTTTACATATATTCTGGGAGATATTGTGGATAAATATTACTGTCCCATTTTAAGCAATCCAAGACATACCCTCCCAGTCACCATTTCCAATATGGCATACACAGGGTGCCCAGAGTCTGTGTGTCCTGGGGGACAAGGACCCCAATCCAAAGTAACACCACCTCAAGGGTCCCCAGGTATACAGCTCACAAAGAGCACAGTTCCCCCAAATGCCAGGGCCCATAATTGGTAGGCAAGAGGCTAGCATTCAGTCCCCTCCAAAAGCCTCTGTCCCGGGTGAGCCTGTCACAGCCATCAATGAGTACCTGTGCGAGTTTGGCACCAGGAAAGGGTCAGGGGAGCTTGGCTTCTTTTTGCATGCCAGTGGCTATTGATCAACATGCACTGTCCTGTCACCATATGAGGAGGCCACAAGGATGGTGAGCAGCGGCAATGCATGCATCAGTGACACTGTCCCTCTATTCTTCCTGTTGGAGCACATGCTTCGTGGAGTAATGGACAGGGCACTTGAGGCAGAACAATGGGAGGAAGAAGAGGACTTCCTTACCTCTCAAGGCCCCCTTTATACAGATAGAATTCCTGCGGGCCCACCAAACACACAAGAAGAAGAGGAGGAGGAGGATTGTGTGAGCATGGACATGGAGGATACCACTGAGCAGCAGTCTTCAAGGGATGGTTTTCAGTCCCCAGAAATCCAAAGAGTATTGCGTGGCTGGGAGGAAGTTGTTGCGAATCATGTGATCCTTAGTGACCCAGAGGACTCAGAATCGAATGCCTCTACAAAATTATGCTGCATGGCTTTCCTGATTCTGCAAAGCGTGCAAAAGGACCCTAGGATTTGTGGTATAAAGGAAAGTGATCATTACTGGCTGGCAATCCTTCTTGATCCACATTACGAGGGTAAGGTTGCAGAACTCATCCTGCCTTCACAGAAGGAGCAGAGGATGAAACTTCTTCAGGAGACCTTGAATAAAGGTATGTGCAATGCATTTCCAGACCCTAGGAGGTTACAATTTCCTGGTGCTGGACAACATGTTGCTGAGGCTTCGTTCAGTCAGAGGAAGAGCGGTGGAGAAGGTGGCTGGCTGACCGATGCCTTAAAACAATTTTTTAGTCCTCAGCGCCAAGGTCTGATCGGTTCAAGCAACCATCGCCAGCGTCTGCATTACATGGTGCAGGAATATCTAGGGGCAAGAGTAGACTTGGAGACCTTTCACATAGAGCATCCACTGGGTTACTGGGTCTTGAGGATGGACCACTGGCCAGAACTTGCTCAATATGCATTGAGCTACTGGCCTGTCCTGCATCCAGTGTTCTTTCTGAATGCACATTCAGTGCTCCTGGAGGGTTTGTAATGTATCATAGAGTGCGCCTGTCCACAGATTCTGTTGATAGGCTCACATTCATAAAAATTAATCAGTCTTGGATCAGCAGCTGTCAAGCACCTGATGCTGATGTAACTGATTGAATTTTCTATGGATGTGGGATCCCTTGAAGACTGCCTATGCTGACTATCCTATTCCTCCTCAATCTTGATGATGCTAGCTCCCAACAATATTTTTGGTTTAGGGCACCACCACCACCACCCAAGACCCAATTTTTCTGCCCCCGTTTAACAGGGGCATGTAATTACAATTTTTGATCTAATATTTCAACGCAGGGCCTGTTCCTGCTCCCAACAAGAGTAACCATGAGGGCTTACAGTGTTGTGGCACCACCACCACCCAAGGCCCAATTTTTCTGCCCCGTTTAACAGGGGCATGTAATTACAATTTTTTATATAATATTCCAACTCAGGGCCTATTCCTGCGCCCAATAAGAGTATCTGTGAGGGGTTACAGTGTTGTGGCACCACCACCACCAAGGCCCAATTTTTCTGCCCCTGTTTAACAGGGGCATATAATTACAATTTTTGATCTAATATTTCAATGCAGGGCCCGTTCCTGCACCCAACAAGAGTATCCGTGAGGGGTTACAGTGTTGTGGCACCACCACCCAAGGCCCAATTTTTCTGCCCCTGTTTAACAGGGGCATGAAATTACAATTCTTGAGATAATATTTCATAGCAGGACCCATTCCTGCACCCAACAAGGGTTACTGTGAGAGCTTATAGTGTTCTGATACCACCACCACCACCAAAGGCCCAATTTTTCTGCCCCTGTTTAACAGGGGCATGTAATTACAATTTTTGATATAGTATTTCACAGCAAGGCCCATTCCTGCACCCACCAAGAGTAACTGTGAGGGCTTACAGTGTTGTGGCACCACCACCACCACCAAAGGCCCAATTTTTCTGCCCCTGTTTAACGGGCATGTAAATTACAATTCTCTATATAATATTTCACAGCAGGGCCCATTCCTACACCCAATAAGATTAACTGTGAGGGCTTAGAGTGTTCTGGTACCACCAACACCTAAGGCCCAGTTTTCTGTAGAATGTATAGGGCAGGCCATATAGTATACTGCATATACTGCTTTTCAGAGTATATAGTGCCTGGGGGCCTGGGGGACCCCCACGCCATTTTTTTTCAATGTGGGTGTGGGGTTCCCCTTAATATCCATACCAGACCCAAAGGGCCTGGTATCGAACTGGTTTGGGGACCCATGCTGTTTTTTTTCAATGAATTTCATCTATATTGCGGGGACCCGACAATATATTACAGCCGCGAGTAGTTTTAAATTACATTTTTTCCTTTAGAAATGTAATTTTGCTTTGGTATTGATATAAACACAGGAACAATGCGCTACTTTACAAGCATACTAAGGACACCCCCCAGGCACAATATTTAAAGGAATATTTCATTTTTATTGTTTCGATTTAAGCATTATTAAAATCAGTACTCCCGAAAAAACATCCGTTTTTAAAACTTTTTTTGCATTGATACATGTCAATACATTGCATTGATACATAGTATAGTGTCTGGGGGATTCCCTTTGTCTGTCTGCAAAATGGCCCATCTGTACCATATATAGAACCTGCTGCAGCAAAACTGACATATATAAAGAAAAATAAAATGACATTTAAATTGATTTTCCCTGCAAGCTTTCTCTATTTTGTAAACAATGGCTTGGGGAGCCAGACTGCATGATGAGGCAACATTTTAGTGCACCCAGGCACTGCTGGCCCCCTCATAATGGTATGAGAACATCTGCCTCTCCTTGTTGGCCTCCCAGACACGATGGAGGGGACATTTTTACACAAATTTATTAGATAATAGAAAATGGGTGATTGGATGGACTTTATTTAAAGAAATGTGGTATTTGGTGCACTATACACTGTGTACAATTGATCACTGCCGTTGGCACAAATTGAAAATCTAAATTAAAAATGTATTAATAAGAAATGGGGAACATCAGCATCTCGGTAAGACAAACTGCGGCTAACAATTTAAATAAAAGTCAGGGGAACAAAAACAAAAAAAGATGCAGCGACAAAAAAAGAAAAAAGTTTGTATACAGCACTGTATACAGCACTAAATGTAATGCTGTTAAACACTGCACTACACTGACACTACACTGACACTACACTATACTCATACTACACTGACACTACACTATAGCCACACTACACTAATGCCCTGTACACACGACCGGTTTTGCCGTCGGAATAAACTCCGAAGGTTTCTCCGACGGAACTCAGACGGAATTCCATTCAAGCAGTCTTGCTTGCACACGGTCAAACCAAAGTCCAACCAAAGTCTGACCATCAAGAACGCGGTGACGTACAACACTTACCACGGGACTAGAAAAAAAAAAGTTCAATAGCCAGTAGCCAATACAGTAGCTTCCGTCTCGTACTTGCTTCAGAGCATGCGTCGTTTTTGGTCCATCGGAACAGCATACAGACGAGCGGCTTTCCCGATAGGAATTGGTTCCGGCAGAAATATTTAGAACATGTTCTATTTCTAGGTCCGTCAGAATTTTCTAAAAAAAGTCTGATGAGGCATACACACGATCAGAATATACGATGAAAAGCTTCAAAGCTTCCGTTGGACTTTTTCTGTCAGACATTCCGCTCGTGTGTATGCAGCATTACACTACACTTTAACCAGTTGCCGACCGCCGCACGACGATGTACGTCGACAGAGCGGCACGGGCAGGCAAAAGGGCTTACCTGTACGTCCTTGCCTGCCCGCGGGTGGGGGGTCCGATCGGACCCCCCCCCGGTGCCTGCGGCGGTCGGCAAATCTCCCACGGCGATCGGTGGTGAGGGGGAGGCCATCCATTCGTGGCCCCCCCCTCGCGATCGCTCCCAGCCAATGGGATCATTTCCCTGCCTCTGTATTGTACACAGAGGCAGAGGAAATGATGTCATCTCTCCTCGGCTCTGTATTTTCCGTTCCGGGCCGAGGAGAGAAGACTGTAATGTGAGTGCACCAACACACACACACACAGTAGAACATGCCAGGCACACATTACACCCCGATCCCCCCCGTTCGCCCCCCGATCCCCCCCCCAATCACCCCCCCCTGTCACAAACTGACACCAAGCAGGTTTTTTTTTTTTTTTCTGATTACTGTATTGGTGTCAGTTTGTGACAGTTACAGTGTTAGGTTAGTGAGTGTTAGGCCCCCTTTAGGTCTAGGATACCCCCCTAACCCCCCCTAATAAAGTTTTAACCCCTTGATCACCCCCTGTCACCAGTGTCGCTAAGCGATCATTTTTCTGATCGCTGTATTAGTGTCGCTGGTGACGCTAGTTAGGGACGTAAATATTTAGGTTCGCCGTCAGCATTTTATAGCGACAGGGACCCCCATATACTACCTAATAAATGTTTTAACCCCTTGATTGCCCCCTAGTTAACCCTTTTACCACTGATCACCGTATAACAGTTACGGGTGACGCTGGTTAGTTTATTTTTTATAGTGTCAGGGCACCCGCCATTTATTACCGAATAAAGGTTTAGCCCCCTGATCGCCCGGCGGTGATATGCGTCGCCCCAGGCAGAGTCAGATTAGCGCCAGTACCGCTAACACCCACGCACGCAGCATACACCTCCCTTAGTGGTATAGTATCTGAACGGATCAATATCTGATCCGATCAGATCTATACTAGCGTCCCCAGCAGTTTAGGGTTCCCAAAAACGCAGTGTTAGCGGGATCAGCCGAGATACCCGCTAGCACCTGCTTTTTTCCCCTCCACCCGGCCCAGCCCACCCAAGTGCAGTATCGATCGATCACTGTCACTTACAAAACACTAAACACATAACTGCAGCGTTCGCAGAGTCAGGCCTGATCCCTGCGATCGCTAACAGTTTTTTTGGTAGCGTTTTGGTGAACTGGCAAGCACCAGCCCCAGGCAGCGTCAGGTTAGTGCCAGTACCGCTAACACCCACGCACGCACCGTACACCTCCCTTAGTGGTATAGTATCTGAACTGATCAATATCTGATCCGATCAGATCTATACTAGCGTCCCCAGCAGTTTAGGGTTCCCAAAAACGCAGTGTTAGCGGGATCAGCCCAGATACCTGCTAGCACCTGCGTTTTGCCCCTCCGCCCGGCCCAGCCCAGCCCACCCAAGTGCAGTGTCGATCGATCACTGTCACTTACAAAACACTAAACGCATAACTGCAGCGTTCGCAGAGTCAGGCCTGATCCCTGCGATCGCTAACAGTTTTTTTGGTAGCGTTTTGGTGAACTGGCAAGCGCCAGCGGCCTAGTACACCCCGGTCGTAGTCAAACCAGCACTGCAGTAACACTTGGTGACGTGGCGAGTCCCATAAGTGCAGTTCAAGCTGGTGAGGTGGCAAGCACAAGTAGTGTCCCGCTGCCACCAAAAAGACAAACACAGGCCCGTCATGCCCATAGTGCCCTTCCTGCTGCATTCGCCAATCCTAATTGGGAACCCACCACTTCTGCAGCGCCCGTACTTCCCCCATTCACATCCCCAACCAAATGCAGTCGGCTGCATGAGAGGCATTTTCTTTATGTCCTCCCGAGTACCCCTACCCAACGAACCCCCCCCAAAAAGATGTTGTGTCTGCAGCAAGCGCGGATATAGGTGTGACACCCACTATTATTGTCCCTCCTGTCCTGACAATCCTGGTCTTTGCATTGGTGAATGTTTTGAACGCTACCATGCAGTAGTTGAGTATTAGCATAGGGTACAACATTGCACAGACTAAGTCACACTTTCACAGGGTCTCCCAAGATGCCATCGCATTTTGAGAGACCCGAACCTGGAACCGGTTACAGTTATAAAAGTTACAGTTACAAAAAAAGTGTAAAAAAAAAAAAAAACACAAACAAAAATATAAAATAAAAAAATAATAGTTGTCGTTTTATTGTTCTCTCTCTCTCTATTCTCTCTCTCTATTGTTCTGCTCTTTTTTACTGTATTCTATTCTGCAATGTTTTATTGTTATTATGTTTTATCATGTTTGTTTTTCAGGTATGCAATTTTTTATACTTTACCGTTTACTGTGCTTTATTGTTAACCTTTTTTTGTCTTTAGGTACACCATTCACGACTTTGAGTGGTTATACCAGAATGATGCCTGCAGGTTTAGGTATCATCTTGGTATCATTCTTTTCATCCAGCGGTCGGCTTTCATGTAAAAGCAATCCTAGCGGCTAATTAGCCTCTAGACTGCTTTTACAAGCAGTGGGAGAGAATGCCCCCCCCACCGTCTTCCGTGTTTTTCTCTGGCTCTCCTGTCTCAACAGGGAACCTGAGAATGCAGCCGGTGATTCAGCCAGCTGACCATAGAGCTGATTAGAGACCAGAGTGGCTCCAAACATCTCTATGGCCTAAGAAACCGGAAGCTACGAGCATTTTATGACTTAGATTTCGCCGGATGTAAATAGCGCCATTGGGAAATTGGGAAAGCATTTTATCACACCGATCTTGGTGTGGTCAGATGCTTTGAGGGCAGAGGAGAAATCTAGGGTCTAATAGACCCCAATTTTTTCAAAAAAGAGTACCTGTCACTACCTATTGCTATCATAGGGGATATTTACATTCCCTGAGATAACAATAAAAATGATTAAAAAAAAAATGAAAGGAACAGTTTAAAAATAAGATAAAAAAGCAAAAAAATAATAAAGAAAAAAAAAAAAAAAAAAAAAAAAGCACCCCTGTCCCCCCTGCTCTCGCGCTAAGGCGAACGCAAGCGTCGGTCTGGCGTCAAATGTAAACAGCAATTGCACCATGCATGTGAGGTATCACCACGAAGGTCAGATCGAGGGCAGTAATTTTAGCAGTAGACCTCCTCTGTAAATCTAAAGTGGTAACCTGTAAAGGCTTTTAAAGGCTTTTAAAAATGTATTTATTTTGTTGCCACTGCACGTTTGTGCGCAATTGTAAAGCATGTCATGTTTGGTATCCATGTACTCGCCCTAAGATCATCTTTTTTATTTCATCAAACATTTGGGCAATATAGTGTGTTTTAGTGCATTAAAATGTAAAAAAGTGCGTTTTTTCACCAAAAAATGCGTTTGAAAAATCGCTGCGCAAATACTGTGTGAAAAAAAAATGAAACACCCACCATTTTAATCTGTAGGGCATTTGCTTTAAAAAAATATATAATGTTTGGGGGTTCAAAGTAATTTTCTTGCAAAAAAAAAAAAATTTTTCATGTAATCAAAAAGTGTCAGAAAGGGCTTTGTCTTCAAGTGGTTAGAAGAGTGGTCGATGTGTGACATAAGCTTCTAAATGTTGTGCATAAAATGCCAGGACAGTTCAAAAGCCCCTCAAATGACCCCATTTTGGAAAGTAGACACCCCAAGCTATTTGCTGAGAGGCATGTCGAATCCATGGAATATTTTATATTGTGACACAAGTTGCGGGAAAGAGACAAATTTTTTTTTTTTGCACAAAGTTGTCACTAAATGATATATTGCTCAAACATGCCATGGGAATATGTGAAATTACACCCCAAAATACATTCTGTTGCTTCTCCTGAGTATGGGGATACCACATGTGTGAGACTTTTTGGGAGCCTAGCTGCATACGGGACCCCGAAAACCAAGCACCGCCTTCAGGCTTTCTAAGGGCATACATTTTTGATTTCACTCTTCACTGCCTATCACAGTCTCGGAGGCCATGGCATGCCCAGGTGGCACAAAACCCCCCCAAATGACCCCATTTTGGAAAGTAGACACCCAAAGCTATTTGCTGAGCGGTATAGTGAGTATTTTGCAGACCTCACTTTTTGTCACAAAGTTTTGAAATTTAAAAAAAGAAAAAAAAAATTTTTTTTTGTCTTTCTTCATTTTCAAAAACAAATGAGAGCTGCAAAATACTCACCATGCCTCTCAGCAAATAGCTTGGGGTGTCTACTTTCCAAAATGGGGTCATTTGGGAGGGGTTTTGTGCCACCTGGGCATTCCATGACCTCCGAAACTGTGATAGGCAGTGAAGAGTGAAATCAAAAATGTACACCCTTAGAAATCCTGAAGGCGGTGATTGGTTTTCGGGGTCCCGTACGCGGCTAGACTCCCAAAAAGTCCCACACATGTGGTATCCGCATACTCAGGAGAAGCAGCTAAATGTATTTTGGGGTGCAATTCCACATATGCCCATGGCCTGTGTGAGCAATATATCATTTAGTGACAACTTTTTGTAATTTTTTTTTTTTTTGTCATTATTCAATCACTTGGGACAAAAAAAATGAATATTCAATGGGCTCAACATGCCTCTCAGCAATTTCCTTGGGGTGTCTACTTTCCAAAATGGGGTCATTTGTGGGGGTTTTGTACTGCCCTGCCATTTTAGCACCTCAAGAAACGACATAGGCAGTCATAAATTAAAGGCTGTGTAAATTCCAGAAAATGTACCCTAGTTTGTAGGCGCTATAACTTTTGCGCAAACCAATAAATATACACTTATTGACATTTTTTTTACCAAAGACATGTGGCCGAATACATTTTGGCCTAAATGTATGACTAAAATTGAGTTTATTGGATTTTTTTTAGAACAAAAAGTAGAAAATATCATTTTTTTTCAAAATTTTCGGTCTTTTTCCGTGTATAGTGCAAAAAATAAAAACGGCAGAGGTGATCAAATACCATCAAAAGAAAGCTCTATTTGTGAGAAGAAAAGGATGCAAATTTCATTTGGGTACAGCATTGCATGACCGCGCAATTAGCAGTTAAAGCGACACAGTGCCAAATTGTAAAAAGTGCTCTGGTCAGGAAGGGGGGTAAATCCTTCCGGGGCTGAAGTGGTTAATCACCCTACACTGACACTACACGAACACTACACTGACACTCTACACTCACAATAATACTAACTAGCTATCACTGAACCCTGCTCTACCTATCTCCAACAACACACTGCAAAAGTTTCCTGTGAGAAAGAACCTTTTATAGTGTGGGGTGGGACTATGAGCACTGAGCCATGATTGGGCAAAGTCATCATGACCTTGTCCTATCAGGGCTCTGACAGTGCTCTGGACCCTGATTAGGCAAAACCTTGCACCTGCCCAGCAGTCAGGTGCATTGCTTCAGCCACTCAGGGCCCTAGAATGCACTGTGCAGCACGCAGTGAACACCCGAATGAGCACTGTTCTGGGCCGAACCAATCCTCGGCCCAAACAGCTCACCCATCTCAACTGCCAACCCACTGAACAAAAAAAAAAACTACCACCCACTGACACAACCAAAACCATCACTTGACTCCCCAATAAAAGCCATCTCCTGGCCTTGCTGCCACAATATAAGCAAAGGGGGAGGTCTTCAAGGTGGACAGAACCATATTAAGTTAGTGACATTACTAGGATTCCCCTTATTTTTTAAAGGGGATAAGCTTCACAAGGGTCTGAAATGGATTTTTAAGGGGGACTTCAAGGTTTTTATCCACCAAACCCAAAAGACCGTCAGGTACAGAATTTGGGGGGGCTATGACTTTTTTTCATGGAGTCTTAAAGACCTAAAGGGCCCGGTATGAATTTTGGGGTAGACCTCATGCTGTTTTTTTTCTTTTATTGCTTTTAATACTATGTCCACTGTTTGCTTACATTCACCTGTCAGTCAGAATCCCTCATTAGTCTGCGGCTATGCAGCCCCATACACAGCAAACTGCGATAGCCATTTTTTCCATTTTGAACACATCAACTTCTTCAGGAACAACATGTTTACTTCCCTAATATATACCACTGACTTTCAGATGCCATTGTATTGAAATCAATCAATGTGCTTCCTTATTATATTGTCTGTTTAACCACTTCAGCCCCGGAAGGATTTGCCCCCTTAATGACCAGGCCATTTTTTGTGATAAAGAACTGAGTCACCTTAACTGATAATTGTGCAGTCATACAACGCTGTACCCAAATAAAATTGACAAAATATACACAAAAAATATGAAAAAAATGTATTCATCAGTTTAGGCCGATATGTATTGTTCTACATATTTTGGCAAAAAAAATAGCAAAAGGTTTATATTGCTGCAAAGTATTGCATCAAAAATTGTAATTACACGCCCCTGTTAAACAGGGGCAGAAAAATTGCCACAACACTGCAACCCCTCACAGATGCTATAGTTGGAGCACAGGAATGAGCCCTGCTGCAAAGTATTGCATCAAAAATTGTAATTACAGGCCCCTGTTAAACAGGGGCAGAAAAATTTGGCCTTAGCCACTGCTGCCACAACACTGCAACCCCTCACAGATGCTATAGTTGGAGCACAGGAATGAGCCCTGTTGCAAAGTATTGCATCAAAAATTGTAATTATACGCCCCTGTTAAACAGGGGCTGAAAAATTAGGCCTTGGGCACTGGTGCTGGTACCACAACACTGCAACCCCTCACAGATACTATAGTTGGAGCACAGGAATGAGCCCTGCTGCAAAGTATTGCATCAAAAATTGTAATTACACGCCCCTGTTAAACAGGGGCTGAAAAATTGGGCCTTGGCCACTGGTGGCGGTGCCCAGAACCAAAATTGTTCTTACAAGCTATCAGCATGAAAATTGAGGAGTAGACATGTGCAGGATGAAAAAATTTGTTTAGTTTAGTTTCGATTCGTTATTTAACTAAATTCGTTTAGTTAAATTTGTTGCATTCGTTACATTCGTTTTCGAAATTCGTTTCGTATTCAAATTCGAAAAAATTCGACCGCATTCGATTTCGAAAAAATTCGACCGCATTTAAAAAAATTCGACCGTATTCGAAAAAACTGTCAAATTCGAAAAAATTCTACCACATTCGAAAAAAACTATCAAATTCGAAAAAATTCTACCACATTCGAAAAAAACTGTCAAATTCGAAAATATTCTACCACATTCGAAAAAAACTATCAAATTCAAAAAAATTCTACCACATTCGAAAAAAACTGTCAAATTCGAAAAAATTCTACCACATTCAAAAAAAAACATTAACTGAATTTTGCGAAATTTGAAATCCGTATAGAATGAAATCGAATTCCAATAGAAAAGATTAGGATAGAATAGAAAGTATAAAAGAATAGCATAGAAAAACAATAGAACAGAATAGAAAAAAAATATATAATATATTGTATTCTAATCTTTTCTATTCAAATTCATTCTGTACCAAATTCAAATTTTGGAAGATGGTTATATATATATATATATATATATATATATATATATATATATATATATATATATATATATATATATATATATATATATATATATATATATATTTTTTTTTTTTTTTTTCTATTCTGTTCCATTGTTTTTCTATGCTATTCTTTTCTATTCTATTCTTTTTTTTTTTTTTTTTTTTCAGCCACATCAGTGTCTGTTTTCAGGGGGTTTAGGTTACAACTTTACCATTCAACACTTTCCCGATTCATTACTCACATCATAGTGGCTTTTTTTTTTTTTTTAACAGCTCTCATTTTGTTTTAGTTTTCTTGCTTACAACATCGCTGTATCTTTCATTGACAATATCAATTGTGACATATCTAAATCCTTCCGTAACTTGAGCCCCCTTCCCTTTCCCCGCCCCCCTCCCATCTACCCTCCCTCTTTGAAGCCCGACACATCTTTTCGCCCAGACCTTCCAAACTAACTAGGTCAACATCCCCGATGGACACCACTCTTGTTGCATCTTATCCCTCTCTGCCATCCGGCTGCATTAGTCTGAACCTCTTAATATCCCGAGACCTCTACAGCTCTTATTGAGCTTTTACATTTTTGCCAACCCTTCTACTTTTCTTCATACTCCTCCTCTTCCTCAGTATATCTCAAATATTCTAAGTTCTGGATTTCATTTGTTTTATCGTACCATTCTTGTAGTGTTGGACTGCTTTTTTCCTTCCAGTGTCTTACAATGAGACTTTTTGCTGCGTTCAACAATTGTGGGATGAGAGTTCTCAAATATGACTCGGTTGGCATTCTGAGACTATGAAATAGACATGCCCATGGGTCATCCAGGACCGCTATTTGAGTTATTTCACCAATAATTTTCCTTATCTCATCCCAGAATTCCCTTATTTTTGCGCACTGCCACCAAATGTGTGCCGTTGTACCCAACTCCTTGCATCCCCTCCAGCAGAATTGTGTGGTTTCGCTCTGATACTTAGAGACTCTGTCTGGAGTGATGTACCATCTTGTCAAACATTTATAATTTAGCTCAGATACTTTATAATTTACTGAGGTATTGTGAACTCGCTTTATTAAAATTATAGCCTCATCGTTTTTGATTTTTGAGTTTAGTTCT